>JAPSGF010000023.1:4446668-4798319 GCA_035772895.1 Perdix hodgsoniae | reverse complement strand
GGGGGGGGGGGGGGGGGGGGGGGGGGGGGGGGGGGGGGGGGGATGCTTTTATATATGCCAGAAGGCAATAGATGATTTGACTTGCAGATGTTTTCAATCAGATATGAAGACCAAAGTGGATATGGAGGATCAGCAGCATAAAGAAGTAATAAATAGAAGGAATTACAGATGTTGTAAAGGAAAATTTAAGTTCTGCTGCTGGCTGAATTATGATCATGTAGTTTAGTAAATGAAAATGAAGAATAATATCATTACTTTGTCATTTTTCAAATTCTTGACACATTCATTACTTTACATGTCTTCGTCCATGCTTACAAATTAGCTCAAATTCAGCCTCCTTGCAGATGGGCAGTAGGTAATTTGGCATTTTCATGGCAGACTGCAAAACAGTGGAAAAGGGTAGGAATTTTGCAAAAGGTGTTAATGTAAATCTCAAAAGAAAAATACTGTAGAGCAGTACAAAATGCAGTTTTAAATACGTATGGATACATTCACACATGGGCAGGCTATATGCTATCTATTTCATCTGTACTAAGTTGTTAGTATGAGAAACTATGATTCTAGGCATCTCAGACCTGATGCATATCCCGTTTTCTTTTTTGGTGAAGCAGAGACTTCAGAAAAAACTAATTTTAGGGCAGAGAGATTTTTAAAGGTTATGAATGTCTATCCTAGAAATCTTAAGTTTTATAGATGAAACTGTTATAGCTTGGAATGGACAACAGTTGTGCTCTCAGCTTAGCACTTCAAACATCAGATCACCTTGCTAGTCATTTTTTTATATGTGGGACTATAGTCAAGTTTAATTGCAATCCTTGTATATAATCACTCTCTGACTGGATGATAATTTTTTTACTCCTGTTTAAGAGCAATTAATAAACTGGTAAGCTGAATTTGCATTGTATTCTCATGTACTTGTTTTAAAGCTGCGGCTCCTTAAAATTCCTCTTTTCTTTCTTCCAGTTAGAAATAACAGCGATGGATTTCTGTTCTCATTTCTTGTCTTTCCCTCTTAATGTTTCTCATCCTCTCTTTTTTTTCTCCAGAGTAGAACAAGATAGTAAAAGAAAGCAAATATGGAGAAACATCTACTGACTTGTCATATTTTCAATCATTTTGCTGAAATACAGTCTCACGTAGATATTTTCCAAGCTTTTTTTTAAGTCTTTTTTTTTTTTTTTTTTTTTGAAAAAGGAATTCTAATTTTATTTTTTTCCCAGCGCTGGCCATTGGAAACTCACTGTGAAGCCAGAGTCAATGCCGCAGTGGCTTCAGAAATGCCTATGACTCCTACCTGTAATAGATGCATAAAGGCTTGAAATGTGGATAAGAATTGGTGCTTGTTGTCTTTTTCCATCTGATTTAGATGGGATAGTAGTAAATGCATTACAGAATTCAGAGGATGTCATAATACATAAGTTGGCATTTTGTCACAGAAATGATCATATACCAAATCTCCTGAGTATTTGTGCTGGCTTGTGGTGGTGGTAGTGTGGGTTGGTGTATTTTTGTGTAAAAAAAAAGACTGAATTTTTTTTTTTTTTTTTTGCCTGATTGGCTTGGATTCTCATTTGAAATTAACAATGACTTGATGGCCTCAGTATTGGGAGTTATTTCAGTGTGCAAACAAATCTGTACTCAGAGTTAAATCATCAAGATTTATATGGATGCTCTATGAAACAGAAGACATTTTGAAGATTGACTCCTTTAAATTATGGCATAGACACTTAAAAGACTTCACTAGAAATCCGCCCAACCATTTGTGGAAAAATTAGCACACTTTTCCGACAAGGGAACAAATAAAGCTGTAGTTGCATTTCTTTTCCTTGCCCTGACATAACACAGGAAATACACATCGCAGGAAATGTCACAACATAGGAAATGCTGTCGCAGGCATCTGGACTTTTTGGAGGTGGCTGAGGAGTACTGTGTCTTGCATAGGGATAATCTGAGGACACTTCTTAGGGCAAAGGAGATATTCACCGTTATGATACATAATCATCTGATGTGATCACTTGTATGTGCCAGTGTGTTTGCAGATAGTACATTCTGGGATAGGCAGTGAAAGAAGGGCTTTCAATGCTTCTAATAGATTAATGGACATATTATTCCATTTAATGTCAGACAATAAATTCCTCTGTTACTGAGTCCATCTAACATTAGAAATGAACTATGGAAGAAAGAAATGGGTCGTATATGCTCTTCTTTGTATTTGTGCTTAAGATATTGCCTCTTACAGAAGATTTTACTATATTTATCTCCCAGAGTATCCAGATATTGACAGTTACAGCCTAGAGGATAATTCTGCTATAGTTATGTTACTGTAAGAACCAGAGGTCAGATGAAATACCAGGTCTTCTGTGCATACTGTTGGAAATCTATTTCCAGGGTAACAGAGAAAAATGTTTACTGTCTCTGTAGATGTTCACACAATACAAGGTGACCACCAGGTGATTTTTTGAAATTTGTTTTTTTCATCTCCTTTTCTCTTGCAATGTAGAAGAAACATTATAAAGATGCTTAGAGGTGTTGATTTTTTTCTCTGCTATTTAAAAATAAGAAACTTCAGAAACGTTTGCTCTGATTCTTATTTTGGGAAGTTACTGAAAGTCTTGAAGATTTATGTTCCAAGTTCTCATGCTTTAAGCTGTGAGACAAAAGTGTTACCAAATACCATGGATCTTTTCTCCAAAACGATCCATCATCATAGTTGCAGATTTTTTTAGGATAAAAGGAATTGCAATGTCTATCAAAAGAGTAAAACATTTTTATTTGCTCAACTTTTATTTCCTGGTTTTCCTACTATTCCTTTTTCGTAAGTTGGCCTATTACCATAGACTACTGATAGAAGAAAACTTGGAATTTTTAGTGGAGAAAAGTAGAAAAGTAGAGGTCCTTCTTCCTCAAAAAATGTTATTTTTTTCCTTCCTAGTTGTTTTCATTTATGTAGTTGTTTTTTATTCAAGACAGTGAACCAGAACATGTTAGCCCGGTTCTGTATTCTTTGTTGGTCCACTTTAAAGACAATTCCTTATATGAGGTCATCCAGAATGATTTTTAATCCAGCTTAAAATATTTTGCAGAAAACTTCCCTGCTTCATATATGTATACATACGGCCTTGATCATACTGAGGTTCCGTAAAATGATGTGGATTTCTCATTTGTTTTTCATTTCCTTGATAATGGCCAGTAATTGTTGATAACTTACTGTGACGGTGCCAGATACAGAAAGTCATGATTTGATGATCAGCTTGTTCAAAAGGACTTAGATATGCTTATGTGGGTTGAAATCTACACTTTCCAGTGCATATTTCTGCTTATTAAGTGAACAAACCACAGCTTATGTGTCAAATATTTGCTTCACTGCTCCCTTTCTGGTGGCTATTCATGTTCTCCCAGATACTGCACTTGAGAGTAAATCTATGTAACTTTGCGATTTAATAAATAAATGGGTTGATGTTAATGCAATAAAAGTTAGATGTTTCCTATTTTCTGTTAAAAGCAAACCAAAGCATTTCTGGAAATGGTAATTCATGGATAGTAATTCAGATCCTTTCTGTGCATATATGAGGTTTAGAGTGGATAGTCTATTTGACCTGGTTTTGATAAAATGGGGATTTGATAAAGTAGGAAAGAATAGTTTAATAGTATTTATTGCCTCACGATTGATTTAGGTTTGTGCAGAATGGTATGTATTCTGTAAGATTTGCTTGTTTTTCTTAGTATGAGAATTGGTTTTGTACCTAGTCACAACTGCATTTTTATCTCTATAAATAAAACCAAGGTATAACAATGCTTTCTTCTGACCTTTTCCTGATTATCTACAATCCTGATTGTACTAGATATAAACAAGTTTTGCCCACTTACTCCAATCTTGCAGTGATTTGTTCTGATTGTGTGTGTCATGCTTATGGAAAAGACTTTCTCCTGTATTGTTCATATTTCTACAGCTTATTCCTTGTTTTGCTGTTTCAGTAGCGTGATTCATCTGCAGCTGTCACACTAGTTTACTGAGAACGTGGCTAAGAATGTCATTTTAGCTCTAGAGAAAATAAGGCTTGAAAAACTTGTGTGATTTGTAGGTCAAAGGAGGCAAAAAAAAAAAAAGCAAGGTCTCTTAATTTACATGTACTTGGTGTCTTTACAATGGGAATAAAAGCCTAAGAAAAAGGAGAAGATTAAGGAAAGAAAAACATCTAACTCAAAACCATGTGCGTGTGTGTGCACATGTAAGCGTATGGAGGTCATGTGCTGCCTAATTCTGGAATTAGGAAAAGAGATGTACTCTCCATTAACCTTTAATAGTTGGCAACTTATTTGACAGAAACACCACCAGGGTGTTGATGATTGCCTCTTTAGGGTGGAGGGATCAGGTTAGTTTAGTTTGGAATGAATATGATGGTGAATGATTGAAACATTCATGTTTTATTGCAGTTGTGGACTGATTAGTCTATTTGTGACTACTTGTACTACAGCCAGGCTCTCACTGGAGTACTTTTTTTTAATTGTTTGTATCTGATAGTCTTAATTATTTAGGTTTGTGTTATGTTGGAAAGTCTATTCAAGTTTTTGTCTCTTAAAAGAAGAGGTAATCTGCTCTTCCTTAAACCATCTAGGCCTTGTTCTTATGCTCAACATCTACCAGCATTTCCAAAATAAATCCTTGAAAAAGCTGAAGTAGTCTATAGCTCTTCAGTGCAAAATAAATTTGAAACTATGAATTTTATGTTTTCATGCTTATAATGCTGGAATGCCTTTCGTTTGCAAAATTTATTTATACCTTCTGTCTAAAGTACTGTTTTGTCCTTTTGGGTCTTTTGAGAGTACCGCCCACTAAAAATTATGAGTTAAATAGAAGTGAGATTTATGCTTCACATTCAGTCTATTGGCTGATACATTTTTTTTCTTTTACCTATTCAGCTTGTGCTGGCTCCATGTAATGTGCTGTTTTATTTTCTATCAGACAGACAGAGAAATACTATAAATTTAGGAGACTGAGATATCTTTTGTTTTATTAGAAGCTTTTGTTTGCTAGGATTACTTATGAAATTAACAATATTCACTACTACACTACTACTACGCTACGAAACCGCATATGGTCTTAAGTATGCTTGCTTTACTCAGTCATAATTTCACGTGGAAAACATTTTTGACTGATCAAGACTTGCAGGTGTGGGTCTCTGGACCATAACAGATAAGAATATACCTCTGTTTAGAGCATCTAGAACTTCACAAAATTAGTTGAGACTTATCAGAATGCAGAAGAATGTCTTTCCTCCTCTCAAGGCCTAGTTATTGTGCTTTAAAATTTTGAGGAATTAATAAGGAAGTATTGAGCTTTTGACAATCCTATTGCTGTTAGGCGTTTTATTATTAATCTTCCACCCATTATCAGATAGTTAATGGAAAGTACTCTAGACTTGAAGTAGCAGTGTGCTTTCTCTATTATCACACTGTTTACGTTAAAAATATCAATTGGTATATCTATTAGTGCACTATCTACAGAAGAATATTCTGATTTACTCTACATCGTTGAAAAATTATACATTTTAAATCAGGCTTCAAAATAGTCCACAACCGTTAGACCATGGGGTGGTTTTCATCCTTTTCAGTCCAAGAAATAATTAATTAATTTCAACTATCATTAGTGTACATTGAAATTCCTACTCAACAATCAGAAGTTTGTACTCTATGAATTGTTGTGTTGCACAATTTCTCTGTATGGGTTCTTTAAACTTCTTCTATTCCAGTTATCTGAGCTGTAAGGAACACTGTCGCATGGCATTCCAACAAGTATATTGCTAAGACAGAGCTGGAGACTGGGTCTGCTCTACAGATTGAAATCAGGGCACTCTACCCCGGGGAAGTAACAGTCCATTTCTATAGAATTGTGGGGAGGTAGAAAAATCACTTATTTATTTTTGCTAACCTCAAACTCACCGTTTGATTAACAGAAGTACTGCACAGTTCTGATTAATTAAATATTGTCTTGTATTTCATTAGTCCTCACTATTGGCAATCTTTGTCCATGTAGATTTGAGAGCACGAATAAAAATAACTATTTGTTGTTCAGTTCTTTGGTTAGATGTGGTTACTTATTCCATGAATATACTTACTGAATTGTGTCACATTGCATCAGGAATGCCAGACAAGCAAACCAAAGTCTAAAATTATATTCAACTGTTAATATATGGTCTATATATGTCTTTTAGCCTAAAGCTATGATTGTTTCTGTGTAAGAAGCATTTGAACGCTTAACTACTTGGATATTCTTCAGGGCTTGTAAAGAACGATATGTACTCCTATGCTGCCTTTTGAAATTTGCTCTCAGATAGCACACAATATTGCCAAGTTTGTTTTTGATCTAGATGGATGGCAACTTTATTTTCTGAAGAATATTCTCTCCAAACGACACAGGACCCAGAATACAGTTAAGCTTGGGCAGTCCAATGTCTACAGCGTTTCTGCGGATAGACTGCAGTCTGTCTGTGGCTGGATTTTGAGGAACAGCTAAACTCCATGCTGCTTCTGAGATTCTGACTGTAGACTGGTATTATAATTCCACCTCTATGGAAATGTGACTAGGAGAAAATACTAGCAAAGAGGTCCTCTCTTACCAATATATGAAACTTCCTCAGGTGCAAAAGAGAAGTACTTCCCATTGCCAACAGAGAGCAGTGCATGTTATTTATTTACCCACTGTTGATGATTTCAGATGCTGAATGAAGTTTTCTACAACTTTGAGCTCTCTCCTATTTTTAAACATTTGTGTTTAGGAAACCTTTTCATTCCAAATTAATTTTAAGGAATGTGACTGGAAATTTTAAGGAATATGAAAAGAAGTGCAGTACTGGCAGTTCACTGTGCATGAACAACAGTTCATGCTGTGCATGAACAACAGCAACAAACAAGTCTTTTTAATGCTTGAGACCTGTTGTGCTGTCAGATCTATCAGAAGCATGGGAGCTGATTTTATGAGGCATCTCAAGACACCTTAGCACGCATCATCCAAGTTTAGAGAATGAATCAACCTTGCATAGGATATATCTTGATTTCCACATATCACACCAGGCTCAGTCTTTTAGGATGCCACATATTTGTTAGACAGCATTGGGGAATGTGAGGGTTTGAGCATACTATGGAAAGAAGAATTATTCATGTATGCATAATAACAGTCTCCTATTTCATTAGTGTGCACCAAGTATCCCCTTGTCTATCATTTCATTTGCCAGCTTTCAACGTGACTTTCATATCAGTGCTGGTAACTATGTACCCAGATTACCTTGGAGATAGGGATAAGTTCAAAAACAAAACAAAGCAGAAAGGCCACAAAGATGAAAGTGTGCTGGAGGAAGTAAATCTTCATTCTCATTTTATTGCAGCTCACTGAGTCATCAGGCTTGAAATGAGATCCCTGGATTTGCAGTTCTCTCTCATGTCTTGCTCATTTGAGATGTGAAAGTTTCCCCATCTTGAGTTAATTAAAGAGCTTCCATTAATGCAGATTTGTTTGAAATTAAGCTTCCGTGCTGCATGCAAATGGAAGGAAGCACTGGCTGATTTCAGTGGCATAGAGATGTACGTGCATCTGTGTGCGTCTTTAGGGTCCTAATCCCCTTACAGAGTTCAGGCCTTGTGGAGAAGTGAAAGCTGCAACCATCGTGGCACAATTCTGTCACGGTGTATTCACTGCAGAGAGCTCCCTGTCTGCACATTGGCACAAGCTGCTTCTCTAGGACTGTGGCAATTAATAGTAACTGCAGGAGACGTAACAATTTGCATTAGTTTGCTACTAGTTTTATTCGTCCCTTGTGCAAGAACTTCCCAAACCACCTTGGTACTCTTAAAGACTGTATGGGTAGTTTTCCTGCCAGCTGTTTCTCTCTCTTAAAGTAACCCTTTGATACTCTGTGTTAGACCACCAGGACAGGGTTTTCATACTGCCCCACAGTGTGTATTCCAGTGCAGATGCAGATTCATTCCGACCCTGTTAGTAAGTGCTGTGAGCTTGCCAGATATCAGTGTCTTCTGTCAGTCAAGGATGACTTGTACTGGATTTGTAAAGCCATCTACCAAGATGAAGTTACCTCCAATGTTATCAGAGGATACAGTGGGGACCTTACAAGGGTAAGAGGATCCTCACGTCTCTGCTTGGAAGCTACGTGGTTTTCAATTCTCAAACTTAAATGGAGGGAAAGAGAATAAGTGGGGTCTGGTGTTGCCCAGATGTGGATACAACTTTCATGCATCTTTTTTGTTTATGATGCTTTTTCTTCTACCCTTTAGTATGTTGCTTTCTAGGGTACTTCTCTTGAATACATTGTGAGGATTATTTATGTTCACATGGGGATATAAATTGCAAGTAAACAACTAACTGTAATGACCCGGTTTATTTTCCTGTGCAAGCAAGCATCCCATTCAGGATTATTTGAATGTAAATACGATGCTTTCTCTGATCAGAATAATGAAGACTTTTAAGCTTCATTTGTGTGTAAAATTATAATGGAGACACTACCTCAGTTAGGCATCATGGGCCTCTGGTACTTAGAAATGAATTGTGATTTCTCATCTTCTCTTTTTGAAATACTCTCTCAGAGTAACTGCATCAAAAGACTTGCAATTTATACATAATTTGAATAAGATTTGCTACACAAATCTTAATTTTAAATCAAATTAGAAAAGGAAATTGTATTTTTTCTAAGCATAGTTGAAAGGTAGCAACTTATAGATACTTTCTGGATTTCAAACTGCTGGTCGTGTTGGCAAAATGCTGGGGACAGCATGCCTTTTTAATTATCGTGGATTTGTAAAAATGTTGTGGTGAGGATATGATATCTGAAAATGTTGTCTTTCTGCTGCTATTTCTGGGCTGAACTTATGTAGTCCATGCTCCATATTAAGATTGCTTACTGTGGCATATACATTCTCATCACTAGATAAGGAAGGGATTTTGATTTCTTCAGTATAGCTGCTGATCAATGTCACAACTGCCTTCAGCTCTTGAAAACGTATTACATACACACAAAAAAATAATAAAGTTTTGACCTGAAATGTGAAGGGTCAACTTGTAGTCTCTGCACAAACCAAATCCATGCTGGGTCAGGTCAGTAGGTTTTGGTGAGTGTACAGTGGCTATAGTGAAAGCAGAATGAGGTCCTTTATTTGACTTCTTAAATGGAAGTGCCTTTTACGTAGTCCCATGCACAGAAGGGTAAACTTGCTTTGAATTCCAGAAGCACAAAATACAAGTTGCTGAGCTCTTCTGAAAAGTGATTCTGGGTTCTGACACAGTTCTTCCATTTCCTAACGTATCTAGGCCATAGGAAGGGGATTACACCTAGCACTAATTAGTACCCTTTTTAGCTTTCTTGTTATGAACTCTGACAATCCTGTGTTTTGGGGCCCAAATTATATTGTGTTCAGAGATGGGAAGCCTGTTTACACTTTGCTTTGGTATTAATAGGCTGTGTGATATTTTGCCATGATGTTGTAAAAAAGCCCTGATGCTGTAAAAAATATACTTAAGAAGAATTTATCATTATTTTTGCATAGATAAATGATACATTTAGTAGAAGAAACTAAAAGGCAAGAGGCATAGTTGAAACAGGTCCAGTTCTGTTTAGATTTGGATTGGTTGCAGTGGTAGAGCAATCTGTTGCTGTCATTGCCCTTGATATGTTTAGCATGGATAAAAAGGATGTTGTACTGAACACTGATGCAAAACCTGAACAATGAGTTTCATTCACTGTGGCTGTCATACAGGCTTAGTTCACAATCATTACATTCATAATCAATAAAAATAAGAAAAGTAAATAAATAGCTTAGAGCAAGCAAGTTGAAATGTAGACTTTGAAAGACGGAATTATTTAAAAGAAAATAGAAAATGAGCTTTGAAGGCATTGCTTTCTTTTTGGAAAGGGCTTCAGTATATTCTCTGAACCACTGAATCTGTGTTGTGTCTCGTTTTTGTGAGTGGCACAGCTACATGGGCACTGAACCTCTTTGGAAAGAAACATAAAAAAAGAAAAAGCACTTAATGAAAAATTTCTTCATTCTCACAGACCTGCAGAAAAGTGAGCCAAAAAGAAAATATTTCTTAGAAGGAGAAGAAAAAAAAAATTTGCAGTGCTATTTGACCAACAGGACAACGGTATCCCAAAGAGAGTAAACATTTTAAAAAAAACAACTTACAGGCTTTTCTTTATCACCATTTGACTCATTTTTCTCTTTTCAACATACTCAATTGTTCCATGATTCTCTGTAGAGTGGTACCCCACAGTACCTTTCAGTTAAAACAGATGGCTGTATTACTGTAGGTTTCTCTGCAGCATAGCTTAAAAATGCTGCCTATTTTTTGCAACATAGCATTTGTTTCATGTCACAAAAAAAGCAAATGTCTTTCTAATGTGATGTCCTCACGTGGGCCATTGAGACTAATTAAATCATATTAAAGAAACAAATTTCTTTTTTTTTTCCCTTTGCCTTTCCCTGTACAGCAGTTAGCCGTCATGCGATGCTCATAAATTGCATGGAAATTTTTATCTTGGAGAAATAACTGTGATGTTTTGAGCACTATCTTTATTTCCCTCACTGGGCTGTTCTTTCATTCTGTCTGACAATAAAATAGCACATTTATATGCACACAGTCTGCATTGTGTTTACAGTATTTTTTTTTTCCACTGAATGTGAAGAGTTTGTATTGTCACATAGAAAAGAAATAAATTGGGTCCAAATACACCTTTAAAAATAAAAGAAAACATTGGATTGTAGGGAAAAAAAAAAAAGAGGATGCTAAGAGTTTTGTTGCTGTCACTGGGTCAGTGTGTTTGAAAGGCTTAGAGAAGCTTCAGTCAGAGATAAATTGATGTGGCTTGTCAACTCAGTTCATCTTGTACTTCTTTATGCTTTCCGAGAGGTGGTAATTCAGTGCTGATCAGTGCCAGTAGGAAACCATGACCCATTCAGGAAAACACGGCTCCTCAAGAAGATGGTAGAAAGCAAAGTGCCACCCCACTGTCAGTACTTGCTCTAGTCTTTTCCAGCAGACTTTCTTAAGTTTGGGGGCTTTTCCTCTTTTTGGGGAGTTACCATTACATACTCTGTTAGATATGATTGCCCGGATGTAGGTTCTAATGCTAAAAATGACGGATCTATGAAAGTCGCAAATGGGCCAAGCCCTACTGAATCCTGCTCCAACAGTGTAAGAGGTTGCAGTGCCCCATAGTCTGTGTCATCCATTCTCCAGAAGACAAAATTTCGGTAGGTGAAATAACAGAAGGGAGCATGTATCTACTCCTCAGCCACTGCAAATCTCAGTCCAACATATCTGCTCCAACTGCTGTTATGTTATTATATTAAGCTTCCCGCTGGAGCCTCTGAAGAACAGGCAGTTGTATTGCATGGAGATTAACATCCAGGAAAAAAGGGGTAAAAGAGAGGGTACAGCCAACTAACAGTTGTACCTTAAATCTGATCTCTTCTTCCTGAGGAGCTCAAGATGAGAGTAAGAATGGTGCTGGAATTTAATTGCATACATAATGTCTGGTTGTTTTTTTTATTTTTGTTTTTTAATTTGTAAGGGTTTTTTTTAAATTTCTGTACATAAAAGGCGAATACAGTTGGGCTATCGTGACTTCTGCTTGTTTTGCAAGCAAATTTAACCATACATGAATCTTCCATATATCCTGCATAACTAGCTGGAGGAAGGCTGTCATCTTGAAAGCCATGGGGTACACTGTCCAGGAATAATTGAGAAGGCTGCAGTATCTATCTAGAGTAATAGTTCCTGGAAGTTAAAAAATTGTTTAATAAAGTACTTTAAACAGACCTTTTATAAAAAGAAAATATATATCCATTATTATGCTTTGATCCAGAACAATTTAAAGGAGGAAGCTGAATGAGGTAACAATTGACATTTCTTTTCTTACAAAATCTGGCAGTTAAGATATTACTCCTAAAAGATACATATTACTGAGAATCTTACATTAGGGGAAAAAAAAAAGAAAAAGAAAAAAAGTTGGATATGATACAATAGAACTTTACTTAAGTATCTCCTTCAATTTCCATCTTACCTTTGTGGTGTTACTTAAGAAAAGTATGGAGCTTTGAAGATCAGCTCTTCAAGTCTTACATTAGCATTTACATTCACCAAATAGCAACTTGCTTAAACAAACTGCTTGTACAATGACGTTTTCACTGACAGCTTCAACAAGGATTTTTTTTTAATTTTGTGTGCATCGTCATGGTTGTTTTTGTTCGTGGATACTGACATCATGAAAAACTTTGTGGAAAATGGCATTTCTAAAACTGTGCCAAACTTTGTGACTGCAAAACCTCAGGGATGTATTTTCTGCTATAAGTGAACTCGGAAGCGTCTTGAATGAAGTCACGATAATGGAAAAATCAGTCGATCTCTCACGTAATCATGGAAAGATTCTTGGGAAGAATGTGTTCTGATGGGGTTTTTCAAGGAGCCTAAAGGAATTAAGGAACCTGTTTATATATATGTGCGAAACTGCATTGTCAATCAGTACTTTCATCCCAAAGCTGTTAGAAAAGATAGTAAAGCACCCCTTTGATGCTTAGCTGCCCAGTAACTTAAAGGGGGAGAGAGAGAGAGAGGGAGAGCACATAGGCTTGGCTGGTCTATTTAATGACTACACTGGCTCTGTATGCATGTTAACTTTTTTAAACTTGTTATTAGGTGAACAAAAGCTATGGCTTCTCTCATCTTATCTCACTTTGCAGAGTGAGAACAAAAGGTGAGGGCTGTAAGAGAGAAGTTCATTTTGAGCTCAGTGGCTCTTGTGTCCAGTTGGCACAGGACACTTTTTCACTTTGCTAATGTTTTTTAATAGAATACAAGTCAGTAATACCTTGTGTGTGCTGGATTAGTACGGCAGCACTGCAAAGCACTGCCAGAACAATCTCTTCTATGCGCGTCTCTTGTTTCAGTCACTCCCCTGTTTGCTCTGATATTGCCAAGGCTGGAATGCTGACAATGCTGGGGAGGTAGAAAAGGAGACAGGAGACTACCAAAAAAAAAAAAAAAAACAAGCCAAAAACAAACCCACAAAAAGCTATCCTGAAAAGCTGATATAGAACAGATAGATCTGTAGTCCTGAAATGAATTAAGTCACATTGTAAAGATCCATTTAAAATGTGCAAATTCCATTTATGTGAATGGAGAATGATGTCTTGCAGGTATTCCATGTCTTTCTGTCCTTTTCCTGTGTTCTCCTCCCTCTACTTATTTCATTAGTGTCTGATTGTCAGAGGGACTTGCAAGCTAATAGGTGTGCATGAGACCAGCACTGACAAGTGCATGTGAGTGGCCTTTTCATTTTCTCTTCTGAGTGCATGTGGATTAGCTGTCACTCTTTCTGGTATTTATACCACTAGCACTGATGGTGATATTAAGCTTACTGCTTGAGAGCCTTTCCATTTATGGAAGATGGCTTTTTGTTGTTGTTTTGTTGTTCTTTTTTTTAACACCGTAACAAGAAACACCTAATAAAATGAGAAGCAAACAAGAGAGTCAGTAATTACTGTGCAAACAGTAATCCGAAGATAATTTGTATTACTGTTCTCCTACTATTGTACTGCTGGATGGGCAAATTATTGGACTCTAACAGTAATCCATACTAACCATGGTGTTTTCCATGATACCATACAAGTAGTTTTTTGCATTTGGACAGCTCTAGAAGTATTCAGGATGATGGCGCTGTATGAACTGGTCAAAATAGGTGTATTTGCACAGGGTCTTCTTGAAAAAAAGAGGTCTTGTTGTGCAGTTCAGTATGTTTCACAGAATCTAGTCCATTCTGTAAATACTTAGGACTACCTACCTGACTGCAGTATGTTAACTTGGGGTTTAAGCTTTGCAAGTTCTCTCCAAATAGTTTCTGGTTTTAGATGATGGCAACTACACAGTGCAATACGTGTATGTTTACAAGAAGGTGATTATCTCAGTATATATATAGCAGCATTCGTAGATCTTTGATAAATGTAAGAGTAACATTTTCTGTATCTCAGTATTCATCATTTAATGTGCTGCTAGCTTGATTTATTCTCAAAGGGTCCATCGTAATTTGGGATTTCTCATACATCAGCAAAGTACAGCAGGCTGACTCTCTGTACTGAAATGAGATATGATGATGCATCAGATTGTTTAATCACATACCTAACTTAAGTGCAAAAGTAGTTTTGTGTCCTATGCCATGAAAAGAAAAGAGTACTGAAGAACTTGTCTGGTTTACATTGGTCAACATACATAATTTTTTTCACACAGAATCACAGATTCATTGAGGTTAGAAAGGAGCTCTTGAGATCACCCAGTCCAACCCCTCCACCCAAGCAGGTTCAGCTGGAACGGGATGCCCAGGACTGTACCCAGTTAGGTTCTGAGTATCTCCACAGGTGAAGACTCCACAGGCTCTCTAGGCAATCTGTTCCAGTCTTTGTCGAAATTTCCATTGCTATCAGTTGTTAAATAATGTAGTACAACATATGGTAAGAGCAAGCTAGGAAATAAGGCGGGTTTTTTTGTTGGTTTTTTGTTTTTTCAAACTTAAGAAACAATGTCTTTGAATTTATGCAAGATTACTTGATGGAAATGAGATTAAAAAAAAAAATCCTGCATATCTGAACCTTGCCATGCTCTCAAAAAAAGATACGATAAAGTAGAATTAAAGCACAAATCATTGTTTTCTTTTGCGTTGTTTATATTTCGTTTGTTTTTGAGCTGAAGTGTTGTTCCTGATTGGTAGACATAGTAACTCTAGATAAACATTTCAAAATAAAATGTGCACATAACAGTGGGAGGGAGTTTTTACCTGTGTGATTCCCCCCCTCTGGTATTTACACCAGTTCCTTAACATATCATATTTCTGTCACTTATAGGAATAAACAAAACACCTGAACTTCCTTACTGGAGTGTGCAAGGAGTTCTTTGATGACAGGCAGCTTTTCTTATTCTTCAATTCCTGTAGATATTTAGGAGCATTATATGGATTTGTAACAGTCCCCAGAGGTTGCAGGCCTGTGAAATGCATCCATAAACATTTTTATGCAATAAATATATTGACTATATTATAATAATTAATAACTATATTACAATAATACATTGACTATATTATTCTTGTAATAAATAATAAAATACAATTTAATTGGAAATAATTTAACTGATGACAATTTTAGGTTATACTTTCTGTCAGCATGAATGTGGAAAAGTGAAAGCTGGTGACGAAAATATATGTGGAATTTTGCAGGGTAGAAGTGTCTTTTTGAGAAATGAAAACAAAACATTTGTATTCTAAAGAGAAATATGCTGAGGAATGGATTGTTCACTTGAGCTGTATTTTGCTAAGGATTTTGCTGAAATATCTAATGACAGTACTATACCTATAAAAGTGACTTTACAACAGCCAACTAGACTATTCAACAATAAGAAAGAACCAAAAGAAACAGTGATGAGCTGCTAAGGTAAACAAAACCAGAAGTATCTTATAAACTAGGAAATATTCTTTCTTTCTTTTGAAACGAAAGTATACAAGCAAATAATTCAAAAGCAGAAATTCTATTTTGTTCATACCAGCTTTTTCAGCATCATGCAAGTGGTCCAGATCTTATGCAGAGTTAGAGGATAACCTTGGAGGGAGTTCATGGCATAATGCTAGCTATGAGGCAGGCAACCTCAGATCCAAAGGTAGTAGCATGCCAATGAGTCTGTGGATTTATGAACCATTTCTTTACATTAGATAAAAGGAGTACCTCTTCTAACTGCTCCTGCATGCAGTTAAATAGTACTAGTTGTAGGCTTGACTTAAGGCTTTGGGCATGTTAAGAGAAATTAGCCAGACTGTAGATTGGGCTTGGTAGCAGAAATGCCATCTGCAAGGCTTCAGAAGTCAGTGTGTGAATCTGAGTGCGACCCTGAAAAGAAGGAAGAGGGAGAATTTGTTGGCAAAGATGGTTGGATTGGGAAGTGGGGGAACTTGCCATTTTTCCTTCTTTTCATTTTGTTCTATTCAGGGAAAGAAAACTTGTTCCCCCTTCCTCTTCTTTGTGTGTAAGTAAGCAGCGTTACCCTTAATCAAAATGCTTATAATCTGTTTATTTCTTACTATAGTAAAAAAAAACATTTTATATTATAAAGGCTACGATTTTGTGTAATGTTCAAACCAGGAAAGCAATAATAGCAATTACAGTAATTTTGTTGCTACAACACATCTATGAAAATCTCTTCTATGATCAGATCTGAATAGCCTACATTGAATGACATTAGTCTTATTGAAGAAAATGAAAGTAGTCCATTCTAGTGAGGAATGGAAAGGACTATACAAAAGCTAAACTCCAGCTTTCAAAAGTTTCTGACTAGAAGATGTTATCTTCTAAATGATTTCACTGAACTCAGATGAGAAATATGTTGCTCAGTGGTTGTAAATAAGCCATTCTCTAGTCCGAAGCAGAAATTTTTGAGGAGCTGATATTTATTTGTTTGTAAGTCTCAGTAAGTGCTTTAAAGATATTCTTTAATCTTGCTGAGTAATCAGAGTATAGATCTGTGCTGTGCATTGTGTTACACTTTGAAAGGAATATACAGATAACGGCAGAGAGCATCAGAGAAAAACATCCAGTGCTCTGTGGTTGTTAAGTAGCAGCTCATGGCTCTTCAGACCAGAAATGCTGCTCGAGAAGGCACGCATTTTCTACTCTGTGGACCCTAACGTGAAGCAGTGTGATAAGGTGACGTGACAAGAGAGCACTCTTAAATGCTGCCAGAGTTACTGCTGGTAGCAGTACCCTATTCAGGTACTGTGGCTGCCTGGGAAAGTGCAGGTGGCTTTTTTGTTTAGGAACCAAACTAGAGAAATGTCCACCATTAGATTTGGCAATCCAGTAAGGCTTCACTGAGGACAGGTGCACAGTAAATCAGGAGCATTTAGGAGGCTGCTCCAAAAGTAATGCCTCCTATTTTATTATATTAGCACACGACACCAGAGGCAGATTTTGGTGGTATTGCAGTACAGGATGAGCCTTTCCATCAATGTTCCATTACATTTTGCTGCTGTGTGACAGATGGCAGCAGAGGGGCAGTCTGATAGATTGAATCTGGCAGGGAAGTGTGAATGAAGCAAAGGTGTGAACATTTATAGGGAACAAACTGTGGATGTGAGCACAGTGAGGTGGTGGCTGCTATGTTTCAGCAGTGGTGACAGTGGCAGTAGGTCACTTCCACTTTTGTAACAGTCCCCAGATTTTTATGAGAACAGCATGCAGGCTCTTGGTCAGCTCTGGTGAAAATGCACGGCTAATTGTGGTAACAGCATCGAATGAGAGTGTTTTGCCATTGAGAATTTGCTCTATCAAATAGTTTTACTGTGTTCTTTGTATCTGCTGTGGTTTCTATAGAAGTAAATAGGCATTACTTTCAGAGCAGCTTACATAGAGTAGAACTGGTGCTTCCTTGAAAGACCCGTGTAGAAAATGAACAGTGCAGTGGCAGTATTTGTAAGTCAGAGGTTTTTACTATGCTCCTTTGGGGCTGCTGAGGGCTAGTTCCACACAAGTTCAGTAGTTTCATTCCTATCAGTTCATCATAACAGGAGGCCAAATCAATTGCTCTTTGTTCAATTCTGGGAATACTTGATCAGTATTCACTTCCCCCTTTACCTCTTTACATGGTATGTCAGACTAAGTGATTTGTGCTCCTGTTGTGGTATGTAACATTTGTTATTCACAGGCCTCATTTTGCAGTGATTATCACCAGAAAAGCCAGGACTTAGATGAACAATTTATTTGATCTACATACGATTGCCATTCAAAGAATATATTTTTATTTTGAGCAAGATCTACAATAATATTTTATAAATCATGATGAAATACGGAGGAGAGACAGCAAATGTACATTTAACAAATTAATTACAATTGAAATAACTTTTTTATTTCCTGGAATGCAAAGTAAATTGAAAGGACCATTTTCTTTCTCGTGAATGACAGTAAATCAACCATCACCTGTGTTCTTGTCCTCTCTTAGATGTTAAGTGGCTTTCAGCCCCCAGCAATGAAATGTTATGGTCTGTGTAAGCAGTTTGGGTTGAAAGAAATAAGAACATCGAACATCAGAATAATTGTTCAAAATCATGGGTAGTCATGAAAGCCTAGCTACCCAAGTGCTGTATGGTACAGGACAAAGAGAATTCACCATAGCTTTCTCCATTTAAAAACATGGAGCCCTCAGCATTTTGTGAAGAAATGTTCTTGCTAGACAAGTGTGTGCCAGCTAACGAATACCTACTTAATCAAAGCAGAGCTACCAAGTTCTTCTATTGTTATACTTTTGGTGCTTTGTGTGTTATAACAACACCTCTCCCCTTTTCTCTAAAATGCATTTCTATGTTATATGAGGCTTCAGCCTCGTAAAGGGATAATAATACTCTTGAGGTGACTACCAGTATTGCAGACCTGTCTTGGGGCTATATTTATTGCTCACATGTTTAGTAAAAGGGCTTTTCTCTCTGTAGGATTCCTTGGTTAGGCAACAGCCACTAGTTCAGTCATGTTTTCATTCAGTGTGTGAATTCAGTGAAAATATTCAGTTCTTTTTAGTGATGGCCATTACTGTTTCCACCATATGTTAAAGAAAGAGTTATGTTGAGTTCCTGCACCTTACCAGTCGTCTCTGAAAAGAAATTCTTTAAAAGGTGAAAGACTTCTCACTATATATTTTCATCTAGAAATATTATTAAAGATATTGCTTATGTTCTTTTTAATATTTGTTTTATTTATACTTGACTGAATGATCACTGGAGATATATGTCTACAACATTTCTTCTGATTGTTATTCATTCTTCTAGAACATAAAGCACAGCTTTTATTTTAAGATTGACTCTGGAGAGAAGGGAAGTGCCTTCTAGTCCTCACTTTCCAATCCTTCCCATTTCAGCTTTTTTGAATTTTGCTTTAGCTTATTTGCAGTTTATCATACGCTTCAGGAGCTATTTCCTCAGAATAGCTGCTCATAATAGCCTCTTCTGCTAGCCATTCCAAACAAGGTGAACCTAAGCAGAAGTCAGTCCAGCTTATCTCATTTCAAAGTAAACTTTTCTGCAGTGGGTTCAGTAAATCTGATTTTCAAGCCACCAATACTTCTCAGATAATTGACTGCCTTTTGGGACAGTCACAGTGAAAGCTGCCTTTGAAATTTCATGATTTCCAAGATATTGAAGAGTAGAGTTACACAGAACAGTCATTTTGTCCACGTAGGTAGTAATATAGGGATATTAAATGATGTGTGTTTGTTCCTAAAATGAAGCCAGCTCCAAGGCTGTGCACTTGAATGCTTATGTAATATAGCTAATCTGAAACTCAGAGACCACACTCCAACATTGGTATTGCTGTTCACAGTGCCTTTTGAACTGAAGTTTTCTATGGTTTAACTACTATATCAGTCTAAGAAATTGTTGTGGCAAGAGCAATTCTGTGTTAAAATCCTTCCTAGAAGATTTCTTTTTCTTTTGCCTATTGATGATCTCAGCAGGTTAGCTTCATATATGGTATTTCTTATAAACCATTATTTTCTCAGATTGTATTCCAGTATAAAGTCAGTATCACTTCTTCATGAGGGGAGTAGTTTAGTTATCTATCAGAAAACGAACACAAAACATCTTTTAAAAGCAAACTCTTTGCTATACCAGAATAATGCATTGCTTTCTCATGACACCTCACGTGCAATTCAAAACCTTCCTTTTAAAGTACCCAGCTTCAGTCTGTCTTCTAGCTAGTGTGACTACAGGCATTTAGACTTAAAATTTTCAAGTGTTGTTATATACAATTTTATTTTTCTCAAAATTATAAGGCCAGTCTCAATAATGAGAATCTAGAATATTTCCTACAGAAAATTATTTCTTTCAAAATCTGGAGAATGATTTTCTTTCTCCCAAGTGTTTTTTTTTTTTTGCATAATTGTTCAAGAAATTCTCTAGGATTTTCACTTTTTTTTTGCATTATCATGTGAGATTTTCAAAGGCAGAAGGGTGAATTAAGCCCCTGGCTCTTACTGATTTTTACTGAGTGTTGATGTTTCTGTGAATAAGCTCCTGAGTCTCCTCCAAGTCTTTGAAAATCTTCCATATGATTCATTCTTTGTGCATCCGTTTTCTTGGTACTGCTGCTTTTCAAATCTTTATAGAAACACTCATTTGAACCTGGGTGAAAGATGTGCTCTGTAGTCAACTCCTAATTGTCCTACTGGGCCCATCTCGTGAAATCTAATGTCTTATTATCCACCTATATCTTAGTCTTTCAACATATAACATGACCTTGGGCTGTGAACCTTCTACTAACTGTGCAAGATCAGATTGCACTATAGCTTTCACAAGAGACCTTCAGGGGAAATCTAAGTCATCTAAAAGAAGATTATTAATGACCGAGTAGGTGACCCTGATCTCAGCCACAGATTCAAAACACCTGACCTACACTATCTCACTATTTTTGAAACAAATAGTTAGAGTTTATACCAGCTGTGATCATTAATGTCATTTCCTCCAAAATCAGTGACCAAAGAATCTGAGTTTTCTCTTTGGACGCTGGAGCCCTTGGACAGACATGCAATCAGACCAGTTGTCATTCTGCCCTTTCAGTGGTAGTATAACCAGTGGCTGTGTCCCATATTTGCCATGATCTTGGCAATCAAGAAACAGTGAGAATTATGAAGAATTTGCTAGTGGAATAAATTTCTTCCACAGGATAAATTGTGATCTGAAAAATCTTTGCAAAATTTCCTCCAGGGCTTGGCTATATAAATTCTACGTGTAGTTGTACAAATGCTGTATTTTCATTAAATGATATTCTAATGACTCTGTGTGTGCCTTCTGGAAATATCAAATACGTAAAATCACAATTTAGGAAAAATTATGACTGTTTTTATCAAATGCTTACTAACAAATAGCAAATCACTCCTCCATGTGGAATATCAAAGATAATGGTGTCCATTTACACAAATGACAGGATAACAGAGCTGGAAAAATGCCATCGTGACTAAGAATTCTGTTCCAGAACATTATTTTAAACACCTGAAATACCATGTAATTTTTAAAAATCTTATGTCAATTATATGGCAATGTAGGCTAACAACAAAAGTATTTAAAAACAGGTTTTATTACTTACTATATATACATGCATACAGAGACGCTTATATAAACACAACTGTCAAAATGAAAACAAAATGAAGCAGACGTAAAATTGATGAGTACATACAAAGAATTAGGGGGAAAAAAAAAGAAAAAAAAAAATCACAAACCTGACTCTTTATGGTTGAAGAATAATAATTTAGGACATGACAATAAAACTGAAATATTTTCTTATCCTCTTGAATCAGTTAGCCAAAACATACTGTTAAATCACAAACACGCTACTCATTAAAAATAATGCTCCAGGAAGGAAGTATTTCCCTTGCCTCTCAATATAGCTTGTAATACTGTCAGAGGGTGAAAGGATGGCTGATGAAGCCTTATAATAGATGGTTCATTAATTACTCCTGTGGTGCTTGCAAAGCTAGAGATTCATAGTTGTACAGAAGAGAATTGTGTGAAGGTGGACTAGATTTAACTGGCTTTGGCTATGCACTTCCCATGGACTACTTTTCCTCTATAGTGATAAATCAGACACTTGCAGATACCCTCAGTGTTTCATTTATACAGATATCTTCAGGGTTGACGTAGTCTATTATTATTATTATTATTATTATTACTGTTTTGTTACTTAGTTACATGTAAGGTAAGAACTGTCAGTGACAAAACTCATATATTACATAGAGAACCACAGAAAGTTTGTGAGTGGATAGGGGGAATAGACTGCTTGAAAAATGAACAAAGCTTTCTCAATTGTGGATACATTACAACAGGCTTCTTGAACACAGCAAAGCAGGAAATGTTCCCAAAATTGCATATGAAACTTAAGAGACAATTGGACCATTTCAGATGTGACATAAATGGGAGCAGACAGAGGGAGTAAGCAACACTCTCTTGTGATTGCGTTAGAGAATCTAAGATGGTAACACTTCTGTAGAAAAGTGGAGAACAGAGCTGAAACTGAAAAATTGACTTGTGAGAAGAGAGAAACAGAGAAGAGCATAATGCATGACTCTTACTGTTTTTGGAAGACAAACAGATGGGAAAGAAAATAAGCACTATGTAGGCCAAAGGCAGAGCCTTGAAATGTTTGACTTTATGTTGAGTAACCCCATGAGTTGAGTAGCTTCATGAGTTCTGTCAATTTTGGCTTTACACACAGTTGAATTCAATAGCATGGTCTTATGGACCGTTTGGCTCAAGGACTACAAAATGAAGAGCCCTGGGACAAAGACTTGAAGATGTGCCTGTGTACTGCCTGCACAAAGATGCTTGTGTCAGTCAGAGCTTCAGACAGGCGCAATCTACTTACTGAAATCATCTTCCACTTTGGCTGGAAGAAACACAGCTTTACTGTTCTCTGTAGCTGAGATGTACAACTGCTTCCAAAATTCTTATATACAACATCAGTCACTAGTCTTACCATTTCTAAGTTGTGAAGTAAGAAATATAGGAGCTAAAAAAGAAATACATTATGAATGTATCTTCTGAGATAAGGAAAATATTTTTTCAAGTATTATATTAATGTTATGCAAGTAATTCAATCTGGAAGAGTGAAACAGAAGAGTAGGAATGAAAAAAAAGTTACAAGTAAGCATGACATCTTGGAAAAGAGTGTCCTTCATAAATGTGAGGCTTATCAAAGGGAAGTAGATTGTGGGTTTATCAGAAGTTCTCTAATTTTTATTCTTTAATGTAATGTTTACTTTCCCAAGAAATCTTATGTATGTCAATGCTGTCATTCCTATTAGTTAACATAAAACAAATTATTTATATTGTAAGTTAAGTTCTTAAAACTGAAAGTATTCCTTGCAAAATTAAAAGACCTGATTGAAGAAGTATTACACAGACTGCTTGTTCTTAATCTTAGCTACATGGCTTTCATTATCATGCTTCAGCAGTACATGGGTAGAGCTTTCATTTGGAACAGTACTGCCACTGACAGTGTGAATTAAATTTACCTATAGTGGATATTCCCTTACTGGATGGAAACATTTATTAGGTATAGTTTGTACTATTCTAACATACAATTAAAACAATAAACAATTGGTTGCAATCAGAAGACAAAAAAAAGTAGCACAGTGCTACTTATTTGCATAGTTATCAGTAATTCGTGGAGGATATAAAAATTCACTTTCAGTGCATGTGCAGCTGTACAAGTGTCTATGCATTTTGAAATTAAAATTACTGTAAGTGCCTGTTTATGCCAGTAGCACATCTTTCATTGAAATTGTCCAAGTTCCTCCCAACGTGTTCTGTAGTATCAGAAGTCACTTTCCTAAACAGTATGTATTCATTTCTATACAACATTTCTCAAGTACTTTATGAGAAGTGTTTACTTACAAATCAATTCTGGCATTTTCTCTAAAGGAACACTGCAGGATGTTCTTCATTTTCTTTGTCTTGCATATCTGAGAGATGGGATGGGATGAACCATGTGTTTTGTAGAATTCCAAACAATCTGATACTAGGAGGTAGAACACAGTCCTTTCACCTGTATCCAGCAGAAGCATCAGAGAAGCAGTTGCCAGTGGCTCTTGTCCTCTTCCTATTGTAGTTCAGAAATGTTAGCAGTGCAGTTGATGAGCCCTCCTGGAGCTATTCAGCAAGCATATGCTTGCACCAAAATATGAGGCAGAGAGTTTTATTACCCTTTACATATGAGGAGTTAAGGGCAATACATGAAGTAATGAGTCTCAAATGGTAAAATGGTAGCAGTAGAGCTTGAAGAGATGGATTCCCAGGCCATGCTTTTTAAACTGAGCTTGACACAGAGAATGAATTTAAGGTGAGCAATACCAAGCACTGTTAGACTACACAGTGACAATTGGTCTCTATTGTACTGCTTATGAAATTCTTCCAGACCTCAATGAAAGGAGAAGAGGAATCTTGTTTTGAGTTGGATGCTGAATGAGCAATTAGACTGCCTGCCTGTGGATAAAAATTACAGTGTGTTCTCAGATGAAGATTTTGTTTGTATTTCTCTGTCACATTCTGCCTCTGTGAGAATGAAGCTTTTTTTTCCACCAGTACAAGTAATGGCTTGACACTACCAATCCAAGACAAAGCCTTCATGGCAGTTATTCTTCTCTCATCAGAAATCATGATTGAGTTACATTTGTGAAATTTTAATTGTGATTCCAATATTTTCCTTTCCAGAACAGAATAAAACACCAACAATAGAATCATAGAATCATGGAAAAGAACGCTAAGATATTTATAAGACATTTAGTCTAACCCTCAGCCAATCTCCACCATGCCCACTGACCACACCCCTCAGTGCCACATGCACAAATTTCTTGAACACCTCCAGGGATGGTGACTTCACCTCCCTGAGCAGCCTGTGCCACTGCCTCACCACTCTTTCTGAGAAATTTTTACAAATATCCAACCTGTACCTTCCTGGTGCAACTTAAGGCCATTACTTCTCACCCTTTCAAGTAACAATTCTTTTTCTGGAAATTATCCTGTGGGAAATAGAATGTAAGTTTCCAAGTGGTATTTGGATAATGTCCTTGCTTTAACTTTTGTTTCGTCCTAAAATCAAGCAGTTGCATGCAGTGATCTTTGTAGTCCCTTCCAGATTAAGTATTCTGTTCTACTCTGCTCTGCTCTACTCTGCGCTACTCTAATCTACTCTAATCTAATCTACGCCATTTCATTCTGTTCTATTCTAAAATAGTTTACAGAAATATCAATAGAAATAAATATTTAATCTTTTTCTGTTCAGGACCAACTCTGCTTTTAGTATGTTTGTGTCACTGTTTCTTTTTCCACATGCACTGAAGAATTGAACTCTCTACACATCCTAATTTGGAGGAAAGAATGTGATTGTGGAAATCAGAACCTATCCCATTCAATCAAGTGTAACTCAGTTTTCCTTCTCCAGTCTTTACTGGTACTCCCAGTGACTTCAGTGGAAGCAGCACTGAGACCTGAATTCCTTAAACTGTCAGAATTAAATGACTAATACTCCTCCTCCTGTTCCTTAATATGCTGATTTGGAATCATGATTTGGAAAAGGAGTCACAGACTAAATGTGTTATGATGTGTTTGTTTCGAGCTTTTTTTTCTTTCTTTTTTTTTAATTTTTTTTTAATTTCTGTAGGCAAGAATTTGAAATATAGCAGTAGGAGAATGCTCCAAATGAGTTGTTTATATTGTCTACCAACAGTTAAAAGTTTTTGTGATTCACCATTACTGACATTGATAAATTATAATAATATATTGTGAAATGGCATGACATCTGTTCTGTGGGGCAGCGGAATGCTGATATGAAAGCCTTTCCTAACCAAAAGCAATTGATATATATGTGCAAGCAATTTTATAGTTTTGTCAAACAACATAAAAGTGTTATTCTGGATTTACTAGCAGGAAATAAAATCCAAATTGAAGTAAGGTTTTAATAATGGCAAAAAAAAAACCCCAAACCTCTCTATGCTTGTCATGTCAACAATAAAAATAAAAAAAAAAATGCACAGTGCACTAAACATGAAGCCTTAAACTTAGAGTACTTTCTTGTATACAGAATTAAGAATTTTATTTACTCTAGCAAACTCATTTCTGTGTTACTGCTACTAGAAAATGAATAAAAATTAATATTCCCTGCATTGTTTTTGGTATATTTTAATTGCAGTTATTGACAGAATCACTGACTTCACAGCAGCTTTTTATATCTGCCTATAGGGACTCAGTCCTGAAATTTTCATGTTGCCATCTCTCCATCTTGAAACTTCAGAGAGGTTTTAGCTTAGTAAAAATTCAGTTTGCCAGTTTCAGGACATGGAGATTTTATAGTGTTCAGGCCTTAGACGCATAATACTGAATGCTCAGATGAGTAAAGTTATGCTAAGTGAATTTTGAAATACAGAAATACAGATGACGAATGCATCAGATGCAGCCAGTACCTTTTTCAGCAGCAAGTCTTTTTGTTTAGTATGATTCTTGTTTCTCTCTCTGTAGAAAACAAATTTTACTTCCAAGCATCTTCAAAGGAAAACAAAGTCTTGTCCTCTTTTTCCTCATCATTACTATAAAAGAGAACTTCTCATTGGAGTGAGAGGTGCTTGGGAGATGATAAAGGATGATTTTATTAAAAATATTTAACCAATGTTTTTTTTAACAGTTGCATTAAGACATGTTTCTTCATCTAGGAAGCCTAACATAGAATTTAAAAAAATTTAAGTATTTTAGACAAATTGTGGACAAAGAAGAGAGCACATTGTGAACTCAATCTACAGCTGAGAAGGTGGAATCTGATGGTCTCACTGAATTTAGTAGGCAAATAATCATAGCTTAGTTATTAACACTAATGATGATCGCCCCTTGTAAACACTGCTTGGAAGTACTGGAAAATTGGGTTAAAACAGTATTTAACGTCACCACTGAAATTAGCATTGATAGCTATTCTTCTGTCCTGGAAAATGTAAACTATGTTTGGAAGCAAGGAATGGAAAGGGGAAGGTTGCCTCTAGCCTAATGCCTCTCTGCTGAATGTTCCCTCATCCTGGGCAGCCTATAGCCTGCTCTTCCCTCGTCTCTTAATGCAGAAAAGGAAGAAGGAAGCTTTCTCTGGTATTTCTCTTCTTGAGTTCTAGGAGGAGGGAGTAACATCAGCCCATGGAAGAAAGGTGGAATTGGATTTGAGGTAGAAGTCAAATATTGGCCTAGAGAGCATGAAATGAAGTGATTTATGATGAGGAAATGCAGGGGTTTATGCTCCAGGGCACTGTGTCATCTGATATAAGGACTAGTATTTGTAACAGTAATATAGCAATACTGTATGGCATGAAAACCCAATAGGTGCTGGCAGGCAGGAAAATCAGCCCAGAAGAAATGTATTAATATCCTAGCCTTGAGATTTCTGGACTCAGACTCATAATTTTTAATAACTATGACCAGGTTAAGCTGTTGTCTTATCTAAACCTCAGATTGCCAGAGAAGAAAAGTGCTGAAGAAAAATCATAGTCAGGTAGCTAATGGTTTCTCTCCTGGGAGATGTGGCGAGCTGAGCTAGTTTCTCTTATACATCTGGAGAAATTGTTGACTCCCAGCCAGCTTTCTTATTTCATATGATAATTTTTGCTGTGCCACAAGTTTGGGTTAAATTGTGCTAGTAACTGAAGAACCTAGTCAGGAATCGGGGAAGCTGAGGGAGTTCTTACTCAGGCTAATTACATCATCTATTGCACCGCTAAATGGGAGTAATGGAGGACTGGCTATCATGTTGGAAAACCAGGAAAGTAACTGAAATCCTGTATGAAATGGAAGGATACTGACTTACAAACAGGCCAATTTGATGTCAAGTTTTAGATAATGTAGATTTTTGTGCATGTGCAAGTGGTACCTGTCCCAAAAAGACATTAGCTCCCCCAGTTACATTGGAAAAAGGAGCAGATCTTGGATATGTTTTATGGCTTTTTGTTTATACCACTCAGAATTGGATCAAGTTGATATTGTAGTTGTGAATGTTTCAAGATTCAAAGTATGGTATCCTGTGTGATTTGTGGAAGTAAAATACCTAGAAATTTTGCATATTAACTGTTCATATGTTTTTATGTGCTTTAATTTCAGTTCTGATTTACTGATTTGTGTATGATCTGAACATTCCTGCTGTTTTACAGTAATCAACCCTGATTATCATTTTGCCTTTTTAGGCTCTTCAAAAACATCCCTATTCCCAAACAACAATAATAATTTTCTCATCTTCTGGGATAACATGCAAATTAACTGTAGAATCTGTGCTTGCATTTTGCACAGATAGCTAAAAAAGAGGAGAGGCTGCAACATTCTGTAGCGTTTGAATTTTGTGGATGCTACTTGCTAATACTTCTTAGAGCTTATGTCAGTGACAGTATCAGTTGCTGCATACCTCCATTACTGCAACATAGATGGATGGATTCTAAGAGCCTTTTGACAAAATGGATACTCTTTGTGGTATTTTAAATACAGTTGCTGTGAAACATTCTACATTTTTGTTTTATATTTTTTAGTATGATGATTGAAAATTCAACTTCGCTAAGGGTCGTAGGATAATAGCATCAGTTCTATTCTTCCATAATTTTTGATTTTCTATTTGTGTTTAAGAAGCTGAAAAGCATATCTGAAACTCACTGATTATCTGCTTATAATAGCTCATCATCTTGACTGAAAAAAGCTTTTTTCACTTTGTTGGATGTATTCCAAATAGCAACAAAATGGGGACTGTCGTATTTGAAATTTAATCAGAATGATGATAATCTGGTTAACTTAATAAGAAAAAAAAAAAGTACTTAAACAGCAACATGTGATCCATGGATTCTGATTTTAGAGTGAATGAATTGTTCTCTTCACTGCTAAAAATATATATATATTTATCTGTGGATTGTAGCGTTTTCTCGTAATTTTATTTGTTTTATCTCATGAATGAGAGCAACATCTTTAAAAAAGAAATGCATTCAATTAAGTTTATTTAATCTACTGTGTGTAAGATTTTCTCTCCTTGATTTTTTTTATTTTTTGGAATCTTATAAAATCCACTCCTCCACATCAACCTTTCATCCACATGACTTTGAATTTGCTGTTCCCTTATTAAACATCTCCAGATTAATACTGTTATCGAAGTGCATGAGTTTGGCTCACTTTCTTTTATCTAATTATTTAAAAAGCAAACAGTCTGCTGTGTGTTCTTGTTCCTTGGCCTTTTGAACGGTCAAAACTTAACAGAGAACTGAAATGCATCCTTTCTGTGGTGAATCCAAGGCAACACAGAAAAAAGTGTATCTGCTGAAGAACGCAAATCGATGTCACAAATCAGAACAAATTGATAAATTGCAATTTGCAGATGATTGCAATAGGAAATTAATGCAAAAGCTTTGAATAGAGCTGATTTCACCAAGAGTTGTTTTTTATTTTTCATTGAGTATCCAGAGATTTTTATGTGAACAGCAATGAATCCTTTCAAGAGTCTGCATTTGATCACAAAAGAGTGATAATACTTCAAAATGAATCTGACAAATGAGATATTTGTATATGAACAGTCTCGCTGAGTTACCTCTGATTTTTGAAGGACTTTCAGAAAGGAAAGGAGAAAGGAATTTAATACTTTGCCATTTATTTTGGGAAGTGAGTGTTTGAGCCATGTGCTGTGAATGACTCAAATCTGGATGTTTGAATTTCTTATCAATATTTTGACAGAAAGGATGTAACATGCAGTCTAAAAATCAGTTAAAATGGTGGGCAAGGATACCTGTGAGTATGTCTCAGAGATGTGTTTCATCATACTGTCACTTGGTTGTGGTACTTGAGCACAGTAAAAAGCAGTGATAAAATTCAGATGTAGCAGAAAAAAGATTTTGTCTGAGGAAGTAGCAATCTCAGTGGTCAGTCCTCTAATGTTAGTAATGTATCACTATTGTGTAAAAACCTAGAGAAATGTTGATGCCAGTATATCTAAGTATATCTACCCCATATTAACTCATAAATACTTGGAACAGGAAATTACAGATGAAACAAAACCAGTAGGCATTCTGACTAATCCCATCAGAGATGGAGTTTTGTTCTAGATATTATGGTTATTAATGTCCTGTAACCCTCCTGTTATCATCAGACGACTTAGTTACTTTGCAACACAAGTTCATGTGGCAGTGAAAATGAACTAACTAGAGCTTTGCTGTGTTGGAGCACCGTTGCAGTGTCACGCTCCATGGGTGCTACCAAGAAAATGCATGTGAACTTATCTTTCAGTTTTGAATTAAGCTTCTTTTAGAGGCTTTCAGTTTGAAAGATGGAAAGAAATATTTACCAAAGGCTACTGATAAAATCTACACTTTGTTTCTTTTTTTTAAATAGCAAAAGGTGCAACCTCCCTTCTAGCAAAAAGATGTAAATTGTGAATTTTAAGAAACAAATCCTGCTGCACAGCAGGTTCAGACAGGCTGCTGCAGTTGGGGCCTTAAGGCATTCTGTGGCTTCCCTGTGGTAAGCCATGGTTCTCATTTATAAAGCCAGGAGAATTCCCACTGTTGCTATAGTCATATGCATGATCCTTCTTCCATCTGAGTGCTCTCAGCATCAGTTAAAATTGAAAAATAGGCCAAATGTTGGTTGTTGTTATGTTATCAGCTATTCAAAAGAATATGTTTTTTTTTTTTTCCAAAGGAAGAGAATTAACATTTATAAAAAGAAAACAAAAACAACAAAATGCTAAAAAAAACAGCCAAACAAAAAATAAGAAGGAAAGAAAGACAGAATGATTCGGTAAGCTGGTGAATGTCTCCCTGAGTCAGACATGGCAGCAAAGAAACCAGAATTTATTTCTGGAGAAATTTCTCAGGTAAAACATTCCCATTCTCCTATTAAATTCTACTTTTCCAAATACGATAAATCCTTTTAAAAAAGGCCCAAGTACATACCATGATCATTGTAGTGGTATACTCTCCCATGTCTGGTCAGCTTGGAGTCTTCGTCTTTTCCATTAACAGACATTGGTGGACTCATTTTAACATGTCCTTTTGATTTGTTTTATTCTTTTGATACATAGAAAATGTATGTCATTTTCACGGCTCAGTTAAGTTTTGTTGGTAAAAACACTTTGGCCTTTTACAAGCCTTCCCTTTGAAAATTTGATTCAATATCCTCTTCTTTCCTGCATTGTGAAAAAAAATTTAAAAAATTAAAAAAAAAGAGTATCTTCTCCATACTTATCTTCTCTAAGTCTTTCATGAAGCACCAAGAAATCTCTATCTTCTCCCTTTCAGTCTTCTGTCATATGTTTTTCATTGCTAGAAGTGCTCCTCTGCTGCTTCTTGCCCTCTGTGGGAGCTATTTCAGAAATTTCATAGTGCCTGCTGCCCTCCTGTGTAGAAATAGGGAAAAGCCTTGCATGGACGCACCTGTGGAGAACACCTCAGCCCATCTGCAGTTGAAATCAGGGTTTTGAAATGTGTTAATCATTGTCCCGGCAAGACAAGTCCTGAATACTTCCAGCAAGGGAGGTTCCACCACTTCTAAAGACAACCTATTCCAATGTTTTGTTGTTCCCACAGTGAAGGACATTTTTTTGGTGTCCACATGCAATTTCTTTTGAAGCACTTCATGCACATTCTCTCTTGTCCTGTCACTGTGTCTTTTTAAAAAGAATATCTCCATCTTTTCTACACCTACTTTTTAGGTTCTGGGAAAACACGATTAGACTCTGTCCTGCCCTTTCTGTTCTTTAGGCTGAGCAAGCCAAATTCCTGCAACCTTTTACCATGCATCAAGTTCTCCAATTCTGTGATTATCCTGGTGGCCCTCCACTGCACCATATCCAACATTTCAGTGTATCTTTTGTATTGAGTGCTGAACACTGGACTTATTATTCCAGTTATGACTTAACAAATGCCAATTAGAATGAAATGACATTTTTTATCTTTTATTTTACTTGTTCTGATGTGTTCCTGGCTCCATGTTGGTTTCTTGCTGCAAAGGTGTACTGTCAGCTTATGAGGACCTTGTTCTCCACTTTTCTAGCTGTCCTATATCCAATCCAGAAATTCTGCTTGGGGTAATTCCCTCCCAGATGCAGGACGTAATAATCATCTTCATTAAGCCTCATTCAATTTGTGTTGGGCCAGCCTTCCAGTCCATTGAGATCTCTGTGTGGTGTAGTATGTAACGCACCTTGTTATGTATCGGTTCTTTCTCAAAGAGTGAGGAGCAGAACTGTGTGCATCAGAGAAAGGCTTGATTCATGCCATTTTGCACATAACAAAATAAGAGTAATAATAGTAATTTCTATTATGGACAAGGATAGTTCTTATATATTAGTAAATTCTTACGAGTGCATTAAAATAATAATGATGATAATCTAAAATTATGTTTTCCTCTTCTAAAATTATGTTTTTATTATGTTTTCTTCTCTGTTCTTCTTCTATCAATAATATCATACTTGCCTTTTTGACCACTAGCGCAGCTGCCTGGATTTTTTCACAGAGCTGTCCACGGTGGTTCTGAAGCTTGTTTCTCAACAGCAAGACCCAGTAGTGTGTTTGAATAGCTAGCAGTATTTTCTATATATATTCCTTCCAATTTTTCAACACTAAATGTAATCTATCATTTTATTGTCTAGATTTTCAACTTAAAAAACAGATAACTGAGATGGGTACGGTGAAATACAAAACTGTAATGTTAAGGAAAAAACAAGTATTCAGTCATTCTTGCAATGCAAGGAGCAGAAGATATATTAAAAAAAAAAAAAAAAAAAAAAACAACCCAAAAACATAAGGAATTACCTTTCTTTCCAAAATATTTTAGACAATGAAAGTATATATGCTTTCAATATAAATTTGAAAATTTTATTTAAAAGTGATCTCTCAAGACTGATTAAGGGCAGAATAGTAAAACAGTCCAGGCTTAGGAAGTCCCACAGCCTCTGATTACTAAAATTTCTTTCCTTCATGGATTCTTACTTTTGTTTTTGTTTTCCCATGAGCATCTGTTATTAACTATTGTCAGAAACAGAATATCGCACTATATGTCATGACGCAGTTTCGAAGGAACTTACATACATATTTTGTGACAGCTATTTGTAAGGAACTTATGTTATATATGAAGAAATCGTTCATCACCTAAGGTGATCTTAGATTGAGATATTGTGAAGAATTATTTAGCATCTACTTTTTTTTTTTTTTTTTTTTTTTTTTTTGGTAAGGCCAAATGTTGTTCTTACCTGGAAAACACAACACAAAACTGATGATAGCATTTAATCTATTTTGAAGCAAATTGTGGTAAGAACATTCATTCCAGGTGGAGCTGAGTGAATGGGCAGTGAACATTCTTTTAAAAAGATTTGTAAGCAGCTGCTTCTATACTTTTTGAGGAGCCTTATCGTGCTTGTAGGCATAGTACTGACCATGATATGCAGCAAAATTTTCCAAGCTCATTGAAGTTTGAGATAAATATTAATATAATTTAATTTATTAATATAATTTAAATAGATGCCAGGAATAAAACACAGGCTGTATTTCTGAGCATTATCTGTCAGAATTCAGAAATAACTTGTGATGAGTACACGACTATTTTTGGGACATTACACATAGCAAATTTATGTCCCCGTCTCTCTTTTCTGTTTACAAAGACTACTGCTCCATTTTTTAAACTGCCTTTTCTTATCCCGTGCTTCATTCTTTTTTTGTATGTAAGATATTTGTTTCTCATACTTTGGGATGCTTTCCTATTAGAGGGGTTTGATTCTTTAATTTTTTATGATAGAATTTCTGGCAAGCTATTATATTCTTGTATCCCATTGACAAATCATGGAAGCACGCCTTTGGTTGAAGTATGTTGCAACTAGTTTTGGAATGCAGACTGAAGTGTTTCTGGTTTGGGGCTGAGAAATTGTCTCCCATCTACTTTCTTTTCTGCTTTGCTATCAAAAAGGGTGGAGATGAAATCAAATACTATTAGTTTGTACTGCCACTGAAAGGAAGCAGTTCTGCCCTCCTTCAATCCCACTCCTTTATTCCCTTCCCTTTGTATACTCTGTGTTGTCAGAGGTGTTTCTCGAATGATATGGCCTAGGTTAAAACCACAAAGGCAGACAGAAAGTGAAGATCCAGGACTGCATTTGTAGCAGTGTCTGTACCATCTTAAAGAATTAAAACTATAGTTTAAACAAGCCTTATTTTTTAATGTTTGCAAATTCAAAAAACATATTTTACAAAGGGCTGTTTAAGAGGGTAATAATCACAAATATCTATGTCAAAAACTTGACCCTTGAATTGGTACTGAACATCAACATCTGTTAATTTTTTGTTTTCTTTTCTGACCTTTGATAGAGGAATAAATAAAATAGGTCTTTAATGGTAGGGCCTTCAAGATCTCGAAAAGTAGAGTATAAAAGATGAATTTCTAAGTTCTTTCCCCACGAAGCTGCTTGAATGTTCCCCACTGAGCTACTTGTTAGTCTAGAAGTCAGGTTCTTACTAAATAAAATGGTGTCAGTAACTGCTTGTTAGCAGAAGAGATGGCCTGTAACTGCATATTTAAGTTAATTTTAGCAACTATTCAGACAAATTCTCACCTCCTCCCCGTCAGAGATACTTCTAATTCCCTAGGAAAAAAGGCTGAAAAAAACCCTGAAAGGGATGTTTCCAATTAGTGTGGCTTTCGCATATTTAAATTCTGTCTATCTCTGCCAGATAATTGAATAAAATGTGATACATTCTTTTGATCTTTGTAGAGATGATGTAGGCTGTAGATATTGTTTCATTATGCAGTTCATGTTGACATAGATAGCATTATGCCACTTACAGCTTCTTTGGCACAGCTCTGGAATCGAGTGTTCAGCAGTGATTAATGACCGAGAGTACATGGACCTATTGTTGAACCAAGGATCTCTTTAATCTCTGCTCATGTTCTTTCTTTCATTTCCAGCATTTGTTAACATGACTTCTGTGACTGGTTTTCCTGGTTTCTTGTCCTACAGTTTCTACTGCTAGCAGTTAGCATAGTGGCACCATAGAACTAATGATTATTAAATATCGTTTGTCTTAGTTCTTGCTTACTATCTTGTCTTTGATGCTCTGTATCTGCCCTGCAATTTTAAATTTAGTATTTAATACTGAAAAGTCTTAAACCTGTGCTAGGCTTTTTTTTCTAGTCCTTCCACACTGTACAATCAATTAATACCTCTTGATATGTTAAGCCAATTAAGTGATGTGTGTGTTAACATAAATATTTAATTGTTAAAGGGGAGTTCACTTTGTCCTAAAGCCTTAATTACATTAGAAGCTGTTCAGATGATTGCCAAGATGAAACAGTCCATTATGAACATTTGCTACTGAAGGAGATTTCTGCTTATTGAAAGACAAAAGGGTAATTTCATCTAGGATTGTTGCAAACTGTACGAGTCCTTCATACTGATAAGGGAATTTTCCCTCTTTTAACCTTGATATGTACTGTAGTAATGAATTTATGAATCTTTAAAGTCAGTCACATCATTAAAGGAGGGATATAGTGTTAACGCTGTCAAGTAAATGATAAGGATGAAAATGTATCTACAGAACAATGAAACAATTAAAGAGATCAGAGTCAATACTAATTTGTCAATAATTCCTGTCACTTTAAAAAGCAAAAATAACATGATAAACATAGGCAGCTGTAGGTCATTATTATATTCCAACTGGAGTTTGAATATTTCCAATGACACAGTCTTCAGACAAGTAAACTGGAATTTTGGAAGATCTACACATCCTTGACACTGGGCTGCTGAGGCACCTATACTGTAACTCCTGTGAGATACCTCCATAATAACACAGAATCCATATGTTTCCTTCAATCCAAAATGTTTCTGGTTTGGGACAAAGTATTCCTTTCTTGCAGTTCTGCCTAATTATCTGAATATCTTTCACAGATCAGAATGTTTTCTGATCTGCTGTAGACTCTGTAGTCATGTGTATATCTCCCACTGAAAACACGTCACAACAGTTTCCTTCAAAATATAGTACAAGTATGCATAATGTATGGTGTTAGAGACATGTGCTATGTGAATCAAAGTTTTAATGTCCTAGTTTTCTCGATATTATTATCTATTCACTGAGTTTTTAAAGGAGCCCTGATTAAGAATTATGTCAGCTCTGACAAGCCATAAAACCAAGCAAGACGTTCAGAGGGAACCCAGAAAAGACTCTCTGAACATGTTTTAATATTAAAATCAGGTTTAGGGAACCTGGTTCTTATTTTTGCCAGAAGGATAAAGGGTTTATCAATAGAATTCTACTTGCTGTCAGTGTGCTGCCACTGCAGATCTTAGGATAAGGAAATTCAAAGAATAGGTTTCTTTTTGTCCCTGACATGGTAGTTCTTATTTAAATAGTTGGTATGTATTTGCTTCTTTATATTTGTTCTCTAGGTCTCCAAAAGAGAAGATATGAAGTCTCAGCCCTCCTTGCCATCTTATATGATTAATATTTATAAATATCTAAAGTGAGGTGGGAGACATATGGATGAGGCCAGGCTCTTCTTGGTGGTGCGTACTGATAGAAGAAGGAGCAATGTCCTAAAACTTGAACAGAGAAAGTTCCACACAAACATGCGGAAGAACTTCTTTATGGTAATGGTGACAGAGCACTGGAACAGGTTGCCCGAAGAGGTTTATAGAGTCTCCTTCCATGCAGATATTCCCTGGAAACCTGGATGCCTACCTGTGCGACCTATTGTAGGGAACCTGCTTTAGCAGAGGAGTTCAACTCAATGATCTCTTGACGTCCCTTAAAACCCCCTGTGAGTCTGTGAACATACCACTTGGTAGTTAAATACCTGGCTTGACTTGAAGTTTTATTTGCCTCCTTATCTGCAAAACTATTTAAACGACAAATAGAAAACTCAGTTTCACACCTTAGTGCAATCTTGTTGTGGAAAAAGTGGAACTGGACCTTCTTACTTTAGCTGGAATATTTCCTTTCCCCAGTATCAGATTTTGTTATGAGTAGTCTAAATTTTAAGCTAAATGTAGTTCGAGTATTGACTATGGCTTTGCTGACATTTCAGCTTTAGATGCTTAATGCTGGGAGTAAACACCTTGATACTGTCAAGACTGTCTGATTTTAAGATTCTGTTTATGCAATAAGGGAACTTGTTTCTCACTTTGAAATAGAAGGAACAGTCAAGAAACTTGAGGTATCTGTGGGAATGTTCGAAAGGATTCTCCATGGGGAGAGGCTGCGGTCACTTAGGCTGCCCAGTCTGGACAGGAGGCTGATAGACGACCTCAATACTCTCTGCAGCTCCCTGATGGGAACTAGGATGAGGTGCCAGGCTGTGATCTGGTCACTGATGGCACAAAGCTGCCAGGGCAGGGTCAGATTGGGCATCAGGAAAAGTTTATTTACCATGAGGGTGGTCAAACACTGCAGCAGGCTTCCTGAAATGTTGGCTGGTGTCCCATGCCCATCAGTGTTCTGGAGGCATTTGGTCAGTGTCCTCAGTAATGTGACTTAACTTTTAGTTAGCCCTGAAGTGGTCAGTCATTTGCATTCAATGATCTTCATAATTTCCTTTCAACTGAACTATTCCATTGTAATAATGTGAGATGCTCTTCTGTTTTGCTGAAGGGCAAGATGTGACTGCTTAAACAGCAGTGAGGGATTTCTGTTGTTCCTGGGGTCTTCTTCAAGGAGGTAAGGGAGAAAAGGATTTGTGGAAGTGCTTTTAGAAACCCAGGCATGGAACAAGTCTGAAATGAATTTTCATAGATTCTAAGATAATTGTGCTGTCATGTTGTTGAAAACTGTATTTATTGAACATTATATTATTAACTATTTCTTGAGCAATAAACACAATTTGATGATTTCTATATTTTAATAGAACAAGGTAACTGCTAAATAAAAGCCATGCAAAACAGTTTTACGTAATTTGAATGAGTGAGAATTTATTCTATTTTATTTAAGAATTTTTAGTATAATTAAAAGTAGTAAAATAGAGGGGGTGCTATTTGGCTGAGTGCTTTATCATCCGCTAGGATGGCAGCTGCTAAATCTCTATTGAAAAATCACTTTAAAACCTAATACATAGGATGAGTGCTTGCTGGTTTATGAATGTTCATTGTTCAATTTTCTAGCCATATTTTATTGCTCTACTGAGGATAGTAAAATGAGAAAAGGACTGGTGGGAGTGCAGGAACATGAGGGTCAGCGTGGAGGTCAGGTTGAGAAAATGGGAGGAAATGAAACCAGTAAGGAGATCTTAAAGATCCATAGGGGATCTTAAAGATGTGAGCAGAGTCAGTGTGGTCTCTGGGTAAACAAGGGGAGATGTGTACTTTGCATACATTCAAGACTGATTTTTCAGAGTGAAATTATTGCAGTTTTGCATTCATTGGTTGAAAAGAAGGAAGTTAACAAGTCAGAACACAGATTACTACAACAGTATTGATGCTTTTTTTTTCTGGAAAACTATCCTGATTTTTAATAAGGTCAACATTATGCTTTTGGATCTACTGAAGTTAAGAGCATTGGGTATCTAAATCCTTTTCCCAGCTCAACAAGGATGACTGGACAATTCAGTTTCTCTTCCAACTGCACTGAATCTCTGTGGCTGCCCTGATCAGGCTGCAGCCTGGACAGATGGAACTGGCAATCAAGAGCGATGGGAGCTGCTCAGGGGACACTCCTAATCAGCAAGGGGATAGAGAGGGGAGCCCCCAGGAGACAAAAGAGACAGAGTGCTGGAGTACACTGCAGTGAGAGGTGCCTATAAAAACACTGAGTAGAGGAGCAGAGTCATGCAGTGGGGAGAAATCAGAAAAAGCAGGCATTGCTTAATGCCCAGTTTCTCACTGGAAATTATGGGCACTGTTACCCTCTTCCCTGCTTTTGCTACATGGCAGTGGCAGAGCTCTTTGTCTCCTGCCTGCTTTCCTTCCGCCCATGCCCATGCCCACGCATGCTGCCACTATAAGGAGCATGGCTGGAAGATGAGGGTTGTTCACTCCATCAAGGGGGTGAACCTCACACACCAACAGCAACTGTGTGGCTGTTTTTGTCAGGGAAACTGGGAGCAATGGGACCAGAGCTGGCCAAAGGTGACCCAGAGTAATCTCTGGATGTATGTGTAGACAGAACAAAGTATGACACTACCGAGAAGACTGTCCACAGCCACTAAAGATTCAATTAGCTTGAACATCTGCCTGACAGCTGATTTTGACTGTTGACTGAGACATCCACCTTTAGTGAGATTCCCTGTCTATAGCACGTGAAAGGCTGCATGGGATCTGCTGTGGGATTGCTTTTGATGCCTTCTGCCCATGGAAAGGGAAACAGAATGCACTCTTTCTTATGCCACTTTGCCTTCCATCTTCCCATTTCTTCCTTCTTTTCTTTGCTGCTGATGCTCTCATTCCTTAGCTGAAGAAAGGGTGAGACAAAGTGAATGTCAGGGTTCATTCAGATTCAGCAAACTGTCCTTAATGGCTTCAGACTGAGTGAAAATGCTGCTACTCAGGGGAAATTCTAGACAGGAATGGCTCATGGCCTTCTTCCTCCTGACTCAGTCTCCTGGGGCTGCAAAAAACTATGTAAGAAAGCATACAGTGGCTGGCTGCAGAATCTATTGCTAACCATCCTGCAGTGTGTAATTGTGAAATGTGAGGAAAGTATAACGTTTGTCATGTTTTCAGAAAAGCACACTCCAAATTAGAACTTGAGCGTGCTGAAACAAATGTCTTCTATGAGAATAGACTTTGGATCCTGAAGCAGTAATGCCATATAGTGAGCTACACAAAACCTGAATGCAATCAAGAGTATATAAAAGTAAAGTAAAAATCTAAGTAAAAGATTCAGTTTATATAAATATTATTCTCATACATGAAGATTGATACCAGCTTATCACATTGATAGGATTTGGTGCATACAGTCTGCAAATAACTGCATATTCTTTGCAAATTTGGGAATCAGCTGCAAATTGAGACTTTAGCAAATTCTTCATAGTTATGCACTAAAAAATCTCTGGTGCCCGATATAATGCAGTGAAGAAACTCAGACAGAACACTGATTTTTACCGACAGCATTTGTATTTCTTTGTAGTTGTATTTATGTTGGCCCTGTGATTCCACATGATGTGGGGAGATGTTTCTACTAGTACACAGAAAACACTTGAACATGGAAAATAATTCTTACTAAAATGGATCATGTTCCCGAGGGGGAAACAGCAAAATTACTTGAGATTCATAGAATAAGGAATATCTAAAATTGCCCAATTATTTAAAGTGAGGTATTTTTCTATCAATATAAGATCTTGCTGAGCTTCTGGAGCATGACTCAGAATAGGCATTTTGCCTGCAGTTGACAATATAAATATTTTATACGATCTCACAAACTATTAGAATAATAGAAGCAGTGTTATTTAATCCACTCCTAGCAAAGCAGATGCTTACCAGAATGCATAAAGCACTCAGGGAACTGTTTTTGTTGTAGTGGAAATGTGTTGGTAGAATGATTTATCTGAAGTTAGATTCCTCTTTGTGGAAGTGGATTTTTTGATGATGAGACACAGTTCAAGGTTGTACTGAAAACTCATGGGAAAAAAAAAGGAATGTAGTTGATGGAAATGTTGTTCGTGAAAGAATGAAAAAAAAAGCCTACCTAAAAGGCAAGCAGGTAAAACAAGAATATTGTCTGGGTACAGGATCTGGGTGGGGGCTGTGAGTGACTCATGTGGTAAATTCTTCCAATTGTACATTCGGACTGACTGCAGTCCTTGGGTCTGTGGTGCGTATTTGAGTGTCGCAGGAGCAAAGGATGGATGGCCTGAAGGCTGCTTCCTTAGCGTCCATCTCTGCAGTGTGGGGGGAGATGAGTACTCATTGCCAAGCACCACAATTTTGTACACTTGATCCAGGGTTAGTAATCAGAATGGAACTCTTGCTAAAATCCTATAGAAGACATTTGATGTGATGCCCTTTTCCTCTGAGGTGACTGTGCCTAAATGTGTTAAGCAAAGTGAATGGTAAAAAAAAATAAAAAAATCACTAAACTTGCTTTCGCTATGTGATACACTATCTCAGTCTGCACCGTTCTATTTATTTACATTTTGTTTTTCACGCTTATTGTATCTTTTATTAATGTGTTTGATTACGTGGCTTCAGCTGCAAGGCAGATTTTTTTTAACTCTATTGAGGTTTTGTTAATTTTTTTAATACAGATTAAAAAATGTGAGCAGCCCCCAGATGAATAGGCTTGAGCTGGAAATTTATGTGTGAGTAACAAATATTGTAATACCAATGAGCCAAGCAGAAGAAAGGGAAATTTATGACAAGGGACTGCTCTGGCAGTATGAATCTGACTCGTGGGCTACGGGATGAATCATCCCATGTTGCCACAAGGACTGCTGCTACTGCAGCACTGTCAGCAAGCGGGATAGTCAAACATGTGCATGGCAGGGTTGAAGAGGAAGGCACGTGCAAGAGATTAGGAAAGGGACAAAGAAAGATCAGTTATTTAAAACTGGACATCGCAAGCCTGGCTGGTAGTTCATGTTGTATATAATTCAGCCAGTTCATTGGGTAAATCATTTCGTATGCTTCATGAAATGCAATTTTCTTCCATGGCCAAGCATGACAAAGGTTTCACAGAATCACAGTTGGCAAAGAGCTCTTCTAAGGTCATTAATTCAGGGCCCATGCGTTTGCTGAGGCATCTTGTCAGAACATTAAATAATCACACTATGTCATGAGGGAATATCTAATTAAGAGTCCAATTTCTCAAGTAGCCGAGTACCTGTTACAATGTTCTGAGAACCCTTAATTCCCACCAACAAAAGCAGCAGCTTAGGGTGTTCCCAGCAGGCATTTAATAGGATTGTGCCCTTACTTCATTTGGATGGGGTGAGTCCAGGCCAGTCAGGTGAAGCGACAGTAATCAGACAAGACAAGATAATGACAAATAAGGATACATCCCAGCAGGAATGTTATTACTTGAAAATGATGGAACATCATTTTCTATGTGAAACCCCTCTAAAGAACAGGGTTGGATTTAAGGACTCTTAGGGATTAAATTTGTGGCTTTGAGAAGGTCTATCTGTACTCGTGCATGCAAAAGAATGGTGAGATGTGACATGTACCCTTTATCAGCCCCAACTGACACCCTGTAGGAATAAACTACTGAGTTCCCACCCACTATTTGAACCCATGGTCTTCAAGGATTTAGACTACTTTGCAAGGGTTGTCTCCATTATAAAGGTAGATCACACTGCATCCAGTGCTTCAGAACATAAAGCTTAAGAAGAATCCATTCAGGAAAATCTGAGAACCAAAGTTTCCTGAACAGTGCTCTTGGTTTGATTCAAATAATGGAAATTAATTTGAGGTGGGTACATGGAGACCTTTCAGCAAGATTTTTTCAGTTCTTATACACCTGTAACTGTATAAGAAGAAGAATGCTGGATGTGATCAGAAAAGAATAGATACTGTATTTTGATATATGATATGTCTTCTGATGAAGGTAGATGAAAATAGAACTGTTCTTTTCTGAGTATGAAGTGGCATTACAAAAGAAGTAAACGAGAAAAGATCATACTATTATGCTAAGCTCTTTTGGGAGAGTGGAAGGTTAAAATGAATCTCTGTGTTATCAGGCTCTTAAGTGAGGGATGATGCATTAGGCTACCTGATTTTATTTGATTTGTTGGGAAACCAGAGCTTCTGTGCTATTTCTTGAACAGAATTACAGGCTTCGTTTAAAGAGAGAAGCAAAGCATACTCATCATTCTGGAAGAGATCAACGTAAGCATTTTCTATATCATGAGTAATGTTTACTGGAAGAAATCAAATTACTGTAACACAGACCATCTGTTTTCCTTGCATGCAATCATGTAAGTGTTTTAGGACAAGCCATCCTATTTAATCAATTGTAAATCTCTTATGGGAAGGCACTGCTTTCTGTAATAAAATCTGTTTTTGTGAAAAATGTAAGAGTTTTAAATACTGGCTTCCTCTGCATAAATATAATTTACATACTGCTCATAAAATAAAGGGTAGGGGTGTACAGCACTAGCTATTATCTGTTAAGAACTTAATATTATGTCTCTTTCAGTACCCATTTTTGGGTATTTGTTGTATTCACAATTCACTGGCATTCAACACTGCTGGGAGAACAGCAAAATAAGTAGTAACATTTACTTATAGCCTGGGAAGTTGCTTTCTGCATATAATAAATATAGCATATATTGTTTCTATTTTGTTGCGTGTCTACCATGGCATAATTGATCACGGGGGAAGTTATTTGTCCATTCTCTAAATATATAAACTTGGAAAGACAGAAGGAAAAAAAAAAAAAGTCAATTTTTTTTAAGATGACTCTGTAGAGTGACATTGGAAACACATAAAAGTTGTGGTGTAAAAAGAAGGCAACAAAGGAGTCTGTTTACTTTGCTTTTAATCCCTGTTAGCAGATGCGTAATTGGGCACACCATCTTATTTTTGTATCTCTTATATCATTTTCCTTGATTCAAATATTGTCCTCAGGTGCACATGAGTTGTTTTTAAAATCAGAGGAAGCTGAAGGTCTGCATCTTAAGCAAAGTTCTCTGATTTCAAAAGAAGCTGTGTGTGCGCAATGCCAGAAGTTGTGCTGAATTGTATCAAATGGCCCTGAAATAAAAGAAGGGAACAAGCAGTGTTAGTAACACAGCTGGAAATTCCCTAGGAAGGAATTGACTATCCTTCTCAGTGAGGTCAGTAAGCCAGTATTTCATTTGTTCAGACATTTCCAAATCAATGGTATTTTGACTGAATAATGAGGCTGCTTACTCAGGCTTGAAGAGTGCATGGTGCAAAATTCTTGCATTTTCTTGGGTAAATGGTAAGAAGCAAAGAGGGAGAGACAGGTGTAGCACGCAGTTGAAAAACCAGTAGTGCCTATACTCCAGTGCCATCCGATGGTACAGAGGAATCTCTCCACCTAGGGGAACACCGAGAGAAATGAAGGGCCTCCCCAGCTCATTCCCTTCAAGTACATTTGTGAAGGCTGGATTCAACAGCACGTGCACTAAACGTTTCACAGAATCACATAATCTTGTTGGGTACACTGGATCTCTGGAAGCCATCAATAACATCCTAGTCTAAGAAAGGCAAAGTTAGGTCAGGTTAGTCAGGACGTTGTTCAGTTGAGTTTGAAATATCTCCAAGGGTGGAGATTCATCTCTTTCTCCCAGAAACCGGTTCACCACTATTCCTTTTGCTGCCAGTGTTCCCCTAGAAGCTTGTCTTGTTGCTCCTTGTCTCTCTCACCTGTTTCAAGTATGGCTGCTGCCTGACTTCCCTAATTTCACCCCAGATGGCCAGAAAGTGATGTTCTGCGCTGCTCCCAAGTAACCCTCCCTGCCTCTGTAATCCGTTTGTCCATGCTGTCCCTCTGCTTTGATATGGTGGTTCATGTGTGATAAGGAGGCAGTCTTCTGCAAGCAACACACTCATCTGTGCCTTTTTTCTCTCTTGTTTTTCTTTTTTTTTTTTTTTTTTTTGAGACACGTTTCAGGTGGAGCTGTTAAAAAAATCAATATAAATGATGTTTTGATTTTTCAGATCATCTTCTTACTATGTCCATTGTTACTTTCCAAATCTTTTAAGCAAGACATAACAATGTATTCTGAAATATACATAAGTATTTTACTTCCACATTTTTTTTGCATTTGCATATAATTTTTTTTAATTATTATTTTTTTAATATTTATTTGGAATATGTCAAGATTTTTTTCTTTTTTCTGCAAATTTTTCTTCAGAGCTGGAACTTGTGAACAATAACCATGAGTTCTCTAATAGCTTCAGTAGATTATGTACTATATTCTACAGTTGCACAGTCTGTTTTAGCCAAGAAAGTTGTATTGATATATTTAGAAGTGTCATAGAAAGTATTGGACTAGTTCTAAGAGCAATCACTGCTTGGAAATTTTCGTATTTTTAATATTAAGAAATAATTCAGCAAAATGACTTCATTGTATTTGTGGTAAACAGAGGGGTAAACTGTGAATTACAGCTGTCATAATTACACTACATGTTGATATAATAATAGTGTTCATCTGAACAGTAATAAAAGAATTTGCTCAATGAGCAACTACCATAAGTATCTTAAAAATACAGAAGTCCTGGCTCCTTTTTAAGTACTGTAAGTAGAGAATACTGCTGTTTATTTTAAGAATTTCCTGTGTCTGCAGTGCTGAGTACACTAAAATAGGAATCAGTGACAAGGTGCCGTATTGGAGACTTTATTTATAGTAGCTTTATAATGGTTCTAAAGTGAGACGATAGATTTTGATACTTATGACCTTTAATAGAAAAATCTCTGAAGAGAATTTTGCTATTTTACCTCTGAAGTTGCCCCTATTACAAGTTCTTTGCATTTTAGGCTTTTTGAAGCAGTGAAAAATAATTCTTGGCTGGTTTCCTTTCTTTTAAACTATTCTGCTCTCTTGACTGTTTGGTTTATGGTTTGGAAAAATAGTGAGGGGAGCTCTGAAACTGACAAAGCTGGATGTTTGCATATTTTTACTTCAGTAGTGCTCTTAACTGCAATATATTTGGGGTGGTTTGCATGTTTGCTATTTTCCACTTGACCCAGCCATGGCAGTGAAGTGGTTGTAGGGGATGTGATTCATCTGTACGATTCAACAGCTCTTCTTCCAGTTCTCCACCAGATTCACCTTTTTCTGAAAAAAAGAAGTGTCAAAGGAGATTATCATGGTCTCTCATAGATCAATTAGTGCTATATGGCAGAATAGAAGGAAACAAGTGTTTGGTCGCCATTCTGAAATATACTGAGGTCTGACCAGCTCATCCCAAAAGTAGAAGAGTTTGCAGTTAAAAAAGCAAACAAACCAAAACAATAATCTATAAGAAATAACTTGTCAAGTGAAAAACAAATAGAAAGTATAGTTTAAAGAAGGTACAGGAAAGAGAATATGCTGAGAATGATATTTCAGACAGGAACACAAACAGCTGGATAGAAACTAAAGAATAGATACATTTAACACAGATGAAAGAAAAACATATTTGGAATGTGCACAATTACCTAGTAGAACTGATTGCTATCAGATAGAAAAAGATTTTGGAAACTCTCCTTACATTTTTTATCTTTCCAAAACTGAATAGGGCAGCTTAAACGATTCTGGCACTTTCTTAGCAAAGATCCCTGCAGACAGCTTTTTCAGAAACTCTCCTAGTCACTTTATTCCTCTATATTAGCTACTATTGAAGGCAGGAGGTAGGAACAACTTGAATTATGATATGACTGGAAATGATTGTTCGAACCTCTTCATACACCTTATTTGGTCTCTTTATCCTCTCTGTCACAGGGAACCATCTTAAACGCAGGGCAAGAAACATAAAGTCACTTGGCTGTCCCTTATTTCTAAGGGCACCTGATGCATAAGTGGACTAGAGAAAGGAAAGAAAGAAAACCTCCAAAGACCTACAGATCATCTTGCTGGCAGGGTGAGTAAATGTCCCTGTGTCTCATTCTTGGATTAGATACACAGCAAGAGATCCTGTTTGAAGAGTTGCGTCAAAAATTTTCTCTCCATTACTTTTTGAGAAAAAGGTTGTAAAAATTTCCCACTGGAGACTCATATGTTCAGAAATACGGAGACAGACATCCCCTATATTTTCAGTTTAGGCCTAGAGCATGGATTTCATAGAATAGACAGTTCTGTGTCATGTTTCTTTTAATGTATGTGTGCTGTGAGGGCCTTTTTCAAATTGAGTGGGTGATACAGGAATATTTAACTGTTACTGAAACTGTCCAAACTCCTTGTGATTCAAAAAGGGATCCAAAAGAAAAAAGAAGGTAGGAAAAAATGTTTTTTTTTAAATTCTTGGCATGGTTAGACTCCTATAGATCTAGATATATGTTCCATGCCTTGCTTAGGCTATTTTTTCTTGCTCGTGAATTGAAATGGAAAAATTACCTAATTGCGAAGTCTATTTATGTGATAGCCAAAGCCCTATTTTATGATCCCTTTTTGTTTCTGTGTTTACCTATTCCAAAATGTTGTAGAGGTACATACCTCAGCAGAGTTTGAAGCATTTCCTCCACCTTATAGCAAACCAATCCATTGGATTCAAGTGTCCTGTCTACAGATAATTTACTTTTCAATGAGATGATGATAATCCAAACATATGACTAAAATGGAAGAAAATCCAACTCAAACCTGAAGATTATCTTGGAGAAATCCAAATAGTGGCTTGTGTCTCTGCAAAAGACAATAATAAAAATGTTGCATTCTTCCATTAGGATAGCCAAAAGTCACTCTGAGCATGTATTTCCACTGTGTTCAATATTCCCCATCTTTGCACCCTACACAGTGGCAAGGTTCTTGTCTGCTTGTGTGTTCTGTGCCTAAACTGAATGAAGCTGAATGAGCTGAATGAACTCATTTTCCCCATAACACAAACCCACTGAACCCTTTTTTTTTTTTTATTTCTTTGTTGTTGTTGTTTTTTAAGTAAAAGTAGTGCTGCTGAATTACGAATTCAGCTGTGTGTCAGCCCACCCTATTTAGGAATCTTAAAGCAATTTACCAGAACCTGCAACACGATAAAACAAAATGAAGGGTGCTCCAGAGGACAAATATTTTCCTGCCAGCAGCTCCCTGATATGCAGTACAATATCCAGTAGTATAATAGTGCCTTTACAATTGCTACTCGATGATGTGTTTAGTATAATACTAGGCTGTTTCTCTTAGCATAGAAGCAATGTTTTGACATTGAAAGTCTGTTTTTTCTTACTGAGTGTTCTTTGAGGGGGTCTGTGTAAGCATAAAAGCTGTCTGGACTTTGACATTGTCCCCAGTTAGAAGAGTAATTTTCTTTTTTTCTTTTCTCTTTGAAGTTTTTTTATTTGTTTTGTTTTGTTTTCAATAAATACTGCTCTGAGAGTGCCGAAAGATTACGCTGATGTGCATAATTTTTGCAGAAATCAAGTTATTCCCTTGCCAATTCTGAGCCCAATGGCAACAGAAAAACCAGTCCTGCTTTCTCTGTTGGACACTGGAATCCATAGGAAAAACTGTTCAGGGACTGGGGAGTCATTTTTCTCATCTAGCTCCAATTTCTTGCCTCCTTGTGGAAAAAGCAGTAGAGCAGAAACAGCCTGTGGGCACGGGTTCCTCAGTACTTCATAAATAACACAGTGTCTTCTTCAGCAATGCAATTACAGTCTGTGATTTTAATACTGGAGTGTACTTTCTGAAACACCACTTATTTCCCTACTTCTGTTTCATTTTATATAATATCTGTATAGTGGAGATGGGCTTAACGTGCATTGACACAGTCATGTCATTAAGTGAGGGGTGCTATGAGAACATCCAGGACGTTCAGTAAAGATGTCAACATAACTGAAGATTAAAGTTAGTATTAATTTTATTCTTAAAACCATCTCTGTGTGCATTGCTTTTAAAATCAATGTGTAAAATACAATCGTCCTCATGCTGAAAACTTATTGAAGCTTCATGAACATTACTGCAGGGAAAATAGCAAGTTGGTAAATGATTAAATGTATAATTAAAGGTTTCACATTTAATCCTGTCACTGCAGTGATTTATGGTTTCTATTATTTTGTCTAAGTAATGCACTCCCTTTTTTTCTAGTGTTTGTTCTTTTCTTCATTGTTGTTACTGCCTGTAATCTAATGGTAAGGAAATTTATCACAAGAACATTTCTGTCCTCAGCTGTAAGGTACAGAGAGTTAAATCACAGTATAGCAAATGCAATTCACTTCCCATTGCAGTTGGTGGGAGAATTGTGAAATATTTACAGTGTTGGGCCAGAAATGCTTTACGTGTAAGATCAAAGGGAAGCATGTAGTCTCTGTGCTTCTCTGCTGTCATATTTAGGACTGAAACAGGTGTCTTCAGCAGTCAGTCCCAGGAAGGCTCAATAAAGACACGGGGCTGGGACATACAATCTGCCTCTGTAGTGCATGCCAGGATTGGGTGGAAACCTGCAAACGCAGCAGAACCTGCTTTGAAATAGCCCGTAACAAAGGCTGAACACAGCCCAGTGTCTACAAGCTACAGAGTCTGGACTCTTCTCCAGAGGTAGGTCACCACAGCAGGGTCTTTGGAAATGTCTCATCAGGCTTGGCTGTTGTCATTGCTGCCAGTTGGTTACCTGGGAGCTCATTGCTCGTGCCCTTAGGAAGGGGAACACGAACCCAGGGAGTCTGCGCTCGACCCAGCCTGAGGAGGGTCAAACGCAGACCCCTGAGAAGGATGCTAGGGCTATGGACGCTTCTGTTGAAGGTCAGCTGATGAGGATGCAGGGTTCAGGGGGGCAGGGTGAGCTTGCTGCCAGTGATCAGTTCTGAAATGGGGAACATGCCCTGTAGCCTCACACCTGTTGCAAGTCCTGTTTGACATCGTGCTGGCCCAGAAACCCAGGGCTCTTTCCTCACTGATCAAGCTGCCCAGACATTGGCTGTGCTCTCCTCTCATTAAGCTTTCAGCCAGCTGTGTGCTATTTACAGCTTTTTTCACTTTGGAACTGCTGCAATGAGACTGATGGGCCATCTTCTACTCCCATTTTCCAGTCTAGCCTGTAGTTCTCCTGGGAAGTGGGCGTCCATGCTAACTCAGGATGAGGAGAGCCTGGGAGTGAGATCCCTCACACACCTAATCCTTGTTAGATGCATGTGGAGCAGATCTGAGTCTTTGGGGCTCAGATGTTGTGTCAGGATTGCAGTGATGTTTGTGGGACTTCATAGACAAAGAATTAGTAAGAGAAAAGCTTCAGCATCCATTCAATGTAAGTTTCTTGCTAATAGTTTCCATATTCAGACAAGTAGTTTTTTACCTGGTTGAGATTTCTTCTTTTAATGAAGAACCCACTCAAAGAAACAAGATTTCTTATTCTACCAATATATAGTACTAAGATTCTCCCCTTAGAGTCTTCTTACAAAAGAATTGCTGTTCTTTTCCGGAATATTGGAGGTGAAATAGTTGGGGTTTTATTTCTGGTTGGCAGTTTGAATTCACTCATATGTTAACTTCATCAAATACTGTTACCTTGATTGGAAAAATAAATGTTACCTGGCTTTAACCTGCACGTTGCTTATAGATGTACTGAATGACAGTTCTTAGTACAGTTTGATTATGTTTTTTTTAATTTTCATTATGGTTGTTTTTTTCCTGCCACATTATTTTAAGATAGGTAACCAGCAGGAACATGGTGTTCTGGAAAGTTAAAAAAAAGTGTTAACTCCACTATTGTCTTTCTTAATATTATGTTTTGGGGGATAAGACTGCTGCATTTTGAGAAATGTGTGCTTGTTTTAGTGAAGGAGCTTATTCACAATGAAGCTTTGTGTTTGCTTCCTTATGTGATAATAGCTAGTTAAAAATCTAGCAGTCCAGATAATAAGTTTCACTACTCAATCACCAGAACTGTAATTGGCAGCCTGGCCTTTTCCCTGTCATTGCAGTCCCCATTTGGATCAGAGGTCCCTCAACACTTCCTAACACTTTCTTCAGATCTGGCTAATTTAAGTAATGATTGCTCATTACCACTCCTTCAGAAAAATAATTAAACATGCAAAACTAATCCAGGCCTACAGCAATATTGTGTTCTACCTTTTTATGCACCTCTTGTATGTTAAAGTGCTCTTTGTGTAATTCATTTTTCTCTGCTGGGAGTACAAAAAGTGTAGCATCAGCTGCTCTTTAAGATTGGTTGGCTGTATTTACTAGTCTTGCATTGAGAACTGCTGATGTAGATAACATCATATTGTGGTAGTGGCCCCAGTAATTTCAGTGGGCTCCCTTCTGTGAGTCAGAGTTCAAAGAGTGCAGCATTTATCTTCTGCACGAGAAGCTTCACAAAGAATATTGCTGTGTCCTGCCATAGTATTTAGCCTCATATGTGCTTAGGAGTGAATAATTTGTATTTTGGAACTGTCATCTACGTGCTTAATTTGATAACATTGCTATTTTATTTATTTATTTATTTATTTTATGAGCTATAGAAACTGAGCATGTTAATTCCTTTAAGCTTGAAAATTACTGCCTTTTGGTGTTTATGATCAAAAGCATTAGCAAGACACTTGGGTCCAACTTCTTGTTGGAATGAAATGGCACAGGTTACTTGCAGTCAGTTTGTTGAACTAATCCAATAAACAGCAGAGAGGAACTTGGCCCCTTGTCCAATGGACCACAGTGGCATATTTAAATCTATGAGGTAGAATAGGCGATTTCACAGACTTGCAAACCACATAAAAAGTTTGAGACCTGTATGTATTGTAGGATACAATAGTTAGATCTGAGATTCCTGGGAATGCAAATTCAAATGGAAAATTTTGCTGCCCAGAACGGAGTCCTGTTGAGTTAGTCTTCTTCATATATCTCATAGTACATCTTTTTGTCTTACACAGTTCATATGCAACATTATGGCTGTTTTTTCAGAAAGCATGGGCTAGAAATGTCTTCTGTAGATCACAAGCAAGAGTAGCCCCAAGGGAAATGGCTCTTGCTTTCTAAAATACATATATACTGCTTTACGCTTCTAAATAATAGTGGCAAGCGGCTAGGAAAGAGGAATAAGAGGAATTGGTTTGAAGAGGTTATGCAGAGATAATGAGAAAAAAAAATACATATATATATATGCATTTTTATTGCTTACTGGCTTTGAGGCTTAACTTTTTCATCACAAGCCATGAGAGATGGTAAGATCTGAATGAGGATAGTTTTTCTGAGAAAGGATTATCACTTTTTAGATCACTGACTTATTTAGGAAGTTTGATAGGTATCGTATAAAGCTTCTGGCTGAAGCAGTGAATCTTCAGTTTGACTTGGTAAGCAAAGCCACCCATAGAGCTGCTGGATTCACTGTCCTGGAATTTGTTGTAGGGACCCCACTTTCTAGTAGCATCGTAATTCACCGGAATGAGAATTTTTAACAGGATGCACTCAGAACAAGAAATGAATGGTATTAAATTCAGTGATTGCCTGATATACCCTGATCCTCAATTTCTGAATTAAAAACAAACAAACAGCAACAACAACAAAAAAAACCTATACAGATTATTAAAACTTGTAGAAAACAGAAAATGTGAAGACTTTATAAATATTAGGGGGATTACCAGGACTTTTAGTATTCAGAAACGCAGCACAAGAGGTTTGGAACTTCATAGCCAGACCTTTTGATGTAACAGAAAGGCAACATTTCCCTTTCTAACCACATAATCCATACACAAAGAAATGTCTGAGAGACTCAGTTTCTTATCTCCCACAAGAAACAACTACCTCTTTGCTTACCTCCCACTGCATCTGCTTTCATATATTCAGTTTTGCTAAATATTAGAAAGAAATAATTAATATTTGTACTCAAAGCAATTATGGTCAATACTGAGTTAAGGTGGAAATGTTATTTTATTCACTATTTGTGGCAGCCCAAAGTTGTACATAGAGCTGAAATTTATTATGTTCCTTTTTTTTTTTTTTTCCCTTGTAAGCAATAAAAATGCTTACAAATAAAAATGTTTTGCAAGGCAAATGTGAACTTGGGGAACTATTATTTAGCAGCTTTTAAAGATTGGCAGCAAGGTAAAAATGTCACTGTGGTATAAAAGAGTTTTAAAGGCTAGCCTATACATAATCATGTTAGTTGACTGATATGAAATAAGATTAAAATGTATGGCAGCTATTTCAGTGAGCTACTTCTGTTTTTTTTTCCTAGATACAGAGTTTGGGATGGAGAGTAGTGGTGGTGGGTTGTGGATTGAATGGAAATCCCTGGGGAACATTTGAGTATAAACAGAAAGAGAACATTTCTGATGGTCTGGGTAGGGGAAGGACTGGCTCCCTCACTTCAGTGATTGCCTCTGTCTTTCGTGTTTAAAAGGCAGTAAAACTTCACTGTGGTCAAGAAAGAGGCTTTGCAATGACACTGACTGAAGATTAATGAAAAGGAGAAGTATCTTAAGTAAATAGTGAAAGCCCTTGAAAAGGCCAGAGTGGCTGGAGTGATATTCAAATGAATAAAATAAACTGGGGAGAAAGTAGAGTGATGTGATGGGGTTGAGAATATTTTTGTCCCCCTAACCATTTGGATTTATCCCCTCCTTTGTCCTTATGCATATAAACATACCTCCAGCAAACCAGAGCCTGAGCATTATCTGACTCTACTCAATTCTATCACTTTTCCTCCACGTTCATAAAAACACTATGAGAAAACAAACAAAAAATCCCATTCCTCTCTAAATTTCGACCCAGTGTATCTTACGTGGGTTTCTGTTAAAACCAAGATATTCTGTTAAATCCAAGATATCAGCAAAGTGAATATCTAATCCATATCTACACACAGCTCTCTAGTATTTTGGCTTTCTTTTTCCTCAGGCAACCTTGGACTAGCCGGGGAGATTTTACTGACTTCAAATGCATTAAATATATTGATTTGCAGAGAGCTTTGGCGTCAGGCTGTCTGTAGCCTGTCATGCTGTTGAAAAGGAAATGCTTTTGCCTCTGTCTACAGAAGAAACAAAATGAAAAACATTATCAGAGTTTCAAATCACTGTGGGAGCTGGAGAGGCTGGGGGAATTGGCTAATAGCAGCTGTGTTGCAATTAGTGGGGAAGAACTTGGTTAAGAGCAGAACTGAGAAGGCTTGAAATAACATATATGTTGGAAAAATTATTTGTCCAGAAAAAAATACGTAGTCATAATATACCTTCTCACAATGATAAGCATTGTTTTGGAAAAGATGCTTCACTTGTCCTTTCCCTTTTAAAACATCATGTTCATTTACCGTAATGGGGTAGTTTTGGTGTTAGTGCTGTCTTCACTGAGTTCTGGACTAGGTACAACCTGTGAGGAGATCATATAAAATCACTAAATGTTTTTCCTCCTACTTTTTTTATTTTATTTTATTTTTTACTTCTCCAGTAAGTTTCTCGTTCAATTATTTGCCCCATGAGTCTTTTTTAGAGCTCTATCAGGGGAAAGGTTATGCAAATATCATTCCCCTTGCTCTACCAACTCTGTCTCCACCATCATCAGCAACTCTATCAGCTCCTTCATCACTTTCTCACAAGAGCACTGAGTTCAAGCTCCGTGTGCAACAAGGATTGAATGGCTGCATATTTTCCATCCAAGATTTTAACTGGAAAAATAGAGTGCCTCTTCAGTGATTGAAAGCAATCACTTTTTCACTAAAAAACAGTAAAATGCTGAAAGTGAGTGGATATGACTCAGTCACTTCCTACTTCATTAAATAAGAACCTTTTTTCCCCCTCAAAATTGTATTAATAAACTTTCCCTTTAATCAGGTCTTTCAAGTACCATATATTATACCACGTAATTAGCACATCCCCTTACAGTATCCCTCACTTTAACATCACACACTACTCTTTGCTGCCTGCTGTAGCCCATATTACCACACTACCATACAGGACATCTTCCACCTGTTGTTACCAGCAGCCCTTGCACATATATTTCTGCAAAATGTGGGTTTCCTCCAGCAGTAGCGGTTGCATGTGTCTGTCCTCCTTTGAGCTAGCCCCATTGTGTTTGAGAATTAGTATGTCTGAAGGTTCTGTCCACTACTCAAAGGGATATTTGTCTGAATTTTTTTGTGGTTGTCATTACTCTTTTTTTTTTTTTAATGTTGTCATGTGAATGTTCCTCCATTTAATTTTCTTAACAAAACTTTTTTGTAAGTATTTCCACTCTTACAGAAGCTTACAGACATTATAGCTGTTTCATGTGCTTTTTATTCCATTTAGGTAACATATACTCTCAGCAAATTCTTACAGGCCTCCTTTAAAAATTTCTTTAGCAGTTCATTTTTTCTGAGTATCACTGCCACCTCCACAGGTGCTGCTCATTTTTGTGTGCCTCCTCCACATGTGCTGCTTATTTGCTTTCTTAATGCTTACACTTGGTTGTCTCCCTAAAGGGGAGCAGAGCTTTCTTGCAATGTTCAGGTAGGAGCTGTCTTTTTACTGATTTTTTGTGCCTTATAAATAGTGATAGAATGGGTTGCTAGCTTTGTAGTTTGTTACTGTGTTGATGTAAAGCAAAATATTATTTTTTATTTTGATTTCTGAAGGAAAATTTTACCAGGATTATTTGTGTTATTCTTTAGTTTTGAAGCACGGTGTCATGTAGTACATAAATAAGAGTGTAACTGGAGCAAAGTGAACTTATTTTCAACTGCGTAATTGTTTTGGCACAAGACTTTTCTGTGACAAGGAAAGAAGAGGGATTGGATGCTCTTTCTTTCTTTCTTCAGTATCATGGTAGGGTTGACTTACAAAAAGAAAACAAGAGTTGCATTGTCTATTAGTAACAGCATAGAGCTGGATGGAGGTAGAAGAGTTTGAAATGGCGATGAAGAGATATTTGAAGTTGAATCTTGAATTATATGAACGCTGCTGCTATGTGCTCTCAGACTGATGTGGCCTCTACTATGCTTAAATTAAGAGTAGTGGAATGTAAGGGACCTCCTGGGTTACTCTCCCTTTCCTCTTGCCATCACAGCTGCTGTTCTGTACAAATCCCTTCCATAAGGCTGTCATAGTCCATCTTCAATTTAGCAGTGCTCTTTGCCCTTTTATAGGCTGGTTGTTTCCTAGCTGAACTCATGTGCTAATGAGAAGCCTTCTAGTTTCTGACTAAGGTAAATTCAAAGCCAGTTTTTTCTTATTTGATCTGCTGCTAATATGGTCCTCTAGCTTAAATGGTTTTGCCTCTCTGATGACTGTGAAACTTTCTCGGGTTTTATTTTGTGATGTTAAATAAACCGTGTTCTTTGAAATGTGTCTCTAGGCAAGTTTCTTCTTCAGTTTTCTGTTTTGATAGATGTTCTGTTTACCTTCTCTATTACTTCTTTTTTAATTATTCTTGCTTTAGGGTGCATAGAACTCTGATAATTCAGTATTTCAAATGATTTTTCACCAGTTTTGATGCTTCCCAATGCAAACAAGTTGCCTGATGTGTCTTGAGCTTTCCTACAGAGCGAGTTTGTAGGATTCTTGAAGATTAATCTCTCATAGTTCTTTACACCTGTGTCTGAGCTAGTCTCATGGGATGTCTGTATAACCTACTGAAAGAAGCAGACCTAGATCACAACGTATCTGGGCTATTTTAGGCACCTAATTTAAGATGAAAGGAATCTCACCCTAAATGTATTAGAATTATGGAAGCCCAAGGTGGCTTACACTTATGTGAACTGCAGCATCTAATCAGAATAATACTCTGGCTTCTGACCAGCAGGTTAGCCCCTAATTTATTGTAGTTATTTGTGTAACTCCCTATGAGGGCGTGGCCTATTGCATAAATAATGAGAACAGACTAGAATATAATGGTACTATTTCTTAGGTTTTCATATATGCTAGCGAATGATGAAGGCAAAAGCTAAGTAGAGTGTTTGTGTAGATTTAATTGCACAAAGTGGATTTATTTTTTATATGGTTGTGAAAGAGTATATATTGAGAACCAATTTAATTTTGTGAAGCTCACAGATTCTTCAAGTTGTTCCAAGACTTTAAGGCAGAACTTCATTCTAGGCAAAGTAGTAGTTTCTCAGACAAGGCGTTCTTTTCAGCTTCTTAAAGCTGTTAGATGTCAGACAGGGCACTGGGACTGCTTAGCTTCTGCTGAGGAACAGGAAGATAGGTAGTGTAATACTTTTTTTTAATGTCTTCAGAAGAATACTATCTCCTGCTATTTGACTACTTACTTAATATTCAGGTAATATTGTTGAACTACAGCAGGTAAAAAATTTTCAAGGATGATCAGTGCTACACAGACCTCGAAAAGAAGTGTAAAGATGTTCAGAACGCTTCTAGAACAACTTTAAAGTCAAGGATCAACTTGGAGTTTTAGTGATTTAATGTTCTCAGTCTATCTCTGTCTGAGGAGGCTAACAATGCCTGTAAAGTCTTTCTGAATGACAGTGTTATTTGTAGCATACTACTTGGAAATAGTTCTCTACAAGCCTTGTAATCAGTATTTCAAGAGAAATACTCAGAGCTTAAAAAAAAAAAAGTCAGTAAATAGATCCTCCAGAAAATATGCAGGAGTTCAGTGTCAGTGATAACTGCGAGAGTTGATGAGTCTATGCGTACTGAAGACATCTACTCCAGCACACACCTCAAATTGAATTCTTCCCCCAGAATGACTGGCCCCTAACCCAAGGAATATTAGCTGTGCTGGGACAGGGGGCAGTGGAGGCTGAAGAAATGCTTCCTGCTTTATTGAGGAAAGAGGAAGCACAGTGATTTGCCGGCAGACAGAGTCTGTTCAGAGCTGCTCAGATGCACAAATTGTTGGGAGATGTGAAATGGATCAGCTGAGGTAGTACAGATGGGAGTCTGAAGTCTTCATGTGAACTGGTGCATTATGTGGTTCAGGGTGGGGTGGACAGTTGCTTTCTGTGGTATGTGCATCCAAAACAAATGAAGAGGTTGTTACTATTGTGAAATATAAAATGAACAAAGCCTCATGGAAGGTTTTTAAAGAGGTTTGTATTATGTTTTGTAAGAAGTCCTGCTCATGGGCTTTTCTGCCAAGGCAGAAAATGAAATGTGTAGCTTTAGTGTGTTAAGAGTTTTGTTTACTGATTTGTTTACTCTTGTGGCAGAGTAGCATTTGCTGAAATAATCATAATATTCATCTGGTTTGTATCTGCTGATACAATGGCTGTGTTGGAGTACAGTTTATGATTGGGCAGAACCTATTTTATTACCAAGTCACACTCTGCTGTTTGACTTGGCATGCGTGGATCTCACAGAGCAACTGTGCTTTTGCAGGGCAGAGCTAATGGATACTGTTCAGATTCCACATTACCATTGAGAAACAGCTTCCAGTGGCTTTTGATATAGAATTTCTGTTCTTTATCATTGCAGTTGCCGCTTTGATTATAGAACTGAAGAATTATTTTAGGGCATCGTGACCTGTGTAGTATTATGTTTCTGCTCAATTTGTAGAACTTGTGTAGGATCTACTTATAAATCAACAATACTTTGTTGTCTGATACTCCCATTCCCAATTTATATCATTCAATTTTCTTTTTACTATTATTTCTTTAGAAGTTTACCTGATGTCTTTCATAAGCAAGTGATGAATTATGAGACCTTATTTTGTCTCATTTGGCTGTATCTTCTGTCATAGCATGAAAGCTTTATCTGCTGCTGGAGAGTGATTATTCTGTTTCATTTCAGCTTTTCATGTTCTTGGCTTATGGAGTTCTGCTTTGCTATCATTTTCTTTTACCATGGGAGTAGTATCTGTTGTAATTATAAGTACTGAAGTTGTAGGAATTTCTCAGGATAATAATGTTGATGCTATCCATCTTTTCTCTAACATCATCCACTGTTGCAGTGTATGAATAATTATTGTTTGCCTACAGAAAACTACCTTTGGGGTTTGTCTCAATTCCTTTTCTAGATCTAGAATACTGTATTTGGAATGTGCTAGCTTTTAAAGAACTTAGTCTTTGGAAGAAATAAGCACTTGGTAGTCCAGCTTGTGGGTTGGGTTCTAAAACTGGGTCTAGAAGATATCCGACTTATCTTAAATCCAACTTCTGATTACTAGCTTGCGAAGTGCTGAGAAGTTTCACTGCAAAGGTGAAATACTTTCCTTGTTATCTGTAGTTCAAGCCTTATTAGTAACACGTTTTCTTGCAGTGAGCTATAAGGGGCTTCCCTGCCACCTAATAAAAATTTCAGCTTCTTCCCATATTGAAATTCAAATAAATTCCTCTAATTAATAAAAAAATGAATTAACAGGAAATTGAAAAAGGGAATTGAATACTCTCAAATCTGAACAAGTACTTCTGGATGCATTCATCTAGGTACTACAGCATTTCTTCATTTCCAACTTGTAGCATTTTTCAAATTTAAAACCTTTTTCCACATTGTGTGGAAGTTTATGTGTAGTAAGCATTAGTTCAGAATCATGTGTATAGATGTGCAGAAATACAAGCTGTCTGTTCAGACTGATTAAAGCTATAGTTGCCTAGAGCTTTTTTTAAAGATATCCTGATTCTGACCCTGTCAGCTGTTTTCTTTGATCCTCTAACACTTTTCCCCAAATTACGGGTTCACTTTCTCTAGTGAGCTGATTTTTCTCAGTTCTTGGATTTCTGAAGAGATACTGATCCTTGTCAGGCAATATTTGGGTCAATAGAAAGAGCAAGGTGAAAACCAATGCAGCTAGAGAAGAGGAGGGCAATTCACTCAAGTAGTTTTCCTTTTACAAAAAAAAAAAAAAAGTAATTAAGGTATTAATTTCTTACTGGAAGAGATGAAGAGAAGGAGCAGTGATTAAGTGTAAGAAGTTCTGACTCTCACAGTTTGTAGATTATGAGTTTAAGGAGAAAATAGAAAACCTGTTTACGGTGAACTCTTTTTACATACTTTACAGGAAAATAACATGGATGGTTTTAGTTCACCTTGAAGATACCTTTCTAAGCCTTTAAGGTTTTCATTTTGTACTTGAACAAAAACACCCATAGAGTGCAATCAGTTAATGCTGAAAAGATCTGTTTTAGTCTTCATGGAATTAGAAGTAGTAAAATGCATATTAGCTGAGCACAGTGTGAGTTCTTTGTTAATAAAGCTTATTTAGATAATCAGTAGTAAGAAAAAAAATCAAAATAAAACAAACTTTGGTTATATAATAGGATGAAAGTATTAGATATTCCACTTTACGTTGATGGATCAAAACCTGAAAGAGTATTTAATAACTTAAAAAATGATTGGATATACTTGAATGGATTAAATAAAACTTGACAATTCATAGGAATAATTATTTCCTTGAGATGGATTTTAAGTTTGATATTAAATAACCCATTTATGATAACTTCCTAGCAAGAATACTTCTTCCATGTGAAAATATACACTGCTCATTGTAGTCTAGATAACCTTAAGCTTGGAAATATGAAATTGAGGTTTATTGGAATAAAAATGGAGTGGTTTGGGGTTTGTTGTTGTTTTTGCTACAATGTGTGTACTTACACAGATGGGAGACTTAACTGCAATTTATCAGGTACTTCAGTTGTGAAGGATAACATTAGTCTTGCAAGAATGTGAATCACCCATGTGGTTTGCTCAACTCCAGTCTTCTTTCCGTGCGCCAAACAACATTTTGCTGTGAGATTCCCAACAAGTTTGATATCAGAAGGCCATTGACCTTGGATAGCCATAATTCAGTTGTATTGGGAGGGGGAAGAGACCAGTCTTTTCCTTCACAAGTCTCTCTGTTACTACCACCATCTCCTTGTATCTTCTGCATAGCCTTGCTCTGCTTTTTCTAGGTGGCTGACATGGGAAGAGTCTGGATGTAAGATTCCAGTAGAGCAGACTTTGGAGGGTCTGTGTTTTCCATAACTCTCATACAGTTTTATACAGAGTCTTGTGCCTTACTAGATTCCATATGCTATTGTACTATCCAAGAACAGCAATTATTCGCATTCTTCATTTAGAACTAAGTGTTTTTAGTATTACAGAACCTTACTTTTTAGTATTATTAGAACCTTAAAATATATTTTGGATAGAAATGGGAAATCAGTTGACAGTTGACCTCTTACTCTTTTAGACAGCAAAATTTTATTCTGCTTGCAGCAGAAAAGCTTATCACTTAAGAAATTCATAGAACAGCTTAGGTTGGAAGGGGTCTTAAAGACAGTCAAGCTTCAACCCACTGCTTTGGGCAGAGATGTCACCCCCCAGCTCAGGCTGACCAGGTCCCATCCAACCTGGCTTTGAACATCTGCAGGGATGGAGCACCCACAGTTTTTCTGGACAGTCTGTGCCAGGGCCTTACCACTCTCTGAGTAAAGGATTTCTGTCTATCATTTAACCTAAATTTCCCTCTTCTAGTTTAAAGTTGTTCTCTTTTGTATTATCTCAATCGGACAGTGTAAAAAGTCTCTCTTGCATTAAAACATTGAAATAAATCTATTATGTTAGGTCAGTGGACAAAAAGTTTTCCAGTGTTCTCCTTTAGTTTCCCATTACCATTGCTGTTCTGTAGCTTTCTCTGTAGAATTTGTCCAATCCTGTGTGAAACACGTATAGTAGCCTGCCCAATGCTGCCATGCACATAAACACACAAAATATTGTTCAACCTCTAAGATAATTAATCACTTCAAAATTCTGAAGGTCTAAGCAGCAAAACATGTAATATAGACTTCTGAGCTATGTAAACCTTAGGTTGTGCCTGTGCTGTTCTTACACAGTTCCAGTCTGTTTCCTAGAGGTTTGCAACCTACACGTGTCCTTGCTTGCATCAGCCAAATTCATAAATATCTGCATAAACAAAAATTATACTGCTTTTCCTTTCTTATGAAAGCTCTATGACTGATACAGCAGAAGCCAGATAGTCATTTTTGTTAGGGCACAGGAGTATATATCTGAGAAAAGTATACATACCAATTGAGGGAACTGTACCAGGCTTCCATTATGTTAAAGACAATATGTTGTTCTTCATCTTGAAGAGATCTTTTCTGTCTGATATCAGGTCTTGGTGACCCTCGTGACCGTGGATGTTTTAGCTCATAACTGTGGTTATATGAAAAGTCCCTCTAAGTTGCATGGTGGGGTCCCATACCAGTTTTTAATTTCTAAAATTAATTCTTAGTAATACTACTTAACTGCCAGTATGCTGAACAAAAACAGATCACTTAGCTAGGAGGAAGGAAATAGCTGTTGATACCTGGTTCCTGTGATGTAGCACCAAGAGCTGCCTTTTGCTGTTAAAGAACTGGGAGGGTAATACTATTTTAGCTATAAGGAGTGACTGAAATTTTGATGGTGGTGATGTCTTTTAGTTTCATCTTTTTACAGCATCTATATGAGATCCTGGCTTCCTAAATGCTAAGGTGTATCAACAAGTGGTTGTAAGGGAAAAATTTCAAATCTCACTGCAAGCTGTTCGTTGTTGTTGTTTTTTCCTAATGACATAGCTTATTAAAAGTATTTATCCTGTGGATGTGAAAGCTATATGGGTTATTCTATTCTAGCTGAAATCATAACGAAGAGTGGCTGACTCGGTGCCAGACAGCAGACCTAATTCAAGGGAAACCTGGTGTAAAACGAGGTCTTCTGATTTAGTCTAAAGAGTTGCAAATTCTAAGGTCTATTCTCAAGCTACCCTCTCCGTCACTTTTCCTTAACTGATTAGCTTCCACCAGTTTCCATTTGTGCTGCTGATAAGTCAATTTTGGTTTTATTAAAGTTCTCATCTGGGTTACAGTGAAGAACTGATAATGTTTTATTTTGAAAAAAAAACCAAAAAAAACAAAACCAGGAGTTAATAGGAAATCTGCCGGAAGCGGAAATTAATGAAAGAATAAATAGGCATGAAATGCTTTTCTTTTTTTTTTTTTTTTTCCCGGAAGATATAAGCTGTGTTTACACTGCCTTACAATGAGTAGTTTGGGAAACTAAGGGAAAAATCTGTTAAAATTGACTACAGATTTTTTAAAAGACATGAGGAAAAGGAACAAGTATGAGGATGAGTAGCTATTGAGTAGCTGGGTCTTTTGGGGTGCTTAGTTTTATTTGTTTTTGTTTGCTTTTGTAACAGAAGCTATATACTATTCCTCAGGGCCCTGATAAACTGTTTGCATTTTTCTCTTTGTTCCCATTCTGAAGTACCAAGAAAACAATTGCTTCTTTTCTTACTTCCCTTCTGGTGTGATCATAATTTATTTCCTGGGCGTATTTTGAGATAAATGTAGCATGTTAGCATATAGCTATTCAGTCTTCTAAGACTACAGAATAGCTCTTCGTGTCTGTTCATTTGCATGTGATCTTGTAATAAAGCCCCTTTTAACTATAACATCTGTCAGAGATGAATGAAAGCCATCCCATTCTGTGTTTTCCCCATTCTACTCCTTGTTAAGCCCTGAATGTATGAAATAGCACCAGTATCAACTATTACTCTAGATCCATACACATGCAATTCAGAATGTAACAGGATTCTCTTTGTCTCCCATGGTTTCTTCATCCTCGTGGAATCCAGCTAATATTGTTGATTTTTTTTTTTTTTAACTTCTTCCTGATGAGATCTAGAATCCAAATGCTGTCTCAATCATGTTTTGATCTTGGTAGATTAAGTTGGTATTGACTTTGGTCTCAGCTTAGAACTTGTTTCACTGCATCACTGCAGTCTGACCTACCCTTAAGATCTGTTCTGCACTTTTTCATTCTGAATCTTTTCCTTATCACATACACTAATTTATTATTTATAGCCCATTAGTATGAATAATGCCTATGACACTTTTTAGAGTGAAGTCTAAATTTTTTATGTCTGTTGTTTTGAGTTAGAAATAATTTTATTGTTGGTTTAAGGTGTTTTTGTCTTTTTTTGTTGTTGTTGTTTACCCCTTCCCCTCCTCAAAGAATGAGGAACTCAGTTGTGCAATATCTTTAAACATCCGCCTGTCCTTCTTTGACTTAAACATCCGCCTAAAAAATGTGGTTCACAAAAAATAAATCTCTAATAGATGTGAAAATATCTGCTGGCTTGTTTAAACTAAGGGTCAGAAGATTTCTTTCATCCTGCATCTTCAGATCCACAGATGATGTTTAATTGCAGTGCTTGTTTCCTACAGGTAAGCTTAACAGTTGTCTTCGAAGATATTTCAAATATTCTTGCTCTCCTGCTCTCTTCAGTCTTTACAATCAAGATAATTACTAAATTCTCTAAGGAAGATTTATATTTTAGTAGTAATTCCCATTCCAGAAGGCATCAAACTATGTTCCCTTACCGTTTTGTTGTTTGAATAATGTCAATATTGCTGAAACTAAACACCTCTGTTAATACAAGGTAAAACCGAATTTAACTTTTCAACTCAGTGTTCCCATAGTAATTGAATAATTCCATGATGCATCTTTGCCTCTTCCTGATGCTTTGCTTGAGGCCAGGTGTTGCATGGAAAGAGGTGCCATTGTTCATAAATCACTTGATTCCATTCATAGCTTGCTTTATTTGGGGAACTTGCTGCATTGAATCAGCACACTGACTCCCCACTCCTCTCCCTGGAAGTAGCTGTATCAGCTCTAGACAAATGCAGGCGGCACCTGCAGAGATCAAAGTTCTGATCTATACCACTTGGGCATATCTCATCTTTTAAAAATCAGGTGGACTTAACAGCATTTTTAAGATACGTTATTTAACAATCTACAGAGAAAATAATTTTGTACGGTGATTTCTGCACATATTTTTAACTTCTGTATAATTGTATCCATCAGTTACTTCTAGACAAAGCTTGATATAAATTGTTCAGTAAAAGAATGAGTCTCTGCTCCTCGTACAAATAGAAAAGAAGCAACTTGGCTTTTATCCCTCTCCTTCTCTTTCCTCATTCTTCTTGAAGAGCTAAGACTTAGGATGGCAGCCTGATATCTGCTCACAACTCTTAGCACAGGGTTTGAGTTGTGATACAGTGAGATTCTGTGAAACGATAGAGGTTATCCTCCTGTGCTTTCTTCCCCTCTAACAGGTAAGTGGTGTCGTGTTTTTCATATGTCATGTTTTCACAATACTAGTCTCACTGGTGATCACAGCATTTGTTTCTATCTCAGAGAGAATAAAATAATAGTTTCTTAATACTTCCGTTCTTGTATTTTCCAGAAAAAAAAAGTCAGATAATTTTAGGGAATGTAAAAATGTGCCAGTATGAAGTGTTTGACAAATTGTGACTTGGCATTCTTAAAATAGAAGACAAGCCAGCATTATCTTATGATGAAGAAAGTTAACCATGCTGAAGCTGCAGCACTTGACAGTTATTAGAAGTAAAATATTTAGAAATATTTCTAGAGAGGAATACATCAGTCTTTATTCTTCTCCTGTAGTAGTACGAGTTAAAGATTGAACAGTGGTTAAAGATTGAATGTCTATTCTTGCTTATTCTGGAACTAAGCTTCAATGTGAGCTGAGCTGTCGCATTTACTTGAGGTAACTTGGTTCTAACTTTGATGCATTCCATGTGATTAATGATGTATTCACTGAACCATCTGGCCCCAGTCTCTAAATGAAACCTCTTAGGTCTGTTTTATAATATTGTTTAAAGCAGTGTAGTAAACTTATGATAATACTAGTAGGTGAGGTTGAAATGGACCTATGGAGCTCATCTGGGTCACCCTCACTGCTCAAGCAGGGTCAGCTAACATAGATTGCACAGCACCTCCTGGCAGTGCAATCCAGTATGGCGTTGGTCATCTCTGGTGTAAGTGCACACTGCTGGCTTAAGTTCAACTTTTGCTTCATTAAGACTTCAAGTTCTTTCTCTTTGCAATTACTTTTTAGTTTCTTGGTCCCTTCCATGTACTGATGTGTGAAGTTATTCTTCCCTGGTTATAGGATTTTGTATGTCTGCTTGTTGAACTTGATGACATTCCTCTCTGCTCACTCCTCAGGCCTGACCAAGTCCCACTGAATGGCAGCAAAGCCATCTGCTTTATCTGCCACTCTTTCCAATTTCATATCTTCTGAAAACTTGCTGAGTGCACTCAGTCTCATAATCCAGGAAATAAGTAAGTGTTGAACTTATTTGTCCCAGTATGATTCCCTAGGGTGTGCCACTAGTGATTTTCTTCCAGCTGGACTTCGTGCAGCCCTCTGTGCCCCTCTGTTCTTGTGTGGTGGATTTTCTTTGTGCATTTTTGTAACAGAAACTAAATAATATACCTCAGGGCCCCAATAGATGTTTTTTTTTTTGTTCCCATTCTGAACTGCCAAGAAAACAATTTCCATTATTTCTCACTTCTCTTCTGGCTTGATTGTATTTCCTGCACATTTTTTTAGATAAATGTTATAGGTGTTAGCATGTACCTATTCAATCTTCTCTGACTGCAAAATAGCTCTTCATGTCTGTCCATTCACATGTGATCTTATAGTTAAAAGGTACTTCATTACAGAGTCTGTCAAAGATGTATGAAATTCCTCCCATTTTGTGTTTTTCCCCATTCTGTTCCTTGTTACACCCTCTAGCCATAACAGCTGAGCCAGTTTAAAATCTTCTTCAGTGTCTCCTTATCTAATCCATATTATGTCTGCTTATCTGTGAGGATATTATGAGAAGACAACATCAAAAACCTTACTAAAGTCAAGATAAACAATATATACTGCTTGAACTTCAACCACCAAGCTGATCACCTCATTGCAGAAGGCAGTGAGGTTGTTCACGCACAATTTCCCCTTGGTAAATCCATGCTGACCACTCCACTTTCTTGTAAAACACTTCCAAACTCATGAAAGGCAAGAATGATTGCTCCATCACCTTCCTACGGGCAGGGGTATAACTGACCAACATCAGTCCAAGTCCACTCCCAGATGTGCTGAATGATTCCTCTTGTATACAAAGCACATATCACATTGTCCTTTGATGTATATGAAAAATAATTGTCACAGTAGTAACTGCTCTTTCAGGAGGAATCACTCTGCTCTGGTGTGCAGCACAGTGCATTGATCTAGTTGGGCAGGCACTTAACCGAGGGGAGTTTTCATGATATTTAGAAGCACTTATGAGAAAGGGACAGGCTTTGTACACTGTAAATGGTAAATCCTTAATATTCCTCCAAGAATGATAAATGGCAACAAGTTTTTCTGACCATCCTGCCCTATCTGTTGTTACTGTACATATGTGACGCCTCTGTTGCAGATGTGGTAATGGGGGCGGGGGGGCTCCTAACCTGTTCTGCATTTCTGACTCTTGCAAGTATCAATCTCATGTTTTCTGCAATTGCAATGGACTCACTGATGTACTTGAGGGCAGCTACCCTCTGGGACCACTGTGCCTTGTTAAAATTTATTGTGAGCTCTTTGTAGCTATTTGTCATCTTGAGAGAAAAGCACAGAATTGCAGTCATTGCCTGTTGAATTGTTCTCCTTATGCAGTGAGGAAGACAGGAGAAGTGTTTTAAGGTGGCTATTTTGTCTGTGCAGTCTCTCAGCTTTAATGTAGCAGTACATTGTATTATAAAATTTAAGAGGTCAGTAAACAACTCAGCAGTAATTGAGCAATTTAAATAGAACATTATCAATACTTGATGCTTGAGGGGGGGAGAGAAGAGGCAAGAAGAAGGAAGTCATTGTTATTTCTGTTACCAAAACCATCCCATTTCTTAATGCTCTTATTTAATAATGATAGTAACTATTGAGTACAATGAAAGGATTTTTCTTTTCAAGGTTGTCTGTGAATTTGTTTTTCAAAATTGATTGTTGAAACATTACCACAGATGAGCTCCACATCCTCCAGTGATTACAAAAATCTGTTATCTCCTGGGGAATTTACAAGTCTGAGTTGGTTATGTATCTCAGTATGAAGTGGCTTGTTTCCTTTTTCACAGTTTGCATCAGAAATGTATATTGCATGCAGCTAACAAAGGGTACCGATTTTGGTTGATTTTTTTTATTTTTTTTTACTTAAGCCCTTTCATGACCTAAATCTTTTTTTAAACATTCAGTCTACAATAAAACTTTGATTCACAAACTGCACTAATCTAACAGTGCATCTTACATTATTCAAAACCCCACAGATCAATTGTTAGAAATCTGGTAGTTGTTTGGGGTTGTTTTTTTGTGTGTGTGCATTTTCTGATCAAGGTTTGTTTTTATAGGTTATTGGTTCATGTTGTTATTGTATAGCAGGTGGATGGAAGATTAAAGACATGGAATTGAATTCTTCTAGCTGTTCACATATTGTGAATGTATTTCTTGAATAAGTTTGACTGTTTTCAAGGGAAATTTAAATGTCACTTCCAAATTCTGATTATAGTTCTGCTAATTTGATAGCACTTCTAGTGTGAGTATACATCACTGACAGACAAATTTTGGCAGAGTTTTCATATTTGTTTATTTACATTGAAAATCTTGAAAGCATATATTGTAAATGGGCAAACTGCTCTTCATGAAGTCAGAAATTCAGTAGTGTTTGGTTCTGAGAATTCAGGCCTGAAAATTGGGGTCAGACTTTTACTTGCTGTTTTACAAACTTGCAACACAAGTTTGGGGTCACTCATGCTTGGGTTCAGATGTAGGTGTGCACACCTGAGGAAGCAGGTCAACATCAATTGGAGTAAGGCTGAACATGGTGGCAGTCAGGATAGAAGAGAAGGTGGCTGCCAGTCAGGACAGGCACTCCAATGGCAACAAACCAAGATAAAGGACAACGCAAAGCCTTCCTAATATCCTACAAGTACAGCAGGCCTTCCTCTTCCCAGGCCTGTGGACTCTATGTGGAATTGCACAGAAGCACCAGTCAGTGACATAAGGGAAGTCCTGAAACATTGCTTTTAAACTGCTTTTTCAGCTCTAGATTTTGAGGCAGCTGCCTGAGATGTTTATCATCTCCAGCAGCCTGTGATTTTACACCTGAGCAGCACTTAAACCTATGATTTGTTGAGATGAAGCTAAAGAGAGAAGGTGTGGTGATTACTTTCTTTCATTTGTCTCTAATGGATAGGTAGCAGTGGTCCAGAAGGGCAGCATCCAGTAGCAGTGTCTCTCAGCTGACATCTGGCAAAGCTTGCGGTTTCCCAATTCAGGATGTTAGAACTTGAGCTCTCCCTTAAAGATGCTTCAGCATGGTTGCAGTGACTGAGACTTTTATTAGACTTTCTTTGGAGCTGCAGAGCGATTTTGAACTGAATTCCCTGGTTGTCCTCGATTATACTGCTTATCAGTTTGATTCACTATGTGACTTTAGTGCACACAAACTACGTCATTTGAAGAGGACTGTATAATAAACTTCCTTTCAAGTGTGATTTGACCTCTCATAGGGATGGAATGGATCCTTTGAGCAGCTCAGTACCACTTGTGCACTGGGAACATCCCGTTCAGGTGATCAGGTGAATGTAGTTTCGAACAAACAAACATCTAGTGTAGATGGTTCTGATGCTTTTATTACTGTGTGTTTCAGTACTATGGTGTTCCTATTGCACAGCTTTCCTTACTACTGTCAGCAGAGCTAATGGAAACTGCATAGAGGGCTGGGAGGTTTTGTTGGGCTGGTTTACTGATTTTTTTTTTTTTTTTTTTGGGGGGGGGGGGGGGGGGGGATTGCTGGGAGTTTTGTGGGAGAGCCTGTAAAAAAAATGTGAGCTTACTTTACATAGGTAAGCCCTACAATTGCCTTTAGCTTTTTCCTATGTAATACTCCAACTTGAGACCTGCAGAGAAGCAAAGGGGTGCCGCATTGACAGTTTTTATCTGTTAACTTGTGAGTAAATAATGTATTTGCTGCTGTGTGCCTTGGGTGCAAATTGCAAGAATGTTGGACCCACTTGAACTAGCACATTAAAGCCAAGAGGAATGATGGGAGTGGTGCCATGATTTGGTCTTATACCTATTTCTATACTGTATTTTCATATAGAGAATGTAAGTAGTGTTGAAATAGACTTGTGTATCAGTTCTACTCAGTTTGTGGAGTTGGGAAGCTGAAGAATAAATAGCACAGGAAGGTTTTTGCTTGGAATTAGACAAAGAAGGAGATACAACACTGATTGTCTCCTGGCATGAAGCACTAGTTAAGCTAACATTTGTAGAGCAGAGGGCTGGCTGAACATATAGGAGTTGTGTGTAGTACAGCTGTGACCTGATAAGACACAAGGATTCTTACAGGGAAGGTTTTAACCAGGAGAAAAACCTGTTTAATATTCCTTAATCTTACTTCAAAAGCAAGGTAGGGGACAACTTTAAGAAATGTAACTCAGCAACCAGTAGTGGACAAATCCATGCAGTGCCTTTATTCTGAAGGTACCTTTTACTGTGTGCAGCGCTTGATATCTGTAACTGCAGCTCTGCCCTGGTGGCCACCGTGCTGCTTTAAGGAAGAGAGGCAGGGAAAACCAATTAGGAAACTCAATATGGGAAGAATGACAACAGTTGCTCTTTGTGGCCACAGAGGGCCTGTATCTTGCTGTTGTGAGGCTGTGCAGGGATAAGGAGACATTGTTTAATATACACAGCTATAAAAGCTCTTCTCATGCTGAGTCTGATTCAGTACTTTTCAGTGGAACAGCCAAGGTCAGAAACATTGCATGTTCTCCTGAAGCATCATGTTGCGTTCACACACCTGGTGCATAAAGCAGACTCTATCACAAACTGTCTTCCGTATCTTTGCAGAATGTCACTTTTTCTTGTATTCCACTTTGGTTAGGAGGACATGAGGCCCATAACCTTTCCCAAACAATCATAGAATGGTTTGGGTTAGAAGGGGCCTTTAAGATCATGTAGTTCCAGCTCCCTGCTATAGGCAGGGACATCTCCCTCTAGACCAGGTTGCTTAAAGCCCCATCCAGCCTGGCTTTCAATGCTTCCAGGGAGGAGGCATCCACAACCTTATGGGGCAACCTGTTCCAGTGTCTCACCACCCTCACAGTATATAATTTCTTTTTAATATCTAGTCTAAATCTACCCTCTTCCAGTCTAAAACTATTTCCCCTTGTCCTGTCACTACCTGCCCTTATAAGAAGTCCCTCCCCAGCTTTCCTGTAGGCCCCTTTCAGGTACTGGAAGGTCACTTTGTCTTCTCCAAGCCTCTTCTCTAGGCTAAAGAACTGCAGCTCTCTCAGCCTGTCCTTATTGGCAAGGTGCTTTGCTGGATTGCAAGTGTAATCTCTCGGCCTGAGATTTTTTTCCAGTTGCGGAATATAAGAGGTTGAGCAGAAGTGCAGAAATTTTAGCACCAAAATTATAATTTCCTGAGGGTAGGATAATAAGTATGTATCTATAAAGCTGTTAAAGGCTAACCCTTACTCTTTTCCATGCCCTACCCCTTGGTAATTTTCCATCTTCACTTTTGAACATAAAGATATATTCTGAAATAAAATCATGGTAAATCAGAGTGCAAAACCCTGCTATCTGTTCATTTCTCCATCTCTCAAAGCAACTAGATGAGATATTTCTTCATTTGACTAGGTAGATGCAAAATAAATTCAGAAAGTTTCATTTGCCATATATTCTGTGTTAACAGAAGTTGTAAACTTGGGCAGAATTATCTAATAGTTCTTGCTCCAAAAATATTTTAAGGATAATCCTGCAAGTGGAATTGTTCGTTCTTTACAACCTGTGTCTGGGCAATATGAACATTTTCTTCTCCTGAGGTATAGAAGATGTTAGTTTAGATTTTTCTTTTACCTGAAAGGCCTGAATCCATGTCCGCTTTACTTTTACCATACTTTGCAGGGCAGCAGTGGAGTATAATGTGGGAAGTGTGAGAGCTCTTTCTGTTTTTGACACCAACCAGTATCATAAATCTTAAGCTGTTGTAATACATCTGTTGTTTGTTTGTCAGGATCCGCTGAAGGTGTGGGATGTCTTCTGTGGAAAAATGTGTTTTTGATCTGTGTTAAACACAAGGGCATGAACTTTAGGCTAGTGATGATTTTGTTACATCCCAAAAAGGGCTTCATTTGGACCGCATATTTAAGACCTACCGAACCTACAAATGCAAAAACATTTTTGCGTGATAAATGTCTAATCTTCTATTCTCTCACAGTCAGAGACACCCAGATGAAAAAGAGCTTTCTTGTTTTATTTTTCCAGCAAGATATTGGATGTCAAATCAGAAGCAGCTTGGGCTACACTGTGGAAGCCTGAAATATGTTCTAACTGGTTTCCATACATCAGGAATATGAGGATAGACATAGAAAAAAACAGTACGCAATAAAGCTAGTGTGATTACTGGAGCAAAGCACTGCTTGAAGTTCATATTATACTCTCTGAATAGTTCTCTAAATTTTAGTGAAGAGTTTTTGTTTCATGGAGATATGACAAACATTCTTCACTCTCTGTTTTTCCTCTGACATTCTGCAAATGCCACTTCATTTATGCGAGGGATGCTTGGTTATCGGCGTGGCTGGAAAGGGAGCAGGGAAGAACAATGACACTGAGTGAAACACAAACACAGATAAATAACACAAATACAAAACATATGCAAATCATATTATAAAAATGCACAGTGAAAGTGAAGTGGAGCTGGGAGATGTCAGTGAACTACTGCCTACCTGAGCTGGTTAGATGCTTGCCATGTGAGCCTGGTTATTCGGACAATGACAGATACCTCCATGCCAGGAGCCTGTGTAGTCTGGCACTTGCATGCCCTGCCCTGAATGGTGATAAACTGGCTGTGTTTGAGGTCATTGTTTTTTCCAAGTTGCTCCCAGATCCTTTGATGCTACTCTTTGTTTCAGCTGAGTGTTTTTAACATGCTCTTTGGGCTACAAAGCTGTAAATTTCCTAACTTCAAGATCAAATCAATAGTTCCTAGAAATGCCATGACATTGCTTCCTGCAGAAGGGGTGACATCTGAAGATTTCTACTTTAGACTGACATGACTGTATAAAAGTAGCATTTGGAGGATGTGGAGAAAACAAATCCATGAACATTTATGGGAGTGTATGAGAAAACTATAAAGATAACAAATTGGATAGGTGTCAGAGATTAAATGAGAGCAGTAAGAAGTGGCTGCTTTCTTTTTTTTCCTCTGAATTTACCATTTTAGTTGATGTGCACCTTTTTGCTCATAAAAATTGTATTAATATGTAGAGCTTCAAAGTTTTTTAGTTTTTTTTTTTTGTATAATGGCATACAAGATCACAAAACAGAAGCAAATTTTTCAGCAATAAACCGTGGACAAGCAATAAACTGCAGACAAGCAAGAACTTGATGCAAGTATGTGCTTATCTCTGTAGCGTGGGTGAAATGCTGAGCATGAGTTCATGACTTCAGTGAACTGAAACATTTGCTTAACTGTGTGTAACCTTGGAAAGGAGGGGTACTTCCCCACTGAATCTGCCCACATGCAACCAGTCTCTTACCCTTTTCCTTCATCTTAGTTAGCTGACTTTTACCACAGTTACAGAGTGGATGTATGGTGGCTTGCACCAGGTGCTCTCAGTGGTCTCTCCTCCCACTTTATGTAGTGATCTTTCTACACTGGATATGCTGGGATAAGATTTTAACCTAAGTAAGGCACAAGCTATGTCTTATGCCTTTGAACTACAGTGAGTGTCCATCTGTTGTTTGAATGCCATTTGGGATGCTTATCGCCTGCCAAATCCCTGTTGCCTTTGAAGTCCATGGGAGTCTTGCCACTGACTCCAGTTGGGGTAGGATTTAGCTGACACAACTTTTGCTTGCCTTTATTTCATACGGTTTGTACTTGGGCCCCAACAGAAAATAATGTGTTTGTTGTCAGAGCTGGGTAAGGGAAGAGAGGGTGTCTTGTCCCATGCAGTAGGTTTCAAAGAAGGTGAATCTTTTTCTGTCTCCTGAATCATGCCTTCCCTTGTCAGCAAGGGGTCACTACCAGAATGGAGTCATCCAAGATTCAGAGGAATAATACACATCAATTTATTGAGAGCTTTCTTAATAATTGGTACTCTGGAGGTAAAATTGGCTAATTTGCTAATTATGATTAGTAAGCATTACAGGTAGGACAATATTAGGCAATGGCTATTACAAAGAGTAAAAGAATAAAAGAAGGTAAAGAGAAAAGATAGAAAATGGGGAAAGAGACAGAGACCCAGATATACAAACACAGCAAAACAGTTCACCACTTCTCAATCCAGTGGTGTCCTGGTGGCAGATGCTGATCCCCAGTAATGATGGGTCATCCAAGGTTATGGTGGTTGACTAACAGTGACAGTACAAACTCTTACTTACAATCCAAATTTGTCTAGCCAGCTCTTTTGCAGTAACAGTGTCTGGCTTGGGGATCTCAGCAGGAACTCCTTTGTTCCCCTCTTCAGGCCTTGCAAATTTAAGTCAGCAGATAAGAGGGAGCAGGAAGATGCCAGCTTGTATCTTGCCTTCACAGGATACAATGGCACCTTCTCCCAGTTTTCTTTGTCCAGCTGGTTTCATTTGCTTCCAGGCCAAGTCTTCAGCCAATAAACGCTTTTGGGCCCTTCCTTTTGAAGGGAAACAACTCCAAAGAAATGCTTTCAAGTGTAAAACTGTATACAAAATGATGTTGATTGCCTCATGTTGATTTGAGACATCCCTTACCAGTTTCAGACAGAGGATCTACAAACAATATGTGTATCTTACCTAGCGATGGAGAATATTACGGTTCACTGTGTTCTTTGAAGTCATAATGCCAGTTAAATTTTGATGTTGAAGTCTACCTTTTCTCACTTCTTTCTAGAAGTCAGAATGTTTTTTGTTTACTGTTGGCATGTTTATGCTGTCTTGACAAAGGGAAATTTAATTATGTGAAACTGGGCATTGTTTAACAAATCAATTATTTATACAGTACTGCTTTTCCCGAACAGTAAAAAAAAAAAAAAAAAAGAAGTTTATTTTTGTTAGAAAAGACAGATGAATGGCTCCAAACATTCCTTGTAGTAAGAGATTGTACGAAATATTTAATCAATCCTTCAGAAGTGTACACTTCTAGACTTGTAGAAAATGCAGTCTTTTATTTTTGGACCACTTGCACGCTTGTTATGCAAAGTACACTTTTAAGCATCTGGTTAGGTATTGCCTGTACTTCGTATTTTCAGGATCTGTGATTACACCATATGCTGCTGTGGAGAGGATTGTGCTGTCGGGGTTGTGTCAGAATAGCACGGAATTACAGTCTGGTGCATAATTAGAAGGATATATTCAGGAAGGCTGCTTAGGTAACTGAATTCACATTGATTATTCAGTCTAAGTGCCCTGTTGGATAACGGACTTTGCATGTGTGTATGGAGTGTACACTTAAGATGTTATGGGCTGCTAGGACACTGAAAAAATAAAGAAGGATGAGCAGAAATAGTCTGTGGACCTGACCAAGAGCTCAGAAGATCTTAGGGAGAGGTGTTTTGTATGAAGTGATTTTTTTGCTTACTGGCTTCTCATCTTTCTTAGTGCCAGATTGTTCCTGTCGTAGAGATCAGAGATAGTTAGAGAGTGAGTTTGGAACGCTCTGGAGGGCTGTGTGCCTCTTCAGTTCTGGGTTAGTAAGAAAAGGCTGATTTTTGCATGGAGTCTCTTGTAGATTGGAAGAGACTTACGCTTTTTTAGTGTATGCTACATTTAATCATGGTGGGATAAATCAAAGCTGCCCTGGAGTTACCAGGAAGCTGACCCTATGAGCTACTGAAACTCTGGCATTGGGCAAAGAAGGATCTAAATCTCCCAAAATAAAGGCTACTCTCCTTTCTGCTGGCAGAAGAAAATAATAGTTGAAGGAAGTCTTCTTTTCATTTTCTGCTTGTTTTCACAATCCAGAAATCCAAATGATAATAAATGATATGGTTTTGCTTCAAAATCTCCAGCTGTCATTTTTAAGGAGATCTTGTGAAATGGGCTCAGTCTGAAAGCTTAGTAGATAATATGTAATAGTTATTTTCAGACTACATTAAATTATCGCTTGTGATCTGGGATGCTGCAGAATTCAACACGAGGTGCATTTCCAGATGCTTAACTTCAGTGCTTTGGTGGCTTTTCCCTCACTCAGTGTATAACAGCTGAAAATAATTCTGCAAGTTACATTTGGAAATAAAGAAGCACCATTGGGATTCATTTTAATAGCTACAATCTAAAAAGCAAACAAAATCCCTCACTAATTCTCTAGAATTTTCTCTAGACTACTTTTCTCAGAAATATGTCAGGTGCATGTTTTTGAAGAGCTTGTACTTGTACTTCTTCTCTGAACAGGTGGTAAATGGGAGTTTTGGGCTCTTACTAATCTACAATTTGACCAAATAGGAAACTGGTATGTTTGGAGAAGGAAATTGTTAATGTTGAAGTCACTGTAAGCATAAGTAAAATAATTACTCTTAATTGAAATAGGATTGGCTATACTAGATATGTTGTTTGATTCTCACACAAATTTTATATCTTTGTAAAACTGCTCAACTCACTGGAGTTTCTGATTTACAAACCTGAAGAGGAAAAGAGAATTGTGGCTTCTCTTTGCAAACTTGTATGTAGGACTGAGCACACAGCACAAATCATAGTGTCTCTGTGGCAGCTATTAAATATTTCATATGAAGTGCTGATTTCAGAATCCAGTTAATTATTTAAAACTAAACATGGCTTTACTTTATGTGATGTAAGAGAGGTTTTATTGGTGGCAAAGGCTAAATTGTGTAGAATATTGTTGCCAAAACCACTCTTTGTTTGCAGTAATCTGCTAAAGCCAGATGTTTGAGTGGGAATGAAGATAAGACTGATCTCTTAAATAAAATTAGTAACTGGAGGTTATGAATGACCTAGACTAGCTTTATGGACTGCTTGGTTCACACTGAACCAGTTAGTACTGGCCACCTGACTTGTTTTTGAGAAAAGTAGTCTAGAGAAAATTCTAGAGAATTGGTGAGGGATTTTTTTTGTTTTTTAGATTGTAGCTATTAAAATGAATCCCAGTGGTGCTTCTTTATTTCCAAATATAACTTGCAGAATTATTTTCAGCTGTTACACAGTGCTGAAGTCATAAATAAAGATGTTTCTACTTATTGGAAAAGAACTCTTGATAATGTAGGACACAAACTTCTGTACAATCAATAAACTACTGAAGCATCAATTACAAGATACCTACATGGAAAAACAATTGAAATATGTATCTCTACTTGTTGCCTGGCCCAACCGATTTTTTTATTTTTTTAATTTGTTTCACTGACAGCACCATTTATCACAAAATCAGATCTCAGGATTACATTAAATTGCTACCCTCGTGTTTCTACTAACAACTCTTTCAGTAGTTGGGGTATTCCATCTAGTTTCTAACTGGTATACTGACATCACTTTGTAAGTATCTGTCAGGAAAATATGCTTTTATTCAGTTTATGCTTTGTATTATTTACTTTTCCTATTCTACAAGACATATGCAGATTTCCTTGACCAAAAAAAAAGGCAATAGAGTAAAGGTACAATTTTGTAAGGGACTGAAGACGTTTGTAATAGGATTTAGATTTTATGTGAACAGATTTGGGATGTTCAGTTCGAGTATTAAGAAAAATGTATTTTCAGAGTGGTAAAGCATTGGAACAGGCTGCTTGGGGAAGTGGTGCCATGTGGGCCACTCGCCTTTCCCTGCCCACCTTAGTGGCTAGCGCTTTCCATCCTTCAGCTCTGGAAGGCAGATAGGCATGTGGGTAGTGAGCAGCACAGCTATCTTTTTGGTTTAATTCACTTTGTCTTCAATTACTTTTCTTAGTAATTGTATCTATGGGTTTTAGTATTTTTAAATTTTACGTGTTTTAGTATTCTTAAATTTAACCTTATACCCTTTATAACTTCTCAGTTGAAATGCATTTTTGAAATTTAGCAGTAGATGTGAGATCTAACTGAAACCTGAGATATTTTTTACCTTCTTCTCATGACTGTTTTCTAAGCTTGAAAAGTCTCCACAATATTCCATAATATCTAATGTATGCCATTACAGAAACATAACAACAGTGATAATAATATTGCCCTTACTGAAAAATTCACATTGCTAGTTATCTGTGGATCTTTTTTTTCTCTGTAAGTGCTTGGAGGCAGTTGAAATTTAAAGGTTAAATTCAATATAATACGTCTAAGAATGGCTTAGGAGAGGATTGAATTGCATTATACAGCATTGGATCTTTCCTTATGGTTACAGAAGCATGCATCTGAGAGTATTGGTGATGCATGCAGCTGCTTAGACTGGCTGCAGCTGGATGATGGGGAGTTTCCTCTCTAAGAGTCAAAGAAGAATTCAAAGAAGAATTCGTAATTATATTTTGTTAGGGAGTTGTTGACAGCTGAGAATAAGCACTACTTTAAAGTCTCAGTAGCCTTTTTCCAGTGCATGACAAAGCACTCATGCAAGTGGTGCTTGCCTACTATTCAAGGTTTTGCATTGTGTGCTGCCTTTCACTTAGCCTGCTGCTTCTGTGGGCTGGAATTCCTGAGAGCAAGAAATTCTTCAGTGAGCTTTTCTTCACCTGAATGCATTCACTAGAGTAGTTGCCACTGTAGGCTTCAGGGTTTTTTGTTTGTTTGTTTTTTTTTTCTCTCTGTAATACCTTTTGAGAACGCAGGTTGTTGCTTGATCTGCAGATCTGTCAGTGCTTTCATCTAAAGGTTTTCTGTGAAGGGAGGATGCAAGTCTTCTGAAACTTTCACACACTGTAGTAACAGTCATTGCTTGATAATATGAAAGGAATGTAAGCTTTCTGCAAAAAAGTGTAGTTTCATATATCTAACTGAACATATCTGAGGATTGTACTACTTAACCCACTTTTCATATAGCAATTATCCATGTAGTGCTTGCAGCACCTGCACTGATTATGAAAATGGAAGATTTTTGTCTTCATGCACTCTGCCTTTGCAACTTTTTTCTTTCTATTTTGCTTTCCTTCCTAGTCTTTCTTTTTTCCATTCCTTTAAGCTACAGCACTTCTCCTAGCAGCTGCCTGCCAGCTGGCAGACTGCTTTTGAGGATGGGGCATCTGTAGGTGGCACTGGTCAAGCTGGCAGGTGTTCCCACTATAAATTGAATGTCAGGGGAGTAAAGAAGAAAAGCTTCTCTTTTTCATCTTGGCCTCACAAGTGGTCCCTTCAAGAGCCGGGAAATGAAAGGTTTTGGCTCTTTCTATTTTACACTGCAGAAGAGGGCGCGCCATACAGCCAGGCTCAGATTTGAGATGTGTGATTTCTTACCTGTGCAACTCCTTTCAGCAATCCTCTTCTCTCCCAGAGAGGATGTGGGTTTGGCAACAGCTTCCCACGTGGGAAGTGGCGCTGGCAGAAACCCAGCTCGTGGCTCTCAAGGAAAGCAGGCAGCTTGTGAAATGAGAGATGGCGTACAATGGGCATGCGGTCTACAGAACCAGCCAACTTTGTTATCTCTAAGGTTGTGAATTAATTAAGCCTTTCCCATGAGTGCCAGCCGGGGTGCAGTGTAGCTAGCTGTGTGTCTTCCTGTACCTGAGGCTTCATCTGCTGTTATCACTGTTTTGTACTGTCAGTGTTTTTTGTCTTTATTATTATTATATAATAGTTATCCTGTTCCATTTCCCTGGAGAATTGACTAAGTGCTGCTTTTTGTGGAGATTTGTGCCAGGATTTACCCTTAGCAGTAGAGAATTCCCTGTTGGGCACTGTGGATACATCAGCTTAGGTGTTGCACAAACATCTAAAACGTTGCTGGTGCTAACAGGAGTTTTATCATTGTCATCTGCCAAGTTTGATATTTTTTATGTAGTACTACAGAGGGATGTGGCTTTGCAGTTGTTCTTTTGTCTTTGTACTTAGCTTTATCTATGATCTATGTTTAACCTAGGATTTCTCTATATAAAATGTTATGTATAAGCTCTCTGGTTTCCTGTGTGTGTCAATTTGGCTACCTAATCAGAAAGAGGATTTTTGAACAATTCTTTACTAGGCACAGGAAACAAGTGTGCTTAACATAACTGCAAGTGTGAAATAAGCAACCCTCTGCTGAAAGTTCACATGCCAAACACAGCTAATCCACCATATGTGTGACCTAAAAAATAGAGACATATGGATCTTTTTCCCCTCTGTTGGCTTCTTAGCCTTTTCATGACTGCTGCCATTGTAAGTAGACCGGTAATACGATATGCTTGATCAGTGTATGGGATCTGTGATGGTATTTTGCAGTTAGGATTGCTGCAATCCATAGCATGCTTCTAAGTGAAATGAAAGGAAACCATAAGCTTTTCAGCTGTGACATGTGACCTCAGCAATGGAATACTTTCAGGGCAAACAGAGCAGTGTGGCAATGTTTCTGTAGCCTGGTATGTATGTTGCATACCACCATGTATTATCGTGTGCTCCCAGATTTAGGGTTTGAATGTTGAATGGTTATGTGTGAAGTCAGGAGTCAGATTCAGTGATCTTTGTGAGTCCCTTCCAACTCAGGATATTATGATTGATCTTGTTTCTTACTTAAGCAGTTTGTACATTTCTGATGAGTTTTCCATGTGAGGTATCTGAGACTGTACTTGCCTTCCTTGCGTCTGCTGCAGCCATGGAGTTATCTTGATTCCAGCGTAAGGGAGAGAATAAGACAATACAGTATCCTTGACTATAGGGAAAATAGTAAAGAATACACATTTACAGAAAAGGATACATTTCCTGGGAAATACTTGAGGGATACATGGATGTCACATTCTTGGGATTTGTTTCCTTGCCTACACACATGAGTTAAAAAAGATGAAGTGATGCCATCTCTGCACCACTGAAGTAATTTCAGTTCTGAACCTGCACAGAAAATGGCATGTAAGTGGTAGAATTTTTACTCATTTGTAAGTAGATTGATGCCTATCATGGATCCAGTTTTATGACACATAATTTGTAACCTTGTACATTGCTGTAGGATGCAATGCCTTACGCATTTACATCATGACTGGGAAAACAAGCACAGTGCATGCAGTGTCATAGACAAAGGGTAAGCATGTACTGTGCAACTTTTTTTGTGAAGAGAATACAGTGTGGCCAAAGTGAATATAATCAGCTCATTTATATGCACATCTAAAATCACTGAAGAGCAGCTTAAAGAGAAGGATTCATATAGAGAACTGTGGCAACTGCCTAATCACATATAGGTATGGTTTTAATTGCATGCTGTAGCCAGGAAGGAATGTTTCCTCCATCAGAAGAGACAAAGGCATAGAATATGTACATGAGGTAGTTTAATGTCTAAAGAACTGTTTGCAAATACAAGTTACTGAAAAGCAAATCATGCTGGAAAATGGTCTCAACTCATGAATACTAATAGATCATTAAGTGGTTGTAAGAGGGACAGATATATAGTGTTTATCCAAATGTAAACCCTTTAAATTTCATCTGCTGTTTGTGTTCATCAGTGACAAAGATCTAATCTTTTAAGAGAATTTTTCTAGATTTTTTTTTGAAAGAATCAGAACATAACAATGTTTGCATTTTACTGAGGGTGAGCACAAGAAGACCGACCGATACTTCAACAATGAGGAAGTTTGTGTTAATGCAATGGTAGCACTGGTGTTTAAGGTTTTTTAGAGCTAGTATAAAGTGGCCATTTTCTGTAAGAGTAGATAGGCAGACATGTTTCTTAAGGTGCTATGTCAATCTCAGACTGATTTTTTTAAAAGATGTTATTTTGTTGGGGACATGGCTGGTGCCATTTATAGTATTGTTAACATTCTGTTGAAGGGTTCATTGTACTTGTAATATAAAAGAGTGTAGTATAGATATAGAGATCAGAGAATGACTTGAATTTGAAAGAAAATATAGCTTCATCTCAGGAATTTCAACTGTATCCTCTTGTATAAGAGATGCTTGGAGAACTGCTTATAACAACACTCCTGGTATTCTATCATAGCATGCAGGATTTAAATAAATAGGATCCTTTTTTTAACTGAATGGAAAAGAAGAATTTTATTTTTTCAACTAGTTGATAAATTCATTTTCCTAAATCTTTAGGAAGTTCGTATGGTCTTGTGCAAGCAAGTACTACTCTACTGGAGGAGTTGTATGGTAGTTTAAAAAAAATAATAATGAATCCTGAATTCTCATCTGATCTGCAAATCTCAACCTGTCCCGTGCACAGAATCAACTGAGTGGTTCTTAGCTTCTGATCAATCCATCTTTGTTACTTTTTTACATTTCCAACTTTTAATTCCACATTAATGTGCCTGTTGTCTTTAGCTTCATTTGGTTTATGGAAAAGGATTTATTTGGTAGCTTTGAGGAGACTTCCATCTCAGGTTATAGGTTTTGTTGCAGTGTAGTTTCTGTGTCGTTTCCTATATCACACACCTTAATGAGTCTTTTATGGAATGTGAGATTTGTAGGAAAACTGAGAAATGACAGCTTTGACACAACTAGTCTTGTTTTGAACAAAGAAGCAAATGGCCTTATGCACCATGGCATTTAATTTTTTCATGGGAGATCATTTTGCATGTATTCTGATATGCTGTAGTTAAAGACAAAGCCTCCTTAGGTAATCCAGTTAATGCAGTAGGGATGACTGCTGCTTCTGAGGCATTTGGGCTTTGGATGTTTTGAGGACCAAAGTTTTCAAGGACACAAGATTTGAGTGGAAAAGAGGGGAACCACTAGCTTGTCATTGAGAAAGCTTTTGATGTGTTTTTTTTCAGCCAAGAAGGAGATTACACACTCCTAGGTTGAATTTCAGAGCTTCCAGGCAGTTCTGCTCCTATGAAAATAATCCTAGGAACTTTCTAGCTTGCAGGCAGTGAGCTAAAGTGCCCGTCCTTACAAGGTGTGGGAAGGAAGGTGTGGGAGAGCTCTTCATGAGACAGCAGAGTGCAAAAAGTGCTCATACAGGAGAAAAGCCTCAGCTACCAAAGTATAATTGTAGGATTCAGCCTGGGAGAAGGCCCGGGAATTATTTAGAAACACAGTGATGATTTTGTTGCATAAAAATTAGATCTTCCAACTGCCAAAGGTAATACTGTGCAAGCCCCTCAGGGGAGCAAGATGGTAGGGGAGCAAGGAGAAAAGTTCTTAGCTGATGCACTGTGGGACAGTGACTTTTAATGTACAATACTTGATTGCAGTTAAGTGGTTGTATAGATCTGCAATCTGTAGAAGTCAAGCAAAACAGCAGAGCATGTGCTAAGTTCTTTTGGTCTTTTTCTGCTGCTTGTTGTTGTTTCCTGTGTTTAGTTGACAACCATCTCTGTAAAACTTCGAGTTGGGTGACAATCTGCTGTAAAAACATACACAAAATAGTATGAAACTTACATTGCTGAAATACTTAATGTGCTAGATCTGTACTAAAATACTAACCACCAGGGAGAAGTAAGTATATAGGCTGTACTTCTGTGTGTTTTCCAGGGCTGAAGCCTGATAGCCATATGTTAAAATAAAGGAAACCTTTTCCCTAGGAAGTAACTAATTTTCTCCTCTTACCACAAATGCATTCAATGTTTCTCTGCCAATGAGAAAAAAATGTCACAGTTGGGAAGGGGACACAAGCCAGGGTGTATTTGCATTTTCAGAGTACTGGATTTCTCTCTCTGTTTCGTCATATGCATTTTCTCTCCTTAATGAATATAGGTTAATAATTTCTGATACACTCTAGCTCTGCTGGGACTGTTGGGTAGTGTTGATTATTCGGTTAAAAAAATCAGAACTTGACAAACAACTCTAATATGAATGTCTGACCCAGGAATCATGAAAGTATGAATTCCAAAATTATTGTCTTCCGAGCCGCAAGAATATGCACATGTTAAAAATATTCTGTCAAGAGTGGGGGGGGGGAGGATCTCTTTATTTTCTTTGCTCAGTTTTTCCTGCTTTCCATTCCTTTTTTGTTTTTAAATAGTTAAAGGATGTTTGAAAATTTAGGAGGAAATGTCTGCGTGACCTACAGGTGTAAGATGTTCCTTCTATGCTTCCAAATTTTCTGTGCTCTGACCTGGTGACAGTCATCTAATGTGTTTATATTCTTTCAATAGATTCTTTAAAACTAATTCCCTGTAGAAGGTGAAGTACGTATAAACCCTGGTCTGATTGTGGTACTATAGATGATGTCTGCTACAAGTACCAGCTTCATTGCATGTTTTGAATTTCTTTGTGTTGCAGAACTACTAGCAGAAATTTTGTACTTACCAATGAATTCTTTCATTCATCCTGGATTATTAACAGGTAGTAGTAATGAAAGCGTACTCCTCAGTTTCCAGTGCTTTGAATGTTTGACAACTTCCTGTTAGTGTTCAGTATCCTATATTGGAAGGAAAGGTAGTCGTGTTCTTCTCTTACATTTGAAAGTAGATCGCAGCTCTCTTCCAAGCTCGAGTAGGGACAGTTGCTAAATGTCACAGGTGCCCCAATAAATGGAAGGATGAATGGATGGTAAAATGTGGGCTGAAAGTTGGTGGAACTTGTCTGAAAATTGACAGGATGGCTGTAAAGAACTAGCTCCTCTCTCCACTGAAGCTACCAAAAGTGGGGAATGAATATTTATCATGTCTGGAAGACAGGAGCTTAACTTAATGTCTGAAGTAGCAGCTTTAGATGCTTATGTGAGAGTCACTAACGTTCTGGTATTCTTACTGAGAGAAGAATTTTAATCATTATTATGCATTCTGCAGTTCTAAAATTGTCAACATTTCAAGGCAAAAATCATCTTTCTCTGTATGTCACCAAACTGATGATGATTACTGGCAGAAAAGATTGACACATAACCTTTGAAGTTTTTTTATATGTATTACCCAATCACCTAAATAAATTCCTCATTTGCGACAGATTAAAAACTTGAAATAAAATTTTAAAATGAAGCTTTCCTCACAAATCAATTCTAGTTAATTAAAACATTTTTGCTTGACTTCTAATTATTTTTTAAAGTGCTTTTTATCAGACATTGTAGGTTCTTTAAAAATAATCACTTTGTTGTTCCTGTTTGGAAAATAAGCGTTAGAAGAAATAAATTCTAAGAAGTAAAAAGACAGTGATAACTTCCAAGCTGACCAATACTTTCTCCAAGTACTTTCTCCAATACTTGCTCAAGTATTTGAGCTCTTCATGGAATTCTATTTCTGAGAATCCAGCAGGACGCATGTCACATTTCTTGTAAATTAGGCAATTATAGAAGTCAAAGTGAAAGACTATAGTAATGTAATTGTCAAGGCAGTTTGGGTACTGGCATCACTGTTTCCATATTATTATTGTGCTGCAACAATTTAAACACCTCTTAGCTCTCAGCCAGTTACCATTAGCTGTAGGTCAAATATGAAATTCCTTACCTGACAAAATTCGTAATTTTTTTTGAAAGAGAGTGCATTTCTACTACTTACTCTACTTCCAGGTTTCTGTTCTGAAACCTGAAAGTGCACTAGTTCCTAGTGCAAATTAATCTTCTGTCATCTTCCTTCAAGTTAAACTGACTTCCATGCTAATCTGTTCTGTGTGGCTGTCAAGAGGTTTGGATCACTTATTGATCCTTGCTGCCATAGAAAAGTGACACTTCAGCAACAACAAACTGCATTTGAATGTTTTCTTATGTGTCACTAACATTAATGATATTCAGGCTAGTACTCTGGTAGCTGTTGTTTTGCAACATCCATTGTTATTCTATTCTACATATACTTTCTTCACATATGGAGATGCTTACATTCTCATTTATGTAGCACCTAAGAAACAGACCTTTGGTGGGTTTTTTTTCCAGTAGATTTCTATATTTCACTGTGGTGTCTAAGAACAGAAACACTAGCATTTCAGTTTGTTTCAGTGCTGGAAAATGAATGGAAGCATTGCTGGAATCTTTTATATGTGAAGCCAAAACTGGGGAAGTTTATGGGTCATGGATGTGTTTCATCATGAATGGGTATACAAGGGTGAGAGGGCAAGTATTTATGTGTATACTTCTTTTTAAGAGCATTGATGAAAGCCTGCTGGCTACACTGATGAGTTGAAGATACATAATGGCTGAGACATGGGAGTGTATTTTGATGCTTGTAAGAAGCAGAACTTGCAAGAGCTTTGCACTGGCTGGTCAGAGAGGCTTTTACTGAATTGCACGGAAATAAGCAGGACAGGTTTAGGGTGGCCTGATGATGGTGGGAGTACACACAATGACAGTGAGAATGCGTGTGACAGAGGGAACAGTGGGATGATTGTCATACTGATTTGTTGGTGTCAGTCCTTTTCAGAGAAACATGTCAAATATTTTATTTTTTAAAAAATTTTGGAAGCTCAATTATGATTTAGTTGTCAAACTGTAGAAAGAAATGAATAAAAATACAATGCATAGATAAGTATGCATTCTGAAAATACTTCAGTTGGAGATAGTCAAACTTTATTGCAGTATATCCAATATACAGAAGATTCCATGGAGAACCTTGCAAGTCCTCTGGTATTGGAGGCCAGGAAGTCATGCTTTTGAGTGGAATTGTTTGCTTAAGGGCATTCAGGAGGAACTTGAAGTCGCAAACCAATAGCCAGGTATAGATACTGAGACCTCTGTCTGCTATTTTAAGAATAAAGCATGCATATAACACTTCTTGAAAAGTTGTTTGGAAGCAACAAATTTCAGGAAGGCATTCACACAAATCAGGTGTTTGATGCAGCTATTTTTACAAGACTTGTGGCAAATGCATTGAGTTACTCTCATTACCCAGTCTGTTGTCTCTCCAGGATGTACAAGAAATATGTCTTTTGTTTTATGCTTGCAGCTGGGAGCAGTCTCACAGATGCAATTTTGCAGGCAGGAGAGACTTTTGGCATCTTCTGCAATGACCATTCTGGCTGCTGTCTACTCTAGCTGCAAAATAAAGAGGCAGCTCCAGTAGCCATAATAAATAGCAGCAATCTGAAGACTGCATTTTTTTTTTCCCCTGAGGAAATTGCTGTGGGGGCAAGAGGTAAGAGAGAAAAAGAGTAAGCTCTGCTGTCATGCAGATGTAGACTGTGAGTTGTTTTCTTGAAGCCAAGGTGAAGAATGTGCAAAGTGAAGAGGGAAGAGGATCAGACATTGTCAAGGGGAGCAAAAGCAAATGGAGACAAAGAAACAAAGAGCCTTTTGAGTCTTAGGATGGGTTTTCTGGAAGAATATGGTTTGGTAGGAGGAAGACATGGCTTATCCCTTCTGTGTTTATTTGTTTACTACTGTTCTTAATCAATATGAGATCAAAAAGAACCACATCAGATATATTCAGGAGTAAGCAGATAGCTTAATATCCTGATGAAGATGTAATATAGGATTGTTTTTTCTATTTCTGTTGTGCTGAGAAACTGAACCAAAAAAAAGTTCCTTGTCAAAGTAAAATTTCGGTTTTGTATTTTTCAGTCTATTACAGTCAGGTGTGCATCCTCTACTGATGGACATTTAAGTACTACCTAGTTTATTGTGACATCTGTGTGTTTGGAGTGATCAGGTTTTGACAGCTTTTTCCCTTCTTCAATTAGTGCCTCCAGAATTTAGGGTTTTGCCTGAAACAATGGGCAAAAATAGCATCTGCGGGGATACAGGGGGGAAATCCTGATCTCATCAGGTTATTTGAATTTGAATCTTAGTTCAAGTTTATGTCTGCATGTACAGTACCAATGGTAAGCTGTAAGTGAGCTCTGCTCCTGTGTTGAGGAAGCAAATACCCTTCTCTCTGCAGCAAACCTCTGCTGCTGCCTGCCTGCATTTTCAGCACTGGCTCCTTTACCAAGGGCTCTGCACTGTCACTGACCTGCTCTCCTGAGCATTACTGCCCATACTGGACCACAGTGCTCTGTGTTCCCACAACTGACTGGCTAATTGGCTAACGCCCTCTCCTGCTAGAAGATGCTGGGAATATGCCCAAGGCAGTTTTAATAAAAGGTTATCAATGGTTAAAATGTGTTTTCTTCAAATATATTTAAGAGTAAAATCAAACATTTTTGAAGGTTCTAATAGCTGTGCGTGTCTCAAATCTAATGGCTCTATAAATCTAAAGGCTGTGTCTGTTTCTGAACATCTGGCAAGCTTGCACTACTAGGACACGCTAGAAGAGTGCAGCAGGACTCCTCCCTGCCAAGATCTGCTGCCTTGTTTGCAGTGAGGAGCAGGCACAGTGTGGAACCCCATCTCTCCCAGGATTGTGGGCCTAGACTGGGGTTTGGAGAGGTCCAGCCTCCTGTTATCATAGAATCACTAAGAATGGAAAGACCACTATGATCATATAGTCCCACCATGAGACCATCACCACCATACCACTAAATGACCTAGCAGCAAGAGCTATTCTGAAGGAATGTAGAGGTGAGAGGCTCAGCCCCATAGCCTGAATAAAGAATTCCCCTTATTGCACATAAATTCCGCTTTCACTCTGCTAGGAAGAATCCTTCAGGCACCAAGCACAGAGAAGATGCTTAACAAGTAATAAAGAGTAGCAGTAATAACTGATGAGGTCTGGGCATGTAAGTAAAAGGGGAATACTTTGTAAATATTTAAAATCTTAAATGTATTGCAAGTAAGTCCCTGTATGCAATATTGTTAATTACCTAGACAATGCAACCTGTGCAATCATCTTCAATCACAGGCTTAGATTTAATAACCTTACGGTAATTTATTGCTATTAAACATTTTTCTAGCAGCGCAAACTTCCAGCTTTTTCTTCCATGGGAAGCATTGCAAATCAGTCTATGAAATTCATAGGTAAAGCTACTTAGGGCTATTAGAGTGAGAAGATGGAAATAACTAGTGGCAGTGCTGGGAATGAATCCTCTTGGCAGAGCACAGGGATTGCTGGGCAGCACAGGGTAACTGCAGCCACACAGCACAGTTTGGTGAGCTAATTGCCAAATCTCTTGGGGAGCTGTCTGAAATCCAGCAGAAACATTTGCACAGACACACCGCTGAAAATAATTTCAGTGGCAGAAACTAAATCTTATTCATTGCTCATCCATAGTTAAGTCCACTCTGTTTCTGCTCTGCTGCACCAGCCCTGGGCAAAGAAACCTCCTTATGGGAATAAAGTTACTCCAGTGAGGATCAAAAAGCAGAAAGTAAAATTCATCTTAAGTTACTTCTGAGATTAATTTTCTTGTTACCTTCAAGTTTTTTACTCATTTGATTAAACATGTTTCTTGGAGGTATCTGCAATTCAACATCTATTTGTGAGACTCTGAACAGACAGCTCTTGCATGGTAGCTGTTAATAGTCACAAAAAGTGAGGTAGGGAGAGGGAACAGGGGAGCTGTAACGATGCTATTGCCCAGGAAGCAATTGGGGATTCTTAATTATTTGATTCTTTGTTATTTCCTTACACACTTTGTACAGTGGTGTGAAACAGGCAGAGAACAGCATCTGTTCTCTAGGGAAGACTTGCATCTACAGCCTGAATGTGGAATACTCAGTGGGAGATATCTCTGAGCAAGTCCTGCTTCCTGATTTTTAAAGACAGAAAATGAGAAAACTGAGATAAATACCCTAATTGTCCATTAAATATAGGCATGAATAAACCTTGCATTAAACTTCCCTTTGGTGATGGAAAATGTCTTGAAAGGGTTTCTTTGTTTCTAATTAAACTTCTAGGAGATAATAAAAACATAATGAAAAATAAGATGCAAGAGGAGTAAAGCAGGAAAACGTTAGAAATAGCAGCAATTAAATTAAAGAATCTCCAACCTGAGAAACGTCTTCTGCAAGACCCAACTGTATGACTGATTGGTTTTGGTTGCTTTTTTCTGTGATCACATCTCATGTTGTTTAATGACTGAACTTTTTTAACATACCCTTAATCATGCACATATTTTAAGGGTAGCTAGATTCATCTTCCTGTTTTGCTTTTTAAACAAGTAAAATCCTCTAAAAAAATACATCAGTGCAAGCAGCAACTGATATGGAAGCTAAAAAAATTTCATCATCATAAATACGAAGAATAGTATGTATGTAAATTTGGAAGGTCATTTCTATTTAATGCCAAGATTTGTTTAATGTTTTCATTGCCGTGTGTCTGTTTCGTGACACTACCCTTGAGGAAACTTCATACTACTTCATTCAGTTAAATCTGTTTAAAGGCTTGAAGGGAAATTTTAATTGAAGGAGATCATCAATAAACAGCCTCTGCACTGAGTTTCATCTGGAGATGTCAGCACTCCTTAATCATAACCTTTTTCTATATTATAATAATTCCAATATCTGTGCTTTCAGATGAGTTTTTATGCTTGGAAGGTGCTTTCAGCTTCATTCAGAAAGGAAGCTAAGAAGCTTCAGGGTGGCTGCAGGTCCCTACCAGATGCAAGAACCGCAACTGTGTCAGCCACCCAGTTTCAACCAAGCTGCAGAGCAGTGCTCTGAGCGTGGAAGGAGCAAAGGCTCTCAGTACAGCATGATACCCACGCATAACAGCAGATGTTCTGCCTATAGGTAAATAAAGACACACATGGGGCTGTAGGCTGCAGCGTCTGTTCAGATGGTGTACACATCTGTGCTCATGTGAAGACTATAGTCAGCCTGCACACCTGTGTGATAAAACTGCTTTTTTCCTCAGCCCCTTTTACAGAGAGTGGGAAATCTTTCATTTTCCTTTTATGAAACCAGATGTGATTAAAACACCCGGTAGATTTGGGAGGGGGAAGGGTGTCTAGGACCTGCTACAGCTTCAACCTTGGCCATTTATCAAAGTTTACACAGTTGAAAGCTTTTTATTAATTATTATTATTATTTTTGAGGTAGAGCTATGATAAGTTTGCTTTTCCTCTTCTGTATTTTTCTCTAAATACCTATACTGAAGGTTTATGCATAACATGGGATGGCACATAAGAGATGAGCAGATTTGAAAGAAAGAGAGTATCTATAGGGGAGTCAAGAGAATCGTGAGATTTGAACAATTTTTTGATGATCTTTCATCCTTGAGCTTCTGCTTTTTGTGAGAAGCTGGTGGTCTTGAAGTACAGATTGTCTGCAACCAAGAAAGGTGGGAACTCAATTGTGCTTAAGTTAGTGCATTAAATGTTATAAAAATTCATAAATCTTTTATGCTAGCATTGGAAGTAAAGGATTTGATTACTGTAGTGTTTAATGGATGAACATTCAGCTTCTGTATATATAAGTCCCTGGCATGCTGATGCACATAAATATAGAATGCTTTGCTGTTTAATATAAAAACAAAATCTAGCATTATGTAGGTTTTTAGGACATCTCTCTTGGTACATAACAGATGTTCTGATTTCAGAGAAATACTGAAGTAGGTTTGATTGCTCATCCTTGCTAAAACATAAATACACTAATATATACAGCAACTTCCTGGTGTGAGGAAATGTGTGTAGTATTACTGTATTTCTCTTTTTAATAGTGCAGAATTGTCCTTGAAGTTAAACCACCCAGTGAAATTACCTTGCCCACAATGACTTTGCGGATCTTATTCTTCTCAAGCCTATTTGCAGCTAGAAAGAGTGATGTTGAGATATGCATGGAAAAGTGAAGCCTGCGTAGTCTGTGGGATGTTATAGTGCTTTATAAATAATTTAATACTGATTAAAGGATCTTGGATAAGGATCTGTATACGAAAGCAATTTGGTATCAGAATCATTTTGTAGGGAGTCTTTTATCTTATGCCTCTGAATAACTACACAGACAGGTTATATTTGGGAGCAAGCTTTGTATAGCCGAGGAAAGATCGAGTGTCTGGAAGCTGAAGAAAACTTAGACAGAAAAGGAGGCACAGTTAAACAACAGGATTCTTACTGCAACTAGAATACTGAAATATGAGGATTTTAGCCAATATCTGATGTCTGGGGGAAATACAATTTTTGTTCAAGAATATATTTTCCTGACAGTTATATTCTGTTGTGCATGTTAAGATCAAACATAAAATTTAGGAAGTGAAAACTGTAACTTGATAGAAGGTGAGAGTAGAGAGGTATTGGTCAGGATATTTTATTGTTTTACAGTTTTATGGCATTTTTCCATAGTATATGATTTTGCATGCATTAAATTTCTTACTTGCATATACACGTGAATTGCATGCATGTCTTTTTCACACAATGTCCTGATAAAATCTTCCCCTTTTGGAAGTTTTTATGAAGGCTGTGACAGATTCTAGGCTTTCTTTCAGCCCTAAAGATACCTGTTTCCTGTAAAGACTAACAGAAAAATCCAAATCTTTGTGTTTTCAGTATATAAGGTGAGTATCAACAACTTTCTGCTATTACTCTTCTGCTCACCAATCATGAGCAAAAATTATCTGTATCATTCTTTCTGAGGAAAACAAATTCCTCTAAAGCCATATATGCGTTCCTCAAGTGTGTTTGTCAGCAGAACTCTGAGAGGGTTGAAAATAATAGCGATGCTGTGTGGACTCTTATGCTGTGATTTCTATGTATTTATTGGAGTATATTTACAATAGGAAAAAATACAAGCTTTTCTACGCGTAAAACCATGCAATAAATTGTCAACTTTTCTCGCATAATGCATAGTTTCAGTATAAACTGAACTTCATTTCAGACTTATTAATAGAAATTTGGTCTAGAATCTGTCTTCAGCAAAACTGACCAGGCAGAATTAAAAATATAGAAGCAAAGTTTAATGTATATTACCAGGAACAAGCTGAATGTGCTGGGGCACTTCAGAAAAAATAAGTAGAAGTTTTAATGTGAACCAAGCATTAAGTCCATATTTCCCCAAGGTATGTATCTTGAATCCTATTGAAAATGCTTATTATCATGTATGTAATGAACTTTGGACAGATTTGGGGGATTTGCTGATTTTGAGAAAACAGGCTGTGTGGAATTGTTTGTAACATTAAGACTTCCTGAGAAGACAGGCTTATCTCTGGATTTGCTATAATATTTAATTTCAGCTTAAATTTTGTGGAGAAAGAAAAGGAGATACTTGTAGGGAAGCTGGAGCAAGCAGTTACAGATCTCAACAGAAAGCAGTTTTTCACAGTATCACAGAGAATGCAATGTCTGAAGGCTCCTCAATGTGGGGACAAGAGTATGAATGTTCATTTGTAGTGTGTGCATTTAACATTCATGCAGACTTGATTGCCTGCGTATGTATGCATGAGTTCCATTACCTGAGAAGAGATTTTTTTCCTGACTCTGAACTGAGAGGAGAAAGTTGAGATGCTGAAGCAGAAAAGAGAGAAGGAACTGTGAAATGGATGGGTGTCTTGTTATCAATCTTCAATATTTCAATTCACCCAGAATAACCTGTGCCTTTCTTTTAATATGTATATATTAAAATATTTTTCTTGTAGACTGAGAATTGAGTCACATCTTATGAAATGCTGAAAAACTGCTTAAAACTGCGTTTTCATTTAAGCTAGTTGAATTTGAGTAAGGAAAAATTAAGAAGGTTGGTGGACTGGACGACTTAGAGGCCTATCCATCTTCATGCTTTTTTGCTTTCCTTTTAGCATTTCAAAATAACTTGCATCAGATACTGCCAAACATTATGCCTTAGGGCCGTTTTCAGAATCTTGTTTTGTTTTGCACCTAGCAGACTGTAAATAGACATCAAGAAGGCAAGTTCTAGTGAAAACTGACAATGAAGATATTTATTTTTCATCTGTTAAGTCTGTGGGTTTTTTTTTGTTGTTGTTTTATTCTAGCGTGAAACAGCCTTTAAAAAGTGCATATGTGTCTAGAGAACACCCTAAAGCTCACTTAATAGCATGGAATTAGTCTGGATAGCTTTTTTTTTTTTCATAAAGGTATTTATTGCCACATGCTGAACACAGCTATAAATATCGTACGTGAATAAAATATGATTGCAGTGGAAAACACACATCTTTTTTTGTAATGATTTATTTCAGATATTAGCTAATCCACTTTAAGTGCAAGGAAGCATTTATACCATCCATATAGAAATGAATTATTCATTAATCCCTTTGTTTTAAAGGTATCATTAAAATTTTATTTTTAAACATACCGCATTAAAAAGAAAATCTCCACTAATTAAAAATGGGAACGTTGTCTTGTATCTCACATTCCTCCCCCTTTCCCGAAGCAGCCTTCACCTTGGACTACAAAATATCTTTCTGAAGGATGGACTGGTGCAACCAAGGCTTGGTCAATAGCTATTCAATTCTGAAAGGGTTTGCTGCCTCCTGGTGGTCAGGGCATCCTCAGGTAGTGTCTCTTTGCATGAGGCTGAAGCCAAAGGAGATCCCTGAGTGCAACTGGAATAATCTGAATACAAGGGTTGTTCTGAAAGTCGTGCCTTCTATTTTATTATGTTGTCTCCCAACATCATAGACCAGTGTTGGTGGCATAGCAGTAAGGGTTGAGCCTTCCTACCAGTATTCCATTACGTTTTGTTGTGGTGTGACAGACAACAACAGAGGGGCAGTCTGATAATATGACGACTGATATGTAAGTGTGGATTGAAGCAAAGGTGTGTCACTGAATTCCTCCATGTAGGAAAAAATGGGACCTGTTTACATTTGACACTTGCTGAACATTGATGGAAACCAAACAGTGGATCTAAGCACTGTGAGGTGGTGGATGGTGTGTTTCAGCAGTGGTAACAGTGATGTGGAAGACAAGCTGTGTTCTGGACAGCCATGTACAAGTGTCACGTCACAAAAGAATTTCTCAGTCAGCTCATCTGTGTGAATATGCTAATGGACATGATGATGATGTTGAAAAATATTGTTTCATAGCTGAGAATTTGCTCTATCAAATTGTGTTATTGTGCTCTTTCTAGCAGTTCTTGTTTCCAAGGAAATAAATAGGCTGTTCTGAAAGTAATGCCTTCCATGCAATACTCTCTCCTGTGGTTTGATGTGATCACTGAAGTATTTTGGAGTCCTGAACTCCCATGAAATTTAGGTAGTGAAAGGAACAGAATTAGCCCCTTTGGAGAGTATTACAAGCTATTTGCATAATGAAGTTCTGTCAAGCCAGCAAGATTGAAAACTTACCCTTCCTAAAGAGCAAGCTCTGAACTTCTTCCTGGTTTTGGATATCACAGAGATATGGCAGGGTTTTGTAGTGCTTGGTCTCTTATTTTAAGTAAGAATGGACATGACTGAAAAATAGGACAACAGTCTTCTTAAAAACACCAACAGACTGTGATGACCTTAGCTTTAGTGGGAAGCTTACAAAAGAATTTTACTTCAGCTTGTTTATTCATCGAATCTATTCAAATTTTAATGGTTGGCTTTTAGGGCATTTGTTTTGTCATTTTTTGTCATGTAATTGCCATGGGAGCATAACTGGGAAGGGAAGGAAATACCACTGTTCTGACTTTATTATGAGTGATTGTTGTTTTGTTGCTTATTTTTTATTTAAGGTCAATGAGAAAACAGAAAGCTTGAGATGCTTGTCTTCTAAAAGCAGTAGTTGCCAATGTTTCTGACAGGGTCAATTGGAAATATGTAAATAGGATGAAGCAGCTCTACTGAAATTAATGGACAACTTGTTCCAGCTGAGGATTTGCCCTAATGTTTTGTTTATAAAATTCTGTGAGAATACATGAAAACATTCATATTTTTATACCCAAGGATAAACCTTTTTGTAAAAGCTCTGAAAGCTCATAAACAGTTTAAAATCAATTCTGAGAGCTGATATTATTAGCAGCTGAAACTCTGTTTTGATTGACTGGTGGCATGAAATCAAGAGTCTTCCACTAAATCTGGTAGAATTGCATCAGTGCCATCATCCTTCTGCAGTCGCAGCTTTGCATGTACCCACTGCACATGCATATTCTTGGTCATTTAGTACTGTCATTCCTTTGCTTTTACAGGAGCTGATTTCATTTTTGACTCTAACTTACAGTGCAGGCCTTCTTTTCCATTGCTTTGTGCCACATACTTTGTGCAACGTGGAAGTAAGACTTCACTACATGAAAGTAATGCATTACTTTCATGAAAAATGCACTTTTTTACAACGTAAAAAGACTAACACTCTTCTAATCCTCTCACAGTGCTGAGAGAAGTGGGAGGATGTGGCAATTGTGACACACTGGGCTGACTTGAAACATCACCATTCATTTCCTACCTCTGCCATCAGTATTATTTTGAGATGCTCAATCCTTATGCTCTCAGTTCCCCTATGGTTAAAATGTGGTTAATAAGACTTTGGGAAGATTTTTGAGTAAGTGGATTTGTTTTTCTTATGTTTTGTTTGCCTTACTGAGTTTTAAAGTAAAAACTGTGACTTTAAGGAGAAAAGTAACAGGCTATGAATGGTAAAGGTGACAATCATGGACTTGGCACCTGTAAAAATAATACCCTTTAAATGTATCTTTTTCTTTTACACATTCTCAACATCACTCTCTCTCTGGCACAGTTATACCTTTTCAATGGTATAATAACTTGCCTATTTACCTTTTTTGTTTGTTTGTTTGTTTGTTTCCTGTATATAAGAAGGGATCAGGAAAATTAAGCTTGCAATTTTTACAAAGCTTGACAAACGTGCCTCCTGCCCTAGGAAATATTTGTAGTGTTTGGTACATTTTTCTGTGGTTTTCAAAGAGCTTTCTATCTTGAGGCTTTTTACACTGTGGTCTTAGGGTAGTTTTAAGGAAGTGAAAATTCTTTGTTTTGTGAAAGTAAGCATTGTTTTCCAAATCCTTGCAGTTTTGAAACAGGAGTGTTTCAGTCTGAGAAATGTGTTTGTCAATGAAACACTGGGGAGATTTACATGGGAAATCAAAGGTTCTGTAAACCGCAGGATTTTTGGATGTACTTTTGGATGTACTTAGAAAAAGCCTCCTTGATGACTTTTGGATGTACTTAGAAAAAGCCTCCTTGAGAAATTCAGGCTCCTCTTCTTATCCCACCCCTGAAATGGTTTCTTGTCTGTAGCTGATTTTTGCAATGCAGATAAGAGCAGCCCAAAGACTGCTTTAATTTTTGTTCACTGGGTATGGTGGCTAAGGCACAGTACATAGTAGGAAAGACAGCAGGAAAACTTGTTTGTGTCATTGTCTATTTTTACTTACAATGGGACATCAGAGGGAGTAGCTGCGAGACCTATGTGAATGTGTGCATTTGTTGCTCTTGCTGTAAGTCGCAAGGCAGTATTACAAGATCTTACCCCAAAGTATCTGGGGTTTTATTGTTTTTCAGTATGTTCAGCCCTCAAGTAAATACATATAAGACCACAATTTCAGCTTAGATTTTTAAGAAATAATAATTATATTTGTCTAAATAACACCTGAAGCTTTCAAGTATCCTACTAGCTCTGTCTCCTTCCAAGCATATACTTTGGACTTACAATTAACGTGAGTTTGTTATAGCCGAATGATACAACCATTTCAAAGTTATACTACTTCATTTTATTTTATTTTATTTTTTATTTTTTATTTTTTACCTGTTTCCTAATTGATTTTTTTTTCTAAATTCACAATAGTGGAAAATACCAAAACAATTTATAAAATTAAACAGTTTATAATTTTCTCCTGTGGAAGTGTTCAGCACTTTCCTGAGTGTCTTAACTTTCTTCCCTGTTTTGAAATCTTACTTTTTTTTTCTTATTATTTTAATTGTCATATATCCATGTCTTTGCTGCCTTTGTGTTAGCCCTCAAGGTGTCTAGTGAGTGCTTTCTTTCTATGCCAAAAGGTGCACCAAATATGTTTTCCTATCTGTATTAGCAATGATGAATCACTGTCCTAAAAACTGAATTTAATGTGAAAGATGATGTGGAGTGAAATCACCTAAGCTGCTATACTGTCTGAAGTTTGCCACCCAGCTTCAAGGTTTTTCTACCACTGAACCCTAGAGTTCTGCTTTTACTGTGTTTCTTTTCCCTCAACAATTCCAATACATTGGATTGCATGTACTGTACAAAAGCGAACCAGTGTACAAATGGATTTCCCCCTCTACAATGAGCTGTAGGTTTCTCAAGCATGGTTTTGATTTATGATTTTGGTTGCACATTTTGAACTCAAAGTAAAACTCAGAAAAACTGGAGGGGTGTCCTAATACAATGGGTCTCTAAGTAGTGGTCAGTGAGTTACTAATTCTCTTTAGCATGTTGCATCCCTCCATCTGGACAAGTTGAATGCTTGGTTTTAATGTATGTTAAAGAATCTTGTATTTTTAGAAATGTTTATTAATAAATGTTATACTCTGGCAACATAGTGAGTCACAGATATTTGTATTCTTCAGTGTATGATGCCAGCCATTTGTCAAGTTGATCCCTTTGTCATCAACTGGTACAGGAACTCTGGATGTGGAATTGACCTGTGTATGCTCTGTTACCCAAATATAAGTAACAGAGGCATTTGTTTATGCAGGGATTTTGGAAAATGCTCATTTTCTTCCCCTACTAAACAAACATATCCTTTCCATAAGCATTCTAGGTATGCAGCTTCTATCCTACTTGAAATGCATGGTATTTTTATGTGAAGAGAAGCAAGTAACTGAAGGCGTAAATCAATCTTCACTTTTAGGAGCATGGCTGTCTTCCAAGTAGATACTCTTTGGATGTGTTTGGGATGACATCAAAAGGATTATATTCCACACTCCAAATCTGTCACGTTTCTTACCAGAATTTGGCATTAGACCCAATCTGATATTCTGCCTTCTGAACGCAAGTGATTCCATTCAATCTACAATCTGCTTGAACAGAAAAGGAACGAGAATGCCTGGGCTGCGTTTATGAACAAAAAAGGATTAACCATTTGTGTTAAAGCTTCAATTCTTTTTTTTTTTTTTTTTTTTAGCCTGACCCTATTTTATCACAGCAAACTGAAGAACAATGGCTCTAGAAATAGATATAAGAATCAGCAGCAGAACTGAAGCTGTTGTAACGTGCACAACTATAATTAACTTCAAAGGGAATAAGGCCTATGCATCAGTTGGCAGCAAGACAGGGACTTCACCTTTTAGAATAAAATAACACCAAATATGGCCTATCTAATCACATTTCCAATGTGCTTAGAGCTCTTTCCATTCCTCTGTGAACCGTAATCCTTGTTCATTTCATATTATGCTTTCTTTTTAGTGTCATTGAGAACTTCCTAGGACGCTTTGATTTTTACTTTTTTCCTAAGTCTATCACATACACTTTCCTTTCACTTTGTGCTCTTTATTTTTATTCCTAGCCTCAGAATTAGACATTTTTGCCTGTCAGTCTTGCCAGTTGATTCCTTATCTATTATGTAACTACAGTCAGGCACAGTAAAACTGATAATTGCAGTACTGTAACTCTTTTCTTTCATTCTAATATACTTTCATCATAAGTACTCAGAGCTGTTTACTCCAGTTCTTCACACAGTGCTGTAATTACTGTTTTACAGATTTTCTAGAAGTGTGGTATATACATGTATGCATTTCATTACTGTATTAAAAATGTTGATATTGTACTTGTGAAGGCTCTTTGAAAAAAAACACAATGAAAATAAGATTTTTTAGTTTTTACTTCAGTTAGCTTGGATATTATTTTCTTGTCTAATGAAATCTGTAAATATTTTTCTTTTTTCATTTCTATTTTATTTTTTTCCAAATATATTTGTTTTTATCTACTCTGATTTATTCACTGAAAGATGATATTTCCAGGTAATTTCTCAAAAGGGGACTGATATGAATCCATGTTTTTGCATCCATATGGACACATAGCTATAGAATTTTTTCTTTACACAATTCACAACTTGGGGTTAGTTGAAGATCAGTCAAAATTTCTGAATTCTGAAATTAGCATTTCATGCTAATTTCTTCTGGAATGTTTATTTTACTTCAGAAGTGAATGTTTCCTCTTTGTGCAGAGCTAAATCCCTTTGGTAAATCTAGAGACAATTTTTTGAATGTTAACTTATGCCACTGTTCAGCTCTCTGTATATCAGAAAGAATTGTTTGTTGAAGAAGTGTTTCCAACATGTCTACATTGGAATTTCTTACACACATCTTTCAATTTTGCTTCTAATGACTTCAGCAGGTAGACAACTTGAAGGACTGTGCAGTCGTCTCTAAACCTTCCCTCATTTTTGACTTGTCTTTTCCCATTTTTGTTTTGCATGGACAAACTTTGCAGTATCTTTTCCTATAAATAAAAATGTACAGCGTAGTCTCATAGAATAGTTTGGGTTGGAAGGAACTTTACAGATCATCTTGTTCCAACCCCCCTCCCACTATACCAGGTTGCTCATCCAGAATGTCTGTTTAAATCTCGTACTTGATCTGTTTAAATGAGTCCAAGCTCTTTAAGATCTGAAATTACTCCTGTGCCTTATTCCTTTGAATATAAGCTGTATAGAAAGCCTCATAGCTTGAAAAACATGTTTTTTGATATATTCAGGTATCTTGTGAGACTGTATGATCAGTCTTGCTATCTCTCATCCGTTTATGTAAAGGTGAACTCAGATATAAGAATAAGCCTGTCTTATACTGTCTTATTTTTTTTCCCATATGGGCCTGAGCTGTACTGAAGTGTGCTTAATCTGAAATTAATGTTTTATCTCTCTGACTTATTCTATGTCCAGCTTTAAAGAGAAGGAAATTGGTCAAAGTTTACTTCTAAAAAGTACTTTTCTTCTGTATATTTACTGAGAGAAAGACAAAACTGGCAGAAGGCATGCTCTCTAAAATTACAGTGGAATGGTGAGAGTTCGTTGTCTTTGCTTGGCCTGTGGAGGACAAATCCATGTCCTAACCCCTTCTGGGATGATGTTTCAACAGTGAGAGGCAGACTCCAATGCTTGGGATAGCTTTAAACGCTACTGATCTAACTCAAGGGCTGGTTGTCACCTAAACAGATAACTCAGTTCTTCTCTTTGGACTTGTCCTCTTCTCGGACTTGACCTACACAACCCTATGCTTTGATTTGCAAGATGTCATTCAGACTGGTAAAACAGCTGAACCAGCTAACTAACATTCAAAAGAACATGTCTCAAGCCAGACTTCAGATGAATATCCAGAGCTGCTTTCTTTCTGCCTTAATTATGCAGAATTCCCTGAGGCTTCAGAAGGTGTTTTGACTGTGCAAGTGATGCTGAATAAGGCATCTAGTTTACAGGACTAATTACCCCGTACTTTAGTTTGGCTTAAGTACTCTGGCAAAATCTTGCTGCTGGATACATGTGTGTAATTACTTCTGGAGGTAGTAGTTCTGGAAGAGGCCATCTCAAGGCAAAATTTGTTTTATTAATACCATCAAATTAAATCTAATGTTTCTTTATTCTCACAATTTGTACCCGAATGCTGTGAAAAAGATAAAGAGTCAAGGACAAATCTCTACAGTATACTACAATTTTTTTCCTGTCCATGTTCTTTATTCCCAACTGTTATCTGTAGCTGCAAACGGGTGCTGTCATGAGACATTCTTTTTCCTTTTAAATGCTGGCTTTCCCAGTACACTTTCAGTTTTCCCCAAAGGTTTCAGTGTCTTTCCCAGCATCAGTAGCAATTAAAATATCTCCCAGAAGGACGGATTTTACTTCCAGCTGTGTTCTACAAGTGACTTGAAAAGACTTAATAACTCATGCAGAAAGTGGCTTATATTCCAGGGGAATTACTTAAATGACTTTATTTCTTACTCCAACTCTGAGTTCAAAGGGGATTCATATGGCACCCACACCACAAACTCTCTCTTTAATTCAGAGGTTAAATGACATCAAACGGGAATGAAAAGCTCCTCCACTTCACTGTCTTCACCAGCAGCATTGGGAGCTTTCAGTGCAGTGGAGTGGTGATGCCCAACAAACTTCTTAGAAACCTCTTGTTCAGCAGCTCTTCCAACCACCTGCAAGAGCAGCCCACAGAGCAGTGCTGCTGGTAGCTGGAGAAGTCCCATCATGATAAATTATATGTGAGAGGTGTACCTGCTGCTACTGCGTCTTTGAATCAGTCAGTTTCAGGAATTTAGTGTTCTACCTCTTGCAAATTCACTATTCATAAGTTTTTACTAATTAGAGATAGCTTAATATTCCATAGTGCTTAGAACCACAATTCCCATTGAAGTCTGAGCTTATAGCACTAAGCTCTTCTAGCAATGCTCTGTGAATGAGATACCAAATTTGTATTTCCTTCCTTTGCTTTTTGCCTTTGTGAATAGGCATGTTAATGTAAGAAAATCCTTCTTTTCAAATCTTTTTCAACTTTTATTTTTAAAAATATTGCTATGTTACTTATTTACATGATAAATAAGCATTCTTTTTGTCTCCATTTCCAGTGAAATTGAAAAACCACCCAAGAAAATGCCTTCAGATGCTCTCTTGGAGCAGCTGTTGAAAAAGTGCCTCTGTGGCACTCCTCCATAGGAGAAGTGTTTTAAACTGAAGAAGCCAATGAAGCTAGTGACCTTTATGTTTAATTTTTTCAAGAATTGTTTTTTTTTCTCTTTGCTACTTACTTTTTTGTTCTTCCTGTTATAAAATAAGGCTTGAAATTCCCATCAATTTCCTTTCCCTTGTGTATTGTCAGTCTTCAGATGTTGATGACAGATTTTAGTAGCTTAAAAATGCCGAACTGATTTCTTCCCACCTCTCACCCCCTCAGAGGAGAGGAAGACTGTTTACTGGTCATTATTTCCTCTTATTTTTGTAGTGCTTCTTACTGTGTTTGGTGCAGATCTCTTGCAGCAAAAATAAATAAATATTTGATGACATGGGTACTGAGTCAGTCATAATGATATTGCAGTTTTGAATTAGTTTAGATAAAAATTCTTGATGAGGAAAACAAAATGTGACATGCCTCCTCATGCAACTGCCAGCTGCAGAATGAGAAGAGGAAAAAAATGTAATTTGGATTTTCCTTTGTTTATTTTTCCCCTGTCTCTGTCTGTCAAACCTGTTGCTGTTGGACAATGGATGAAATATTAGTGATGGCTGTGATGTGTCAGTAGTTGATGAAGTGAAGTGCTATTTTGCTGTTCGAGGGCCATTCAGCTCCACATTGTTTCTCTGGTCTGTTGCTTCTGTCATTCAAACTATTATTACAGTAAATGTTAAAACAATGCCACCTGATACTGCAGCTCTCCTGGTATATTTAACTAGATTTATAGTGCCTCATTGTCAGAATGCTTTGGGGAACAATTACAGTTACTTTCAGCAGTTTAAGCAATGTAAGATTTACTAATTATCAGTGAATTTCTCCCCATCTCATTTCCAAGCTACTCACAGATATTTGTTGAGGAATGCTCTGGCAGTTCATTTTGAATGCGCTGTTCTCAAGTCTGATGAGCAGGTAGTGAAGCTGCACAGACAAGACCAAAACGAAGGCTTTGGCTATGTTTTTTTCATGTATGTTTTGGTACAGCATGGGACAAGAAAAGCAGCAGGACTACAGAGTCAGTGTTTGAGCATCTGCTGTTGCCTACAGTGCTGTGGCGGGCTCCGGTCAGCTGGGAGGTGTTGCTGCTGTTTTCCTCATCTTCCCAAGCTTTCCAGATTTTGATTTTCGTAAGTGTCTTAATGAAAATGAAACTTCTTTAAGATTCCTGCATTGTTCTGATGTCTGAATGTCAATGTGTTTCACTTTTCAAATATAAAGCTTACGAGTCTTGGTTCAGGAAGAAATAACATGGTTGTGCATGCAGCTGTTAGCGCAGTAAGTTATTGCAGGGGAGTAATTGCATAAACAAAGTGGCAAATGGGCTACAATGGAGTTAATATTGAGTAGGGATTTTCGTAGCCAGGGAGGGCAGTGCTGCTCATTTTGTGCTAACCCATACTTCGATATTTCAGTTACTGATAACAGATCTGGGATTGTCGTCTCCATTTTTGACTCATGAAATCTTACTTTTGCATAACACAAACGCAGAGTGATGAGTGCATGTGCTTAAAATCTTGAGAAAACCACTAAGGAGGCCCCATCCTATGCTAATGGAAGTCCTGCTGCTATTCTTACTCAGCTAGGCTTGACGGAGAGCTGCGCTCTAAGTGCTCCCATTAGCATCATGTAGGGGAAAGCATTTCAGCTAATGTGCTGTGCTTATTTCCTCCCAGTGCCCTTCTCTCTTTTTGGCTTGCTTTCCCCCTTCCCCTTCTGGTACAAGAGGGGAGGCTATGGAGATTATATTGCTCGCTCTGCCTATTCCTTGGTCTCTGTAGCATGTTGCTTATTTTGTACTGGTGCTGGCATGAACAGAATACAGAATAGGCTTATTCTATTAGTTCATTAAGTTTATCAGATTCTCTGAGGCTCCTTAAGTGACAGGGAGCAGCAACAGAAATATCACATTTTGCATGTTTTTAAATTTTAGGTACAAGGCTCTTTTTTTTTCTTTTTTTTTCTTTTTTTTGTCTGTTTTATCTTCAACTCTGTTTCAGAAGAACTCGTTCCATAATTAGTACTGAATTTTTTGGTTCTGTATTTTCAGTCCTTGGGCCGAATTAAAAAACAAAAAAAGTCAAAATAACATATTGATGAGTTCTGTAATGACACATCCCTATTGTAAAGTATGTACATGTAGAAAGAAGCAATATTTTTGCTGTCTGGCTCTAAAATATTTTAGAGAGGCACTGCATGTGCTTATTTGAGCTCTCAATTTTAAATGAATTAGAGCATGAGGCAGAATCTCATAAAAATCCCAGTAATAGCACAGCTGGATGATAAATTATGGGAGGGCAGCTCGAGGGATGTCAGTCCAAGGGTTGTTTTGCAATTTCAGCCTTTGAATGTCAACTTTTTTACTTCAGTTGTTGGGATTCTCTGTGGAATGTCCAAGAAGTTTGTCTCCAGCTGCCTTCATTGATTTTCTGTGTTTGTTTACCTTTTTGGTGGCACTGGCCAGCCTGCTTGCAGCTGGCATACCAAACCAGGGAAGTACTCTGCCCGAGGCACATTCTGCCATGTTTGTTCCTCCCATGTGAATTTGCTCCTTTCTACTTGCCAGTGTACTGTGGATTACTGTCAGTGCATTCCCCTCTGCACTTGGTTCTTTGCTTATACCTTCCCTCATCTTCTTGTCACAAGTGCTTCTTCCACTTCTGTGTAATGGTTAGAAACTTGCCATGAGATTGTAAGCAAGTCATGAATCTTGATGCTGCTCTCTGCTGGTTTCTGTTGCATTTGCTATTCTGATTTTCCTAGCCAGCATGGTCATTTATTTACTTGCATAATTTTCAAGGTTCCTTTTTTCTTCTTTTTTTTTTAGTCTAATTCTTACTTTCCCAGTTCCTAAAATAACACCCCCAAATTTAGGTACCATTGCAACATGATTGTGTATGTGAATGCTAATTGCTTGAATATGCCTTTGGAAATTTGATCCTGTTAGGTACCTTTGTGAGTTGCATTCTTAGCATGTTATTAAAGCTTTTTTTTTTTTTTTCCTAGTTATGTTCAGACTGAATTGCAAAGGAGTAAATTCCTGTAGTGTTTGGCTCAGTTTTAGAGAGGTGATGGTATATGTAGCTCCAAACAGAAACTGAGATTCATTGTTTTATTACTGACATAGAAATTTAATAATTATCATTTAAAATATTAGACTATCTGTGACCTCCTACAGGAAATCTCCTAACATCTTAATCCTGTCTGTGTAAACAATAAAATAATAACTGGAAGACCTCTTCAGAATTGAAAGCTATTGGCAATTAACAACAGAAGAGCTTATTAAAAATAAATTTTTCAATGAAAGAAGAAGCTACGAAAAAAGTAGCTAATGTTTCCAGTGAATTTCCTCCTGTCTGGCAACAGGGAATGAGTCAAGAAATTATGTTTCTACTTGTGGTATAAGGCCCTCTGAAGAAACATGATTTTCTTACTGTAAAATCAGAATGAAGGAAAATTGAGATTTGGTAGTGCTTGAGGCGTTGGGTCTTTGGGGCATCCTTGTACTGTTTTCCTTTCCCTTATTAGAAAAGGACTAGGCCTAGATGGGGACATAGGCCAAAAGGAGTTCCTAGGAGTTAGGATTCCTCATGTGACTAGATAAACAGGATAGGTAATTAAAATGACTGGATGTTATATAACTTAGAAGAACAATCTATCTTTTCAGTCACGTAAATAATTATTATTCTGAATATATACTTACCTTGCTTTTATGCTGTATACTGTCATTTCTGTTTGAAACTTCTGTGCTAGCTTTCAATACAAGGATCGCAAAGCCTCTACAGAGGGTGCTAGGAAAAAGTAAAGTTGGGATTCATTCCACAAAATGCAGGAACCCTATACACAATCTTGAGCTCCACCTACAGGGAATGTAATGCTGTGTCTTGGAATGGACCAGCTTGCATCAGCAGCATGATTGCAGCTAACATTGCTTGTAGATTTTTTCAACACGGTAATGTTAGATTGGTGTTCTTGTGGCTGCTGTTCCTTGTTTCTCAGCAGAGCTATTAGCCTTGAGCATTGTGCTGATAGCTTTATGTTGCTGACCATGATACCACTGGCATGTTCAAAGCTAGCTTGGGTATCTATGTTGAACTTACTCTTGCTCATTGTTTACACTTGACTGGCTTGTAGGATGAGAAACTGCCTTGTACAGATGACTTCTTGTGGTGCCTCACTTTGCTTGTTCTCAAGTTGAAAATACTACTTTTCTAAATGCTTTAAAAATTTGAGCGCAAAGGGTTTTATGTAAAATCCTCAGCATTTCTAAAGAAAGTACCCTATGTGGTGATGGAGGTGAAGAAAGGAAACTGATATACAGATGGACTGCATCCAGCTTGGATGATCAGTCTCTAAACTTAGAGGAATTGCCTTTAGGGAGGTGTACTGGTTCCTAGGAGTAGTCTTAAAGATTCACGATTATATCAGACTGTAACTCTCCGATTTTCTGTAAACTGTCTCCTCTCTCATCTTTTCAAACAAGTCTTTTTTCCTCTTCTCCATTTCTAGTATCTACAGATACACCTAGCAGTAGGCAGACAAGAAAGGAATGGAGATTTTTTAATCCCATCTTAGGCTGGGATAAGAATCCCCTAGGATATATTTTATGCCTTTTGCTACTGAGGAGGCTACCAGGAGTGATCTCCTGTTAGTAGCTCACCCAGCCCACTAGAGGGGAATGGGTTAGTGACTTGGGCTTCTCACTAGAAGCTCTTGACCCCAAAGTGCTAGAGAAGGAGAAAAGAGGGGTAATCCCTGGGGTTATGTGCTCACTAGCTGTATCAGCTGCTGCCCTGTCATCTGCTTCATCTGAGCAGATGCTGTATCGTGGTTCTGGGATTTCTGAGAATTATCATCTTTCTTTCTCCTCCTGCCCCTGTTCCCTTCCCCCAGTACTTTAAACCGCCCTCTTGTCATTTGCCCTAGTGACTTAGGGATTAAGCTGAGCGACGTGACTGCAGATCAGAGTGTTTTCAGATGGATTCAACTTCTGTTGCTGCTATTGGTGATGGGAATACTATCATTTTGTCTTTTTTTTAATTCACTCAAAGTTGTTTAGTTGCTATAAAACATATGCTTGATATAGGCTGTTATACTCATTCTCTATTAATAATCAGCAAGTACAGTAAGTCAATGTGGGCTGTGTGTGTGGAGAAGAAATGAATGTAGATATAATCAGAGCTATTCTTCTGTTTGGAGTGAATATTAATAGCAGTGTTTTATGATAAACTATAATTGAGGACATTAATTTACAGGACAAAATCATCTTCCTTGACAAACGTGTTGTTGTTGCATCAGGTGCTGACAAGCAATATTACTTAGCTTTCAGTAAATCTTTACGAATGTGCATGTATAAAAGAGTATTTTAGGATCCAACAGAATATTCTTTTGAAAGTGTTTCAGTTTTCAATTTGATTTCCCCACTTGCTTTCTTTTCTTAGGGAGTTAAACAGATTTCATCTCCATCTCTTCATATTTTTTTACAGCTACAAGTATAGCTTGCATACATATTTATCAGTACCTATGCATATTTATCTATATTTGCTTTCTCAATTGCAGTATTATCAGAAGCTTTTATGTGAAGATAATAGATATATGCTAGATATTTTGGTCTAGATATATGCTTAGATTATTGCCTTTTATTCTTGTGTCTGATTCTAGGTAATTCTGCTGGCAGTAGTGACAGCACCTCTCAATTGCACAGTTGAAAGAGAGGAACAGAGTATGACTCTGTTTTATTGTTCTGATATTTTTTCAACAGAGCAAAAATTTCAGGCTGTGGCAACGAAATGAGAAGTGTTACTTTCATACAAAACCAAACCAAGTCAATCTACACCTTTCATTATCACAAATAGAAGTAAGGCAGCGTAAGAAAGCACTAGTTTCATCTAGGGTTATATGGGAAAGACTGTGGCTTGGCAGGGGAGGATTTCTCCAGTGGAATGTGTTCCATACATGGAAGTGAAAAAGCTCAGTGTACCAGCAAGAAAAGCAGGAACTGACTACTGTGAGCTCATGTAGTATCAGAAAGAACGCAAAAAAATCACCACATACAGTAGATGAGTGCAAAGATGAAAATGGCTGAGAACCTTGTTCCACAGAAGAAATTTCAGTAATCTGCAATTTTATTTTGGTTATGGTGATTCATCTCTCTTTAGAAGTTTCTCAACAATGACAACTGTTGTTTGCTGTCTTTGAAACCCACTGGCTCCTGCTAAAGCAGGGATTGAACCAGCATGGAATTTGGCTTATCAGACTGTGTCTGTGAAACCAGCAGACTTTGTCATGCCAGATTGCATCTGGATTAGAAACTGAGGGAAAACGTACTGACACATTCTGAAAAGAAAAAGACAAGCTTTATTGGCTTCAGTGAAATCTCATAATCAGATAAATATTTCATACTTTAGTTATTATCACTATTTAAGGCATAGTAATATTCATTAAATATGTGCTTTAAAGTTAATGTTGTCAGAGATGTTTCACATCTTACAAAAGTGCACGTCAGTTTTCATCTTGAGGCACCTTCTGATCCTCATAAGAATTTATCATGCTTTTTGATGTGTTTTTATGAAAATCAGGATGGAAGAACAGTGCACTTTTTTTCTGTAAGCAGAGAACAATGTTATTTATGATCATGTCTTGGGAGGACACTGGTGCAGACCTGAAAGACTGTGGTTTAAAGGAATAAGTGGCTTATGCATCTCACTCCAAAGAAAAGCTGAATGTTATTTAAGTACACGCTAGTAATCTGAACAAAAAATGAATATGTAAAAGTTCATATTGCTATTTACAGGAGGTTAAGCTGATTGATAATTGTTCCCTTTTCTGGAAGGAGTCTGACCAGCAGTTTTGTATGTCATTCTCAGAGAACACCAGTGGTTACAAACTGAATACAAACCTAGGAGAAAATGGATGATTGCAAACACACACTCCCAAGTATTTGTCAGAAGTATAGCTTTGGAAATTCACTATTTCTAGCTAACCATATTTAGATTATAAAGAATGTCAGTTTGTGGATAAGGGAAAAAAGGGGAAGGAATGGGATCATCATGGTTTCTACTGTGATTGATAACTGGCAAAAACAAAACATCTTGAGTTTTGGATAGATTATCTGAAACAGCATATTTCTAGCATTTATCATTAATGGAAGGTGTAGCTGTCTGCACTAGATGAGGCTTTCCATAAAGCTATGGGGATCATGGTACCAAAAATATAGGCCACATTTAAGCAGACTGTAGTAAAGCCTAATAAGTAGGTGGGTTATTCATTACAATACTGAAATATTCATTTGAAAATAAAAAGGTTGCAACATCCATTTACGTTTTGTGTTAAATCACAACACAGAACCAAAGAAACTTGGTGTTATCGCTGCCAGCATAATGCCAACTGGAGGGATGAAGATGTTTCAATAGTAAGGAAGGTGTCTGTCTTCCAGACAGGAGAAAAGGAATGATAAAAGGAGAAAGAAAAATAAAATCTGAGTGTTCTAAAGCCTTGGAGGTTTGGCACTGTTCCATGAAAAAGTAATTTTCTGTATTTTGAATGGATAATGATGTCTGGAAACACCAGCGTAAGATGTAGTTTGGTCACTGAAAAGTAGTAATCTATTTAATTTGCATCCAGTGGAGAAAGTAGTTGACAGCATTTCCAACCCAGAAAAAGGAGATCAACAGCCACAAAGCTAGCTGTTGTTTTTGGTTTGTTCGTTTGTTTTTTTTTTAAAAAAAAAACACCTTGAGAATGTGGTATACAAAACAGAGTGAGATGTCTACATCCCAGGGCATCTTAACACAAAAGTTAATTTGTCACTGTCTTATTATTGCAATGCTGATGTTACAGAATACCCTGTGCTTTCTTTATTTTGCAGATGAAATCATGCAGATTCAGTTTTGTGCATATTGCTATGAACAAATTAGATAACTGGTTTATGCAAAGCCTTTTAAAAAAGACTACTCATGGAGGTAGGACAATAGGTTATAAAGCATAGAATGATCTGGGATGCCAAAGGAAGCAGGTCTCCATCAGACTCCTTAGCACCAACTGATTCCCAAACATGGTATGCCTATTTCTGTGCATACAGACATCTTCCCAGGCTAAAGGATTTATTGTGCTACTTCCCTGTAGTTTTGAAACTCTTTTGAAGCTTGACAAGCATAATTTATTTGAGTCTTTATGGATTTAGCAAAATGGTGACTATTGTGTCCCATGAGCATCTGAGCTAGTTTCCCACTAGCATAGCTTCTTATTGTCCTGAGAGACAATGTAAATACGGGTCATCATGTAACACTAGTGCACTTGTAGGCTTTGGGATTTTTGTTGTTCTTGGCTTGTTTATTTTTAGATGAGTTAAATATTCCCTATATCTTCTTTTGCACTCAGGGTAACTCTTTCCACTGCTTTATTAGCAACTAGTTTGTACTGCAGTCAAGAAGTGTGCAGGCTTACCTTGGGTTAAATGGTTTCCTCCATTTCAGATATTCTGCAGACCAGATTTAAATTCTACAGTGTTTGTTTAGGATTCTGTGCTCAGCACTTTGCATTAGTTGAGAAGAAGCTCTGCATTTAAATTATTCAGTCTTTAAGACTGATGAAAATTGTCAATCACCTTCTAGCATATTTAACTTACCCTGAAGGATGCTTACAGGTGCAAAAATTCACAGCCAGTAACATTTATAGATTGTTGAGTTTATTTTTTTTGTCGTACAACTCTGTCATTCTCTTTGTGTTGTCTTTGTTTTTCATGTTGCTCTGCAGAGTACGAGCAGCAGCTGATTTTTGGGTATTAAAAAACAAATTCCATTTACTTTAAATTGACCAGACTGGCAATGAAACAAATATTATTAAAGGACACAATTCTTATTCCCTGACATTAAAAAGGAATAGCTAGAATGTCCTATGCAAAGGAAGAAAAATGACTTCTTAGCAGGTTATTATATTATATTATATATTAGATGTGAAGCCACTAAGTATTGTTACTTCAGATACTTACTTTCTGTTAATGCATAAAGAGAAGAGATTATATCAATTATGAATTGACTGTAAAAATGTCTTCCTGCACACTGGAAGTGATATTGATCCTGAAAGAGTGGTGATGCATGTTGAAGGAACTCATCTAAGCTGGTGTTTTGCTGGCTCGGGGCTCCCCAGAGCAGGAAGGGACAACTGATCAACACAGCCTGTTCTAGCACTTAAGAAGGGTAGAAAGGATGAGCCAGGGAACCTACTGACCTGTTAGCCCTCATCTCTGTGCCAGGGAAGGTAACAGAACAGATCCTACTGGAAGTTATGCTAAGGTACAGGGTGGTGATACAAGACAACCAACATGGCTTCACCAAGGACAAGTCACTATTTTTATCAGCTTCATCACTACCAGGTATAAACCAGCCTTCTCAATTTTCTAAAGACAGTCCAAAAATCTCCAGGTTCACATATGCCCAAATGACAGACCTAGATCAGAGCACGCAACCAGCTTTTGTATGTGCCTGCTTGTCTTGCAGTTGGCTTTGTTTGGAAACAGTAGTGGGGTGCTTGGTCTGCCTGAGGACTGAGGAACTATTTATACTACCTACTGGCATTTGCCTGCTCAGCACATATCATCGTCAAGTAGGAAAGTGTATACCTCCTGTTTCCTTTTTTTGCACGTGATAGAGTGATAATTTCAGAGTCAAAGCACTAAGTTGGATTGAACAATGCTGTTTATAAGAATGTTGATCATCTACTGCAACTCAGAGGAATCATACTTTGTAATCCACTTGTTCCTGCTTAGGTGACTGCAAAATGATGCAGTAATATTTCATTAATTGATAGTTTGATAATTGAGGAATTGGTGGCTAAGAACGTAATTCTTAGTTTCCTGTTTTCATACTTCAGAAAAATTATTTTTCAATATATGGTGAGAAACATTTTAGTTTCACTGTTTTATTGAGAATGTTGTTGCCCTATTATGCTCAAACACCTCAGCTTTTTTTCTTTTAGATGAATATTTTTGAACAAGGGTAAATTTATGCCATACCCTCTTTCAATTTCCTTCTGTTAAGACAATAGAAAATCTGTGACAAAAGATACAGCTTTTGTGGGAAGTGTGCTAAGTGCCATGTACGCATTCAAAGAGACTTGAAATATTTTGATTTCTACTGAAGAGATGTAGTAGTGAAACTTGAAATAACAATATAATTATTTTCCTATTTTGTCTGCTTGGAGTATTTCTATTTCCAGACCAGAACAAGAACAGTATCTATAATTGAATAGCAACATGTGATCAAATTATGTAAAAAATTCTTTATCTTTCAGAAAAATTAGCCTGTTTACAATTTTGCATGTTGTCAGATATTTTGGAAATTCATCTCAGAATTTGTTATCTTTCCTGCAGGATTAACTAGGGATAGTCTAGTAGCTAAGACTGCACTTCATTGTTTCCTTTTCTCATACAATTTTGTTTTCAATGAATTTCACCTACTCTTATGCTCCACAAAAAGAGTACTGCTTTAGGGTTTTTTTCAGGGGGGGAGGAAATAATTAAATGTAGAATCCCTCACAAACACACTTTTTAATTTTATTATTATTTTTAATTTTTTTCACCAACCAAGGTACAAATTGAAATGTTTGTTTCGTACTGTTTCTGACAGGTCCCCTGTGAAGTGCAGCTTGGGACACTGAGTTGTTGACTTCTGCAATATGCTGTAATATGACCTAAAATTCCCAAGACTATCCCGTGGCAAGATGCCCCCATATCTACGTAGTTAGGACTCCAGTGAATGACTGATAAAAAGACAAGCCCGAGTGTAGAACTGCTGCATGAAATGTTGCAAGGCCACTCCTCTGGAAGTGTTTGACTTCCCTTGGAAAAAAAGCACTTTTCACTCAAATAGTGACTACAGGGCAGTGAGCAGTTCTTCCAAAAGGACACATTATTTTTTACTCAGTTGCTATATTTAATTTTAGTCTGCAGTTCTATCACATGGGATAATCAATGGAACAACATGACTGAGTATTGAAGTGAGTGACTGCTTTGGGGCTGAAGTCATTCTGAATAGTATTCTATATGATTCTTGCTATATTTGAAGAATTTTTTAAGGAAGTATTATTGATTTTTCTTTGATTTTCTAGGAATAGCTAGGGAAGATGCACTAGTCAGAACATTAGCTTTTCAAAACAATGATTTGAAGTCACATGAGATCAGTCACATATTTGTATGTTTTCATTTCTCAGAATGAAAACAGAAAAAAACTGAGCAGATTTCAGATGATCTGGAAAACATGGGGTTTTTACCTTCAGCTGTGTCTTTGAGGTTTTCATGGAAACCTGCCAGGAATGACTGCTTTTCTTCAACATCTCCCATCTCCATGATTTATTTATATTTATATCTCCGTGTTTAGGCTGAAAAGCTGTCTTGAAGTTTATGGAATGTGATTTTATAACAAAAAATACAACTCTGTAACCCAGTGTGCTATTTGAGCTTAAATAAAATCTTTAAATTTCCCAGGTACCACCAGGAGGCAGTTAAATGGCTTGATGTTCCAGCCCCAGGACAACAATCCTAGTGCCCTCATTGCTCTGCAGCTGTGGTGGTGGACTTTGACCTTAATAGTAACTAACGTGGGAGTTGCTCTTGACAAAAATGTCCACCAAGAGTGAAGTTCACTGTTCTTGGAAACCACTAATTCTAATCAAACTCTCTTAAATTTGGGAAATCTTCCTATTCCCCATCTTGTAGCTCTATAACATTGCATCAAAAATACTGCTAATTTTTGTCACTAAGATTGCTTTAGCTAGCATTTTGTCATACACTTTTCAAAAGAATTCACCTTTCTGAAATGTCTGTGATGCCTGAAAATCCTCTGTGGAACTTTCTGTTCTAGGAGATGTTTTACTGCCGCAAAACTGACACAACTGTTTGGTTCTTTTGAGAAAATTTATATATTGTTGTAGACTTCAGTTTGAAAAGCTTCCAAATTTTCATTTATGATACTAACCCTTGCAAATGGTAGCTAGAGGATAGAACAGAGAAGGTATGGAAGTCAGTTTAAATGAAGATAACATTTTTATGGCACCAGGAGGACTAACAATAATCGTTATTACTAATAACCTCGTAAATCAGGTTAAGAAAAAATGAGTAAGAGCTCTCTGGATATGAAGAACATGGCTTTATAATCTTGGCTGAAACACCTCTTGCATTTTATCTAAATTCCTTTTTCACTTAAGGAAAGATGATGCCAAGTCCATGATACATTAGAGAACCTTTTAAAATCTTTGCATTGGTTTTGCCACTGAAGTGCAAGGTTAAAAGGTCTTTATTATATATTATTAACATTTTACAGAGAACTGATCTTGCCCATGTGATACTGCAGGTTTTTCTTCCAGGAAAATCTGTACTGAAGTATCCTGGTAAATGGTGGGTATTGTTTTGTTTCATTTTGTCTTCAATCCTGGTTGCATTTCATTTTCAAAAGTGCAAGACAGGTTCTGGAGAAGAAAAATAAATAAATAAATAAGTAGGAATGTTTCAAGCTTTCATTGGAGGCAGAAGAGTTCCCTGGTGTTAACCTAAGGCCTTGAGACTTCCTTTATACCATATGGACTTCTGCAGTTATTGTGTAGTGTTTTTCTTTTTGCCTGATAAAGAAAACATGTAAAACACATTCATGAGCAGAACTTATTTTTAGATGTCCTCAGCTTCTCACTGGAAACACAAAATCTCTTTACTTACAGCAGAATTTGCTGCCCTTGGTATCTCGGCTTCGTTCTCCTTTCGGCCATACTCATGTTAAAATAATCAAAACCATAATGTTTGGTTGTGGACTGTTAGTTGGATCTAAGATAGATAGGGGTAGGAGACAGACTTTATTAACAGTTCCAATATTGATCCAATATTTTCATTTAGACTACATGGTCACTTCTGTTTAAAAAAATAAAACAAAAAATCTGCCTTCTCTGTAATAATTAAACCCTTGTTCTTATTTCCAGAATAATATACCCTTGTGACTATTAGGTCAGTATACAGGTTACAGCAACTTCATTTTGAGATAAAGATGCAAGATTTCAGATTAACAGTAACAGATTTTCTTTTTTTTTTTTTATCCCTCAAAGGCATTATTCTTGGAAAGGACAGAAAAAAAAAATCTTATTACGCGTGTTGTTTTTTTTTCCAACTTTACATATTGTTGAAGGTTCTTAATAACTATATTTTCTTTAGATGGAGGGTGTAGGAGAGAGAGGAAAATTCCATCAGGAAATGTCCTTGTATATACACATTTATGAGATGCATTAAAAACTTGTTTGTTCCAGTGCTCTGTTATCTTCACTATAAAAAAGTTCTGCATTTTTGTATGGAACTTCCTGTATTCAAGTTTTAGGCCATTACTTCTTGTCCTATCACTCTGCATCACTGAGAAGAGCCTGGCCTCATCCATTTGCCTCTTATCTCCCTTTAGATATTTATAAACATTTATCAGATCCTCCCTCAGTCTTCTTTTCCACAGGCTGAACAGACCCAGGTTACTCAGCTTTTCCTCATATAGGAGATACTCCAGACCCTTTACCATCTTTGTGGCCCTCTGCTTGACTCCTAGGAGATCCCTGACTTTTTAGAACTGGGAAGCCTAGAACTGGACACAGTAGTCGAAATGTGGGCTTATCGGGGCAGAGTAGACAGGGGAGGATCACCTCCCTCATCCTGCTGGCCATGCTTTTTTTAATACACCCCAGGATACCATTGGTGTCTTGACCACAAGGACATATTGCTGGCTTATGGCCATCTCATTGTCTACCAGGACTCCCAAGACCTCCTCTGCAGAGCTCCTTTCCAGCAGGTCATCCCCTAACCTATACTGATGCATGTTTTTCCACTGTTACAGCTGAGAATCAGTGCACATCCCTGTTCTTGCTAATCCGTTAACAGTGGGGAACTGTGCTCCAAGTTGATGATGTTTTGGTGCAGGGCAGTTGGCAGTACTGTCCACCACATCTATCATTCACAGTGGATGATAGGATACATGTCAGTTCAGCTGTCATCTGACAGGTTTAAATGTGTGTGGATATTGACGGATTGCTTCCTCACCCAGCTCTGAGGTGGAAGTAGTAGCGTTCCTTTCTTGTAATGTGAAGCCAGAGGAAATAAATCCTCTTGGGAGCCAACCTGGCTCTGTGTAGTCACAGCAGGTGTATCTATGCTATATGTGTTTTCAGAAGACGGCATAGGAATACTGAGATGGCTTCATGTAGAAAAGTTATTTGAAAAGCCTAACTGGACCCAGCATGGTCCTCGATACTTGCCTCAATACTTGGGCACTGTGCTTCCTTGATTTACTGTTTCTAAAGAAAAAAAACAACAATCTGCCATAACCCTTAAGGCTTTGGGCTGGGAAACACTGCCAGATGGATGATGGAACAGAGCTGAAAATGAATCAGTGCTATTAACGTGATTAAAAAACAAGCAAAAAAACAAACAAACGGATGAATGGTTTTCTCAAGCTATTGAAGTATGAGAGTTTAAGAACTTCTGAAAAGTAACAGATAGGTAAGACAAATGCCTTTTTTTTTTTTTTCTTTTTTTCTTTTTAAAATTAATTTGTACTTTCAGAACTGGAAACTTCCCTGGTTGACAACCCAGAGGAATATTGATATACCCAAAGGGGAAACTCTGCCTGTCTTCCCTGTGACAAAATCTTTGAAAGGAGGCACAGGAATAACATCAGCATTTTCAAAAAGGAGAACAACACTCCAGAGTCTGAAGAGTGTTTCACAGAGGCTTTCCAGTGGGAATGTATGCGGAATTTAAAGAGGTCATGTGAACTCACAGGAGAGAACTTTCTCCTTTCTATGAGGTGGGGAGGTACCCATGGGAAGCCATTTTTCCAGGAGGCTAACAAATTGCTTTAGGAGGTGAGTAATTAATGTGAGGGGGAGAAAACCGCATGTAGTGCTGAGACTCAGTTCCCAGATTAAGGTAGCACTTGCTCTGAGGAGCTGAAGAACCTTTTATGTATGGCATTCAGATACGTGACTGTTGGCTCTTGTACAGCTGCCACATAATCCAAGATATGACTGATGTGACTGCAGAAGCGAAGCTTGAAATTGGTCTTAAATTGTCCTAAGAGCAGCCATTGTCTTATGAAGTAGGTCTCCTTGCTCAGGACATGAGAAGACTGCTCAGAAAGCATGTTCAAAAATTGCGCTTACTGCTACTTCAGAGGCAGAAAAGAGATTTTTGTTTGCTTGTTTATTTATTTATTATTTATGGAATAGCTAACGGAAAAGAAATTGTATCAGCACAGAAAATGGAGATCCTGGAATGCTAACATTGATAAGCTTGGAGACTTCCTGCAAATGAATTCCATCTGGAGAGCTAATAGAGTCTGATGTGGCAAAAACAATCAGTAACACAATGAGGAGGATTTCAGGCTTTGGAATTGGTCATTTATTTCACAAATGAAATTTAAAAAAGCCATTATTCTGTCTTCTTTCATGTTCTACAATGTTTAATTACATTTATGGATGAAATACACAGTCAAAGTGTCTGTGACCAATAGCTGCAATGTGAATTTGTGCATCTTATGATCTCTATGATATCATAGATGACTGCCTATAATATCCTACAGCCTTAAAAATTCTGCTAATATTGTCTTTTCATTGGGTAATTAAACCTTTTTTTTTCTTTTCCTCTTCAAAGAAAGAGAAGATTGTGGGGAGAAGTCAGGGAGGGAAAGGCACTGCAGCAGGTGCATTCACGGTTTTTACAGATGGGTGTGCTCTAAAACAATGACTTGAACACCTGAATTTTTAAGTTGTAATCAAGAGATGTATCTTTTTGCCTGCTTGCAGTAATGTATTATCTACCAGCTGGCAGCACGGACATGAACCTCAGTACAGAACAAAATCTAATACTGGGGGAGTAACTCCTTTAGTCAGCCTTTGCTTGCTGCTTATTCATTTCCATTTCTTTTGAGAAATGCTTTAGCGTGTTCTGTTAGAATGGATCTCATTGATTTTTTTTTTTTTAATTTATTTTATAATGTATTCTATTATGAATTCAAATACGCAGTGGCATCTATGGGATTCTGGCAGAATCAAATTAGGGCATACCATGCTTGATGGACCTGTAAATAAAGAGTCCTACTTTCACCGCAGTTTCAATCAATGAACATCCATTAAATAACAGAGGAAAAAAAAGAACACAGTTTTTCTTTATTTGTAGGCTGCCGGGTTGTCAGAAAAAAAATAGGGATATTTGAAGCGTGCTTAAAATCCTTCTGTGTAAAAATAAATAAAAACAACCACTTGTGCAAATTTCTGGGGCAAGATTGTTTGAAAAGAAGTGAAAACTGGACTTTCACATGCAGATACAGGTTTTTTCCATAGGTAGAGGCAGACTGCAATTAAAGCTGTTGAAGTATGAATATTTTTATAATGCTTCAGTCTTGAGAAGGGAGCTAATCTAATGTATTTAAAATTCACTTTAACATTCAGAAAATGTTGACTACGTTTTCAAGAATTGTTTGAGCTGAAAGTTGAAGTAACCAGCAGCTGTTTCCCAGCAGTACCGTTGCTGGGTGTGCAATGATTGTTTCCAAATGGGTAACAAAGAGTTTTGTAGGATAACTGGAAGAGACCAGCAGAAAAAAAAAATGCTATACATAATAGCATTGCCCATTAACAATTAATCCATGCTAATGTAGTAAGCTAAGATCTGTTTGACCTATTTAGTATGTCCAGCATCTAGATAGTAGCAAGACTTCTGTTGTCAGTAAAATTTGTAGTGTTTAATATATATGCTTCCTCTACTCCCTTCTTAGCTACTGCCCCTTAATACCTTTTAGTTGTGGAAAGTGGTCTTTACCAGTGACCACTGAAAGAATGCTCATTCTTCCTTTTGAAATGTATCTATTTTTTGGTTTCTCCTGCTGTCTTCTGCCATTTGCATAGAAACAGATGTGCTACTGTTTAATCATTCATGCATACACACACTTTTGTTTTTTAGTGCCGCAGCTACTGTTAATGATACCACTTCTACAGACAGGGAGGAAAAAAAATCATCAAGCAGTGCGTCTACTGCAGAGCTTTTTTTACTACATAAATATTCTTCAGGTGAAAAGCAATGCAACCTCGGTTATTCGTCCTAAAGAGGAGAAGGTTTAATAGTCAAGAAAACAATTACTAAAAACATCAAGCATAAGCAGATCTACTGAAAAAGCTTTCAAAAATAATATATGTAGGTTGCTCCAAAAGTAATGCCTTTATTTCCATGAAAACTACAACAGCCACAAGGAACACAGTTACACTGTTTGATAGATCAAATTCTGAGCTATAAAGACTGTTTTTCCACATAATAATGACCTATGCATTTTCAGCAGCAATGAACAAGAGCCTGCATGCTGCACTCATTAAGATCTGCAGCAGGGGAAGTGACCCTCTGTCACCACTGCTGAAACCACCACCCACTGCCTCACTCTGCTCACATCCACTCTTCAGTCTCTATCCATGTTCAGCAACTATTGAATGCCAATGGGTGCCTTTTTTTCCACACAGGTGAATTCAGAGGCACACCATTGCAGATCCACATTTCCTTGTCAGATGCTGTTCTATCAGACTGCCCCACTGCTGCCATCTGTCACACAGCAACAAAATATAGCAGAATATTGGTGGGAAGGTTCAACCTCTACTGCCATACCACCATTCACAATGGTGAAACATTCACCTCTGACATCATGGGCCAACATCATAAAATAGGAGGCATTACCTTCAAAGCAGCCCTTGTGGTATATATGTAAAAGAAAACTGACGTAAACTTTAAGATATGAGATTCTTTGATACCAATGATTTTTCTTGTTTTCTTTTGAACAGCAAGCAACAGATTTTTGCCTGGCATGTTCTGTCTCCTTTATCAGTTCTAAATTTGTGCCTTACACCAGCAGCAAGCGGTTCCTCTCTGCATTGCTGGCACTTAATTTACTGCTTTAAATCAAGCCAGGTGAGAACTCTTCAAGTGCCCACTCATTTAAAAGGCAAAAATGCACTGACATTATCATCAGGCATCTGTGGAGTTGCTCCCTGGTGATGTATCCAAGGAACCTGAGCTTGATGTGTCATTTCTTTCTACTGTGGATCTTGCAGTACTTTCCCTGCCCTTTCTATGGTAACATGAAAAAAGGATGAGGACAATACATCAGATGTGGTTTGAAGAACTGTTAACGTCCTTCCTTTTTATTTGCAAAAAAAGCTTATAAGCATGATGGAGCTAATCACAGAGATCCGGAAACAAGAAGGCAAATGCCAGGACTCTGAATCTGAGAAATCTCTGATTTGACAACTTGAACAATTTGATGCTTGTAGATGAGACCAGGTGCACAGAGGCTCCCTTTGGAAGAGGAAGAGCACCTGGGGAGGACTCTGAGAAAACCTGCAAGCTATCTTAGCTAGGAAAGTTCAGGATCTAGAAACTGGGTCAGCGGCTCTGAATAGGTTTGGGGATGCAGGTCTCTGTGCTGGCAATATAAATAGGGCTGCGGCCTGTGCTGACAGGTTGATGTTTTCCTTGTGGCTCCACAACTACTCTCAGGCTTCTTGGAAGCGCTTGGTTGGAGCTGTAGTTGCACAGCAATCCACGGGCTGGCTCTTTCCTGCACCTTTCACCCCTTGCCCTTGAGCGTTGGTTGGTTTCATTTAATTGATTTTCATTTTATTTAACAATCTTTTTTAGATGTAGGAAATGATTTGCTAAATCTAAATGCAGGTTTATATTGGTATAAGTATCATTTCTGTGATGGGATCTCCTTGTCGTGGTATTCCCTGCTGTGATAATCCGTTTTTCAAATCTGAGAGAGGCGGTGATCACATATCAACTACCTGAGTTCTATTATGAGATGTAATCTGTATATCAATTTTTTAAAAATGGATTAGCATCACTTTGAGAATGTAATTTATTAGGAGGATTTATTTTGCTCACTTCTATTCCATGCCCTATAGAGATTTGTATTAAGGCAATACATTGAAGAATTTTTTTGAGAGGTGGTGTATAAAAGTAGATTTGATAAACAATGGTGAAACATTTCCTCAAGATCGAAGAAAATGATGTGCCTATTGTTTTAAAATAACATAATTGTAGTAATTAGGTATTAATTTAGTCTTCATTTACAAAACAGCATCTAAAACTAAGAGAAGTTCAGGTGTGTTGTTTTTCTGCGCTTACTGGTTCCAGTTAAAGGACTGCTTAGAAACTGATGTGCAACAGTGAAGCTAATTGGCTTGGAAAAGTGTTTGCTTTAGTTTTATTAGAAACAGTGAAAAGAATAATCATAGCTGTAAACCAACATATTCCAATTTGGGAAATTGTCTAAGCTGTTAAAATGATAATAGTAGTAGATTTCAGATGGTGATTTCAGTCATAAAGTGCAACCAGAGGCACAACAAACAGGAGTCTAAGAGGTGCATAAATGTTGATGAGGCAAAAGGAGAGACTGAGGCGACTCAGAAGATGTGCAGCCCTATGCACAAAGCCTCTTCTGGGCTCAACATCTTGCCATCTAAGGAGACTGGAAAACTTCAAACATCCTTGTTTCGGGTAATAGAGACAAAAATCAGCATGTGAAAGTGGTGGGCTTGGAACAACTCTAAGCAGAGGCTTTAGAGGCTGGGAAACAGTGTGATGCAAGGTGGAGTGCTTGAAGAGAATGGAGGGAAGTGGCAGAGGGCTTTACATTACATTTAAAAACAGAGGCTTGCACAGAATCATTAACATTGGAAAAAGCCACTAATTTCATATGGATCATTGCTGTTAGAAGGTGTGCCCAGCAAGCAGTGTAAAGCAAAGGAATGCCATCCCTGCAAAGTTGTGTTTTCTGTATGACTTTAGGACTAGAATTTCTCCAGCAGGAATTATTTTAAGTGCTGTTATGGGGAATGCTTCCTGTGTAGCAGTATCAGAAAGAACAATGCAACAAATATTACATGCCGATGTCTTGCACGCATGTGGGAATTTTTGGAAGGGCCATATATTCAGAAGCATCTGCTGACAAGAAACACCCTAAGAAAGGGTATTTTAAAACATCGGGTATGATTTGGAACTAATTCTTTTTTTTTTTTTCTTTTCCTTTATTTTTATCTGTAGTACCTTTCTTTCCCCTTTCTGCTTTGTGGGTTGACCAATTCCATTATTTTCATATTTATGCTGATGCTGGTAAGTTGGTTTGATAAATTCAACAGTCTGAAGTGCAGTTCTGTGTGCATTTGCGTTGGCTGAGTAAGCAAAATGAAAGGGGCTGGCTGTGAAAGTAGCAAGGTGATTTACATCAGTGTCATAGTGCTGTGCAGTAATAAAACACAGGGATTCTTGGACACACATTATATTGTACAATTATATAATTATAAACAGTATAATTGGAGTCAGTTGAGCTTGAATGCAGCGGGCTGTTATTTAGCAATCATCTCTTTCAAGGCTCATTAAACGCAGATTTATACACAAAATAAAAGCATTGCTCTGTAAAGGATAAATATGTAATGGCATTTATTCACCAAAACATAATACATAGATCAAAAGCTGCCAGCATCTATAATGGATTTAGCCAGTAGTTGTAAGTGAAATTGTTCAGTGGATTTCACAATATCAGCCCCTTTGCCTTTACTTAAATTATTATTTCCACCATTCCTTCATATGTCTGTTTTGAAACACTGAGGAGCCAGTATGCACATCTGTGACTGGATTTTGAAATCTGATAGTAAGGAACACTACAAATGATCTTCTTTACCTTGAAAGAAGGTGTCTTAAAAATTAGCATTGCTTAGAGTGCGTGTTAAGCTTTTAAAATTTTATATTTCTGAAACGATATACAAGCTCATATGGGAGAAAAGGCAGAAACTGAAATATTCTGTTACTGCTTCCTTAAATCACCTATGTTTTTTGAGTGTTTTTTTTTAATTTTTTTTTTATTTTAACATCGTTAATTATCTTACCTAAAGAAAGTACTTAGCAGTTCATGGCTGCCAGCCTCTTAAGAACCTTTTGCATTTCAAATTGCTAGCTCTCACTTTGCAATGTCAGCAACGGTATGCATAACCACTGCAACTTACTTGAGTTTACCTAGGATACTGTAAAATCATTATTAATATGGTAGTAAAAAGTTTTGAACATATGTGGCTTTGGTACCTTGAGCAATTGTATCTTCGCTGTAGTCTTTGGTGATTGAAATGCAGAGCTGATTTTCTCTCCTTGCTTCTGTTCTGTTTGCTTATTTATTCAAATGTGTTAACTTGTAATGTTTCTCAGAGTCTGACAGTGAATTAACAAGGTCTGTCTTATAACATCATTCCAAAACACTGCAGTCACTTCGGAGCTTAGAGATGATGAAGCATTCCCAGTTACACACTATGAAATCCAAATGTTGTTTAGTAAGACTACTTCCTGTTTGACTGTATTTAAAAAATACTATAAAATAAAATTTATTCTCAGTAACTTCAGGGACAGATGCTCTTGTATTCTTCATTGGATCTACTGCAAAATGCTTTTAAATTGTTACCACAAGGGTTTGACTGATATATACTTTCTATCTTTTGTACAAATTAAATTTCTATACACTACACAAGAAATATTGTTTCTTTAACAATGGCTTGTTGTGTTAAAGAATTTCAGGTTTAAATCTACTGTAATCTGATCTGAGTTTTTTTGTTTGTTTGGGGGGGGGGGGGGGGGGGGGTTGGGAAAACATAGGAAAGAAATTTGGTTGAGTAATTTCGTTTCCTTGGGGATATGTGTTGAAACGGGGCTCATTGGTGAGCATAAACTAGTTAAACCATTCCACTAGCTAATCTCTTGGGTTTGAGTAGTTGGTTTAATGGGCTTTTTATTGTTGTTTTGTTTTTCAAAAGACCGCAGATAATGATCCCTGGATTGTTATCCCTGGAAACAGCCTTTGAAACTTGTATTACTCGTGCAGTTCTGTATCTTCTAAGTAGAACTTGAATCCTCAGTCTTTCAACTTTTCATTTATGTTAAATTCCATTTTAAAAGAATATATCGTGATTAGTTCATAGAATCACAGAACTGTAGGGGCTGGAAAGGACCTCCAGAGATCATCGAATTCAACTCCCCAGCAAAGCAGGTCCCCTAAAGCAGGCTGCACAGTTAGGCGCCCAGACAGGTCTCGAATAGCTCCAGGTAAGGAGACTCCACAACCTCCCTGGGCAGCCTGTTCCAGTGCTCTGACGCCCTCACTGTGAAGAAGTTCTTACATACGTTTGTGTGGAAATTCCTACACTTCATTTCTGGCCATTTCCCTTTGTTCTATCAGTGCACACCGCTGAAAAGAGTCTGGCCTCATCCTTTTGCCTCCCACACCTTAGATATCTATACACATTTATTAGATCCCCTCTCAAAGTTTGTTAACGTTGCATTTATTAATACTATTCCTGATTTCTTTGCAAATGAATTACCAACAGTCTCCTAGTGTGCTGGATAAAAGAAGTCATCTATATCTAGTGCTTCACGGTATTTCATGGCTAGGGAACAGAGCAAAGTGGAAACTTACCTTGCAGGTGATCACCACAGCAGGGTGTGCTGGCTTGTATAGCATGGAAAAATTCAAGCTAGACCCAAATCAAGAGCTTACAACACATGTTGTAACTTTAGCCTTGTTTTTGATTAGTTGTCTCATGATGCACTGCTGCTGTGAAGCAACAATCCCTCTGTCATAGGGTTTGATCACCCTATGGGGCTGGATTAAAAGAGAGGCAGCCTCATGGGATGTGTCTTGAAAGCTGTGCTAGCAGAATGTCCCTGAGGAGCCCAGTCCCTTGGAATCCCCTGAGAGGGGGATGTCTCACACAGTTGTTGCTTCTGCCTGGTGTCTGTCTATTCCCTGAGATAGAGCAGGGATATCCAGGTTTGTCCTGTGTAGCTCATCATGAGTGGCTCATCAGGACACTGTACAGGGGTTGAGTGCTGTCTTAATCAGTCAGTGTCGTCAAAGGCAGTGTAATATCTGAGCTGTATCTGTTTCCCATACTTGAAACAGGAAATTAATATTTTGTTTTGGACATCCTGCAGTAATAACCTGAAACTGAGTATATTTAGTTTGCGGGGAAATAGAATTACAGATGTATCATAAGCACAGAACAACTTTAAGAGTAAAATGGAATACCACTGCATGCTGAATAGCTCGTATTGCTAATCAAACTACACTTTTGAAGTTTTTTAATTCTTGAACAAAAATTGAATGCTGGTTTGTATAATTTGCGCATTGTATTGCAGACAAGCAGAGCACCAAGCACATCTGATAGAATTCATTCAGAGAACTTTCACCTCGTTAGTATGGGATAGCTGTGTGCTGTGCACTGAAAGGTGATGGTCTTCTGAAAGGAAAAGGCAAAGACAAGATTGAGTCATGAACTCCATGTTGATTTAAAAAGGAAATGATATTTTGAGTTTGTATATGAGGAAAGCACAAGTTTTGAAATTAAAAGAAACACATTGTACGCTAAATTTAGTGTGCAAATTTTCAAGATCAGTTTTTACCTAAATGGTCGTATGTATCATTGATTGAATGGTATATATCTTTGTTACAGTGAGGTTGATTCGTAAACGTTCCTTTAATCAAAAAATGCAGATACATATGTATATCCACCCAGGCATTATATATGAAAAAAGCATTTTGAAAAATTCTCCTAAAGATATTATGGATCTTAACATGTTAAAAAACAGATTTTTATTTCTGTCTCTAGCAAATACTTGTTAAAAGAGGAGCAAACATGCCATTGCTACCATTGTGCTCATACTCTTATCTTTTAAAATGTCTTGAAATCCTCATAGGAAGAGGCTGTGAAGACCATATGAGATAAAGCTGATACTAGAGCAGAGACTGCTCAGACCTCTTTGCTCCTGGGAGTAGCCTGATGCCAACAGAACTTGTACACCTCCAGGGGAAAGCAAGTAGAGACCCTCCTGTGTACATCCAGGAAGGAAAGAAGCTGATTTCATTTTCTCCTCTTCTTAATTAAAAAGACAATTTGACTCCTTCCAAGGACCTAATGTAAATTTTACTTCGAAGTTATTCAAGATGCAGAACTAAGTTAATGGCAAAGAAAGTGATGTGTAGCTCATAAACGGGGGTGGGGGGGAAGCAGCTTTTTATTGTTTGTTTAAAAGCAGTGGATGCATTTACGCTGAGCTGCAGAGCATTGTCCAGATGTTTTCGAGCTCATCTGTTTTAATGATTGAAATGTTCCTTAAGAAAACTGTTATAATAGCAAGCAACTGATGCAAATCAGTTGAAGGTACTAACACTTCTCTCGTATAAAGGTGCAAGCGTGTAGCAAGGCAATTTGCTTGCAGACATTATCAGAAACTTGATGATCTTTAATTGGCCCATTAGAAATTTTCTTCTTCCCCAATAGTTTATTCTGTTTTGCATCACTTTCTTCTTTCTACCATGCAAGCATGCTGTGACAGCATTATTCCTGTGAAAATTTCTTGATGCATTTTAAAACCAAATGTTGTCTTTTATTTTTTCACTTGTGGCATACAATGCAATGTTAGTTTGTACTTTCTTGTTTGCACTTGGCTATGCGTCAACTCTGCTTCTCTCAAAACAAGCAAACAAAACCACAGAAATAATCCCCTCCCTCAACTCTTCCAACTGGCTCCTTTCTTCCTCTCTTTTTTTGATTTTAAAATATTGATGCTCCTAATCCTCACCTAGAGCCATTCAGGCATCACTGTAACTTTCTATCATATTAATGGTAGTTAATAGAAGCTTTGTCACTCACTCAAGTGGAAATGGGATTAAGCTTTTTCTTATTGACCTCATTCTGATATAGTGGACTTCCTACACCCTTATGACCAAGGCAAAAATAAGAAGGCCAGTGTTAATACAGACTGAGTGAAAAATCAATGGCTGGTGTCATAGGTTAAACTTCCTTGACTTGCGTTTCTTTTCTCAGCTTACCATGAAGACAGATCTTTTGTGCTACCTAAGTGGAGCCTGTGAAACAATTTAAGTCAGTAAAGATGGATTCAGGTTTTGTGCTTCACTTCAGAGATAAAACAGAGCATTTACATATCTGTATACTTAAAGATGTAGACTGCGTGTATTGTGTCACCTTATAGAAAAGAAAATTTCATGTTATGTAATTTTCAAATAGCATGAAAGCAAGCGTGAGTCAAAACTTGACCTATTTTCTTTTAAAGTACAATATTAACATTGAAAATAGGTTTACATGTATTAATGAATCACTAATATTTGGTTACTTTCAAGCAAATGCAGACTGTTAGAGTTTCATTTATCTTGTTATAAAGTTCAAGATGTTTCAGTAAAACTTTGCCAAATCTCAGGATGTAAGAATATAAGAAGGCTAAGTATGTGACTGCTCTGATTTTCAGAGGGCTGATTGTGCTTTTTAAAAAAAAAAAGCAATTAATGAACTATTGGCAGAATATAGCCCTCTTATCTCCCTTATAGTCCTCACTACTTCTTTCTGTGCCTCTTCCTTTCCTTTTCCTTCTTTTGAATGTACTCTCTGAGAAAAGCTCTTAGAAAAGAGCAAAGAAAAACACTGGAAGTAAAGAAAAAAGGAAGAAATGTTGTGCTTTCTAGTCTTAGCAGATTTGTTCAGAGAGCACAGTCTGAAATTGTGTGTGCAATTTTTTAAAAATCATTAATCCTTAGGGTTTTTGTAATTTTTTGTGAGATCCTTCCTAGAACCAAATGTTGACACCCTAACTATATGAATTTCAGTGAACTCTCTGTGAAATTAGAAGAAAATAGGCAGCTGATTGGAAAATCTAAGCTATCAGAAAGTATTTGAATTGTAATGAAAAGCTAAAAGAGAGTTTGGGGATGCTCCTCCACAGAAAAAATCTTTGGCTTGCTAGGCTGTTGTAAAGGGGGAGAAGATTTTATCATAGGTGAAAATATATTGCTTCATATCCAGTAGATCAAGCTTTCTGTGGATTGAGACAGAATTGTGGCTCACAGAGATGTAATGTGATTGGTAAGTTGATGTTAACATGTCTTTGCTACTGCCACCTGAACAAATCCTGCTCTTGATTATTTTTGTAAAAGTGCAAATTAAATTTATCATCCTACTTATTCTGCATCTGCACTGGTAGAAGAGGAAAGAAATTTTGCCTCCTTTCATTCTCAAATGACACTTCAAGAACAGGGTTGATATTGTCATTAGTGAACTGCTTTTTCAGATGTAGTATGTGTCAGGAGTGAACACGAAAAGTAGTTTCAGTATACCTTATTGCTGAAATAAGTTGGTAAGATATTTTAAGATAAAAATGATTTGGGGGTTTATCATGTCAAAAAATCCATGATAATTTGTAGATAGCCCACACACTCATAGAGAAATAATGATTTGGATGTCATAAATTAGTGGAGTTTAATTACTTAGTGGCACTATTTCTCTTCTCTGTTGTCTTCAGCTATTTAATCAGATGAGCAGTGTTGGAAGGAAGGTTTCCAAGCGTAGCTACCTCATAAATGAGAGGCTAAAGTAAAGGTAAAGTTTTATATTGTGCCATTCATTGGACTTTATTGTCTGTAACAGTTGTTTATTATTTAGGGCATAGAGCTGTAAGCCCACTTGGTCTTATAGTCATGAATCAGTGCCACAGCCAAGCAGGAGTCTGATTTAGGTTGGAGTATATGAGGTTCCTCCAGCTCCAGAGAAGGAGCAGAGGAAAATTTGAAAGGACTTGATCACGGCTTGCATGAGGCTTTAGAAACCCTTTGTTACAGGGACAGCCACTCCAGAAGTGATTAGTGGTTGGGTTGTTGCTGTCAGATGCAGTCAAGCAATTGGGTGTCCTGCACTTGGGCCGGTCAGGCAGATGCAGCATGGAGAACTACATTGAGTTGGATAAAGTTGATCTGACAAAGTTGGACTAAAGTTTGTAGTAGAAATTTCTGAAGGAAACAACAAATAGCTGTTAGTTTGTCATCTCTGTTATCCATTGTAAGGTACTACTTAATAATGTCGTTTATCAAGTTGCTGAGTAACTTTTTCTGAAGTAATCTAGAAAACAATATATATTCTTGGTAGAATTTTTTTTTTTTAATTTCTATTTACAATACAAGTTGTTTGCATTCATCTTTTTTATGGGTATGATTTAAAAACAAAAGTAGGGAAAAATGTCGGTGCTTTGCCAACTAGTATGAGCATGATGAATTTCTAGAATTTGTTGAAATTTCAGAACGTTCATTTTATGATGCTGTGTCGGTGTTAGATCAATTCAGACTATTTTACTTCAATTGCTTCTTTGCAAGATACCAAATATGTTGCGATTCTATTTTGTTTTTCTTTTCTAACTTGCAACTTTCATTCAATTTGGTGCAGGCCATCAAAGGCAAACTGTTAGCATCAGTCTTGCACTGATACAATAAATATGTGACAGTAAATTTAACAAGAGGAAACATAAAACATAATAATATTTTCAGTACCATAACAGCTTACCAGACAGACCTATGTACAACGCATGGTTTGAGTAGTTTCTAGATGTCACTATGGTGTTTTATAGTTCAGAAGCTCACTGCTTCTTAGTCAAAATACTATAAATTTGTGCGCATGTATTACACCTTGCAGTAAATTATACAGCCATGCATTTAGTATAGCCTGACCCTGAATTTCGTGACTGTGTGCTCATACTCCAGGAGTGGTGCGAGAAACCTGTGCTCTGTGTTTTGTGGGTTTTTTCTTCTGTGAGAATGATGGGTAATTCTGCATCAAATTGATATATTTTTTCATTGCTGTATTGTTTTTTATTATGGATTGCATATATCAATTCTTGCTTTCTTATGGGAAGTGGTGAAAAAAGAAATGGTGCTACAGAAATATTTATCTTTCCTTCTGTGAATAAATGGGAGGATTCTTCTCAAGAGAGGACACTCATGAGTGTATTTTTTCAGAAGAGCTTTTCCTCTTTGTGTGTGCATAGATATCTCCTCTGTATAATAAAAGATGTAGGCATTTTGTACATAGATGGTTCCATAATGGAGGCTACATTCATGTGATCAATTTTTCCGTAAATGTGTAAGGAGAAAGCGTCCAATGTTTCAGAAAGTCTGATCCTGAGGAAATGGCATACAAACTGTGCAACAGGCTGAAAACAGAAACAAATGTGTAGAATAGCTGTACTTGGCCCATGCAGTACTGGCCATGGAACACAAAATTTTTTGATGTAACATTCTAAAAAAGTCAGAAAAAAAAGAAAAAAAGATGTCAGCCAGTGGATTTTATATGTATAGAGCTCAATATGTGGGGAAAGGGATGAAGAGACTTTCATTCTTGTAAGAACACTGTTGAAGACGGGCATGAGCACCTGGTTTGAGGTAGGCTATTCCTGGAAGCAGAATAAATCCTAAAATGAGATTCTAGTGTCAGAGTTCATGGATGTACAATGAGAAGTTGGTGAGCATGGGAAAGGGAAGAAATACAATTTTAAATGTTCCTTATTATTCCTGGCTCTCTGCATTGGGTTCCTCTTGTTTCTACTGCTTTATCACCTATCGTGATGGTTGCTCCTGTAATGGATTCATCCTGTTTTAATTACTGGTTGTGTGGCTTGAATGGAGCAGAAGAATGAAGGAGACGAAATGGAAAGAGGTAGAGTCTGGGTTCAGACATGTCTTCTCTAAGGACAGCAGAAGAGAACCTGATCTGTCAAAATTGAAAAGCTGTTTATCTGTTAAAGAGAAATGCCAATAGGTGAAGTTTTTTTAAAAAAATGAAGTTTAAAACAATTAATATATCATTCAAAAGCACAGGAGAGGTGCTGAATTAGAGATGGTTGGACTTGAATGATGAGTCATCACAAGATGATCATCATCTACTTTATGCATTCTCATTGAAAAAGATGTTTCCATAAAGCGTATCCTGATAAACCTTGATTTTTTTCTTCTTGGCTTGCTTTTTTAATGCAAAGTATTTATTAAAATGCTTAGCATGCTCTAACCAGAATGACTGACCATGTGAGGGATTTAGAAACAACCAGGTTTTATTCTTAATGATGCTCTTCTAGTTCCTTTTTTTCCCACATTGCTTTGCTTTTAAATTATTAGAATGATTTATTACAGTAAGGACACTATTTACAGATCAGCACAGTGAGTGCTATTCCTCAAAGAGCTGAACTGGGAATTGAGGAAAACTTGAATATAATTTTAGTAGAGACAAAGGTCTTGAAAATGAGACAATTTTAGTTCTGCCACTGTTGTTTCTGCTAGGCACTGTAACGTGCACAGGCCCAGAATGATGTCAGTAAAAATAACAACCTGACATTATGTGTGCAGTAAATACTGAAGACTAGAGGCTATTAATTTATTTTCAGTTAAAAGTCTTCTGCCCAGTAACTCATTTTTTTCTTTGTTTTTATGGCTGAAATTGTTAATGAAACTGTTAATGGCTCTCTATCCAGTCTGTTAAGTTCATCACTTACTTGATACTTAGTTAAGAGAAATATTTTCATAACTTGATCTCTCTTTTCCTTTAATAGGGGCACACTGGAAAACTGAAGTGCACTTTCATTGTATAGTACTGGTAATTCAATGTAGTCCTTTGAGACTTCTGTGCAGAATTTTCAGTCTATTAGATTGGATATCTAATCATATTTGAATATGATTATATGAATATATAAATATGAATATTCATATTGATTCATATTGATATTCAATATGAAAACAGTAAAGCTGGTTATGACTTAAAAACCAAAAACAACTACAGCCATCACTACCACCAGTGAAGACCTGGCCTGTTTAAGAGAAGAAAATACCCTTCTTTTCCAACTCAAAAACCTTCCAAAGATAATATTTGCTTATATGCTCACTCCTGTAAATATCAAGGTGTACAGGTGATAAGTCTGCATTGTATTACCAATGGATCACATAGTTTAAAAATTGTAGGGATCGATTGGGAGGGAGGGGAGCAAAGAAGAGATGGTTGCTGGATTACCCAGGTGGCTAGAATCCTTTGGGCAAGTATGTGAGAAAATGTTTGGTTTATATGACAAATGTTGTCCAATTCCTGGATGTGATTGAGGAGTCCTCTTTCTGTGACCAAGCCATGCAGCGCTGGCTGGTTTGAAGTGGGATGAAACTCACTGTTGAAACCTGACCAGGATTAGGAGCTGAACTGCTTATTGAGACTTAAAAACAGAGTTTCATCAGTAAGACTTCACTCGTAGGTGAATCGCTGGTGGTCTAGCATTGGAAAAGAGAAAGACTGGAAAACAGGAAGTGAGAGGAAAGAGGTAGAAGTGATTATTGCATGACTTGATTAGTGCATGGAACTTCTCCTTTGCCTGCTTTTTCAGCAGTATGTGATCCCATGAAGTATGTGTGGGGCTAGCTGGTCATCACCAAGGAGAATCCTTGGTCCTATTGAATCATTGAGTCCTATTTTGTGGAATCAAACTTGCAGTTTGGAACAAAGCCAGGTTTTAATTTTAACAAACAAATGTGGTAGTTTGTAGTTCTACAATGAGTGCACCTACTGAACTTCAGTATCTCATATTGGCCAATAGGGCATATTTGGTTGAGTTTTCATTTGGATACACTTTTTCCCATGTCCCTTCCCACGTCAGTACAGAAGAGACATGGACCTGCTGGAGCACATCCAGAAAAGAGCCACAGAAAGGATCCAAGGGGTGGAACACCTCCCCTACAGAAACAGACTGGGAGAGGTGAGGCTATTCAGCCTGGAGAAAAGAAGGCTCTGGGGAGACCTGAGAGTGGCCTCTGGGGAGACCTGAGAGTGGTATCTAAACAGGGCTATAAGTAAGAAGGAGACAGATGCTTTAGTGGAGTCAGTTGTGATAGGACAAGGGGATATGGTTCCAAACTGAAAGAGTAGAGATTTAAATTGGACATAAGGAAGAAGTTTTTTACAATAAGAGTGGTGAGGTACTGGCACAAGTTGCCCAGAAAAGTGGTGGATGCCCCATCCCTGGGGACATTCAAGGTCAGGCTACGCAGGGCTCTGAGCAACCTGATCTAGCTGTACATGTTTCTGTCCATTGCAGGGGAGTTGAATTAGATGACCTATAAAGGTCCCCTCCAACTCAAATGGTTCTATGATTCTGTGGAAATGTAACTTCTCACATTTCAAGTCACTACCAGTACTGAGTTGTTATCCTTTCCACACCCATTCATTAGTTCATGATAAGAAAACGTGTTGCATCCTATGGGGTTTTATTGTAAAATGTGTAAACAGATGTATTGCTTGTTTTCTGCAAATGCATTGAAATTTCCTTTCTGCAGCTGGACAAGGAGAGGGCATAGGTGAGAGTATACAAAATACAGTCGTGCAGCATGGCAGCACTGGTATGTGACAGAAGAGTCTTTCCAGGGGTGGTGGCCCTGTGGTCAAGGCTTTCCTTGACCTGCTGCTTTTCTTTGCTGACAGTTCTCTCATGCTGACCTCATAGGAAGGATTGGGATAGTTGGATGCTCAGGGTCCTTCTGAGCATTTGGCATTTATACTGTGAGACAGTTCAGATTGAGTTCATTTTGCTAAGCTGCTCACCCATAATGGGTCTGTCACAGAAGCTTGACAATGTATTTATAACCATTTTAGACAGCCTTTGCTTCTCAGTGCTCTTGCAGGTTCCCTGCAGGCCACTCAAATTTAATGTTGTCAAGTAGTAACCCCTCCCCTTTCCATCAGAATACATCTATCCTTTTCATGGACCTAATAGGCGGCTGTCTCTTGCAGCTGTATTTTGCCTTTGAATTGGTATCAAGTAGCTGAGAGCATCTCTTAATTTGACACCAATTTTCTCCTGTTCAGCTGGCATAGCCAAATAACAGAGTGCATTTTGTGTCAAAAACATCTTTGTGGTTTTATTTTGTTTGGTTTTTTGTTTGTTTTTCATTTTTCTTTTTGTTTGGTTGTTTTTGGCTGGGTCATGGGGTTTTTCCTTTTTCTTTTTTTCCTTTTTTTTTTTTTAAACAAAAATGTGTTGGGGTTTCTATTTTATTGGTAATTTGCAAACAGTTGTTGGTTTGTTTCTGATGTAAAGATACAGTGTAGGATGGAGGGAAGGAGAATAATTGTATCTCACAAACTGAAAATCCAGTCTTCCTGACAACTTTGTCTAGGAAACCTTATCAGCTTTCAGATACTGGATTTGCTAATAAAACAGGAAATAAATGCCTGATTTTTTAATGTTCGACTAATGCTGAAATTCTCTAGGTGTATTTAATTCCAAGTCTGGATACAAAACCGGAAGAGTCTTTTATTTTGGCACAGACTTAGATGAATCTGAAATATAATTTCAGTGCTGGCAGAGAAAGAATGTTCTGTCCTCTCATTTTCCTCTAAACAAGATCAAATCACCAACTAAACCTGCAAGGAGACATCCATTTCTAAATATAGTAAGCCAAACTGCAAGCTTTATCAAGGTCTGGGGAGCCAAGCAAAAATGAATCCACTGGCTCTTCCCTCTACTAATTCATCTCCTGGTTCTCTCCTTTTGGGATTCATTCTCTTTGCTTCCTTCTCCTTCTTTATCCTTCATTCCTCCCTTCAGTGCTGATCTTCCTTTAATTATGGTTACCTTTGCTGGCCCTCCATTGGGATGCGTGCTGTGTCACGCATCTTATGTGTGAGCTGTCCAAACCCTTGGGCATTCAAATCACTTTAGTGTATTATTTCAAAGCTGGGATTCAAAAGACAAGCTGTTTCTCTGGGTAGTGCAGGTACCCATATAATTTGTGGAAGTCGGGGCTAATGGGGTGTTCACATGTTTTCTTCACTCACCCATCTTTCATAAAACACAGCATCTGAACAGCTCCTTTTGTTTGCTGAGACAAATAGAAATAATAATACTGGGAAAAGGATAATATCCTGAAGGATGCTTCTTTTAAAAACAGACTAAAGCTAATGAAGTCTGCCGTCAAGGTTTGGCAGGTGAAAGTCAGCTATGAAGAAAGAGAGAAGCTGGCTTCATTCTGTGCAAGGTGTGTTTAGCAAAGATGTACTTTGGAGACATTCTCATTGATGAAACTTTCTGCAAGATAAAAAAGAGTGGTTGTGACTGTAGCTCATGCTTCTGTGTGGCATTTTTATATCATTTTTTCATTGAGCTTTCCACCTGTGGCTTTCTAATTTGCACAATATTGGCATCCTTACTGTTGGTCTTCCATCACCTCCTCTTGCAAACGTATGTGTAAGAACACCTTAGAAACTTTCTGCTCTTCTGAGACTTTCCCAGTGCTTCCAGTGCGCTTTTTAAGTATAAAAGCTGAAATGAAATATCATGGACAGACATTGCCATTTGGTTTCATATAGTGCATTTATCACAGAAATACTCTTGTAGATAAATTAAAAATGCCTTTGGAAAAGGCATAATCTGCATTCAGTAGTAAAGCAGGTGTTAAGTAGTAGCCACTATTCATTTGCCAAGTTTTTGTAAGTCAACTTTTTAAAATCCTTTCCCAAAAGGCATTTTCAAACACCATCTCAACCTGCTCATGGTCAAGATTGAGTGATGGGAGACAAACCTTTTGAAAGGGATGCACTGTCAGCAGAAAAGAATTTTCCTCTAAAATAGAGCAGCTTTAGGCTCTGATTCCTTCTTGCTCGGCAGTCCCATTCACGTATTTGGGGTGAATGTTAAATTAGCTTTGAAGGGGAAAAAGTCTGTGTGTACATAGCGTGGATGGAAGCAGTAGTGCTTAATTTAAAAATCATTACAAGTTATGTCTAGCAGACCAAATTAGCATCCCTGGTTATGCTACAGTGTGTCAGAGACTGCAGTTCTCATCTCAGACTGGAGGTTACTGGGAGATCCTAGCCTTGTGTAGACGGGTGTTTTTGTAAAGTTTCTGGTTCTGGTTTTAAAACACAAGGTGGAAACAAGAACAGGGCATTTATTTAGTTTTGCACTAGTTCCTGGTATTTGGCAAGCAACTTCAGTCTGGGGTTTTCAGCATAGAGAAAGAGCCAACCTGATTTACTTTTTCCTCTTTCTGCACTTCTGCTTATGAAATTACAGTCGTTTGCAGTCTGGGAGCAGAGACACTGCATGAGGTGGGAAAAGCCTCTGATTTTGCCAAATGAAATAACCTTACCTAAAAAAGCTCTTACTGCAGCTATACCAGAGGACTGTGAAGCAGACTGCTTCTGTGTACACTACGCTGGGAAAAGTAGAACCTACATCCTAGATAACATTTCGAGTTCCCATCTAGCCAGCGGCTAGAGAGATTTCAAATCCTGGATTGCCTTCAAAAGGAAACCTGTCTGTTCGGGATTGACAAAAGCATTTTTAAATCTTTGTGTGAAATGGCAGCATTGTTATGAAATAGCATCTTTTTTTCCCAGCTGTGACTGTGCTGCAAACAGTGAGCTGTGCATCATGGCCACTGGATTATAAGCAGTCTGGGGCAGATAAATGCCTGCCATCGTGCTTTGTATTGTTGCTGGTACAAGGAGGCCCTGCTGCTACCCAGCGCTGCTGGTGGCTATCAGGCTGAAAGAATCAGAGCAACTAGGAAATCTGTAAAATGTGTAGACAAGCTGTTCAGATAAAGAGGAGGCTAGAGCAGTGAGAAACCTGAAAAGCTTTGGTGAGACTCTCTGGTTAAACATTTATTGCTGTTCTGTGGGGTTTCATCCCAAACAAAAGTTGACTTTCCCATATTAAAATATATATATATTTCTTTAGAGAGCACAGGATTTCCAACGTCACAATAAATCTTCAAGAGAGATGTTTTCCCTTTTACTTTTTACATTGTCGAAGGTATTATTTTAGTTCATTATGAAACATTGAAAAATCAGCAAAACATTTGCAAGTATTGTGGGATGTACAAACCATACTCCTTGAGATTCTCTTTTCTTTTCTTTTCTTTTCTTTTCTTTTCTTTTCTTTTCTTTTCTTTTCTTTTCTTTTCTTTTCTTTTCTTTTCTTTTCTTTTTTCTTTTTTTTCTTTTCTCATGTTATTCACAGTTTTATCGGTGGAAAGTTGAACTCTCTAGGAATCTTTGTTTTTGAAGATATTTCCTCTTGTATGAAAAAGGAGTTCCCAAGATGGGAAAATGGGATTATCCTTTCCAAATAAAGCACAAAGAAAATGTGGCTATTTCTCTGTTATCAGGAGTTTACAGTTCACCACTCTTGTCAACTTGCATTGTCATAGGTTTCTTCTCTGACATCATCCTGGAAGGCCAGGATATTTTATAAAATATCCAGCCTCTGACATTTTGAACCACCTTTCTCTTGTTGGATATTGTCAGTGGCATTCAACTTATTTAGGGTGTTTCACAAGTGCTCACCTGAAAGTATATGCAAGGCTGGGAAAGAGTGGTTGCACTGTAGATTACCTGATGCAGTTGGCAGAAAAAAGAACAAAACAAAACAAAACCAAACAAAGCAATCTTTCACAGATGTAAGCTCCTCTCCAGATGACTGGACATTTGAGTACAAGCTAGGTCCTTCCACTCCGTATAGTGTTGCCTGTTAACAGCCCCAGATGTACCACCATAGCAGTAATTCTGAAGAATCTTTACAGTGATGGGTAATGTGTGTGCTTGGAGGAAGATGAATATACACTGATAAGTTTATTTCCCAAGAGAAAAAAAGATAGAAGTAAAGCTTAAAAAATGATGTCATTGGAAGCTGTTATGTGATATCCTTAATAAAAGTCTCTGACTTCTGGGTTATGACAGTGCTAGAAGCACAATTCTGGGCTAATTACTTGCAACATTCACCTAAGCTTATCTATGATTTCACTATATTTCAAGCATTTGAGGCATTGCAGTTTTACAGTCAAAGTGGCTTTGTTTACTTCAAAATTGCTAGTTGAGATTGAATCTGAGCATCTTGGTTTTTAGAGATGGAAAGGTTTAGTACCACCTTCCTTTGCCTTCCCAAAGATTACATTGCCTTTAATTAGCTCTAGAGTTTTTGCTAAGTAGAATGAGGATGCCCAGCTGTGCAGGAGTTGTGGGCCAGCAGTAGGCATTGGAAGCTGGAAGCTCTCACTGTTCAACAAACTGTTCATAAGCCAGTCTCATGTTGAGAATGTTAAATAACAGTGAAGAGCTTAGATATGCTTGCATATCTGGATTGTAAGCCCAAGTCTTTATCTGGCCAAAATGTACTGGGTTTTGGGTTTCAGTTTTAATTGCAGTAAGACGTTACTGAGAGTTTTCACATTTCCCAGTGTAATTGCATAGCGTGATGTGAGCAGCTGTGCCATTCCTCTAATTACGGAGAATACTGGGCAGTGTTTTAGCTTGATTCTTCCCTGCCATTTGCTTGATGGATTAATTTTGGGCTTTTTCTAGAACTGCTCATAGAAGATCAAATGGAAAAAGTCGGTGGGGACCCTCTGTAAGCTGATGATCATGCACTGGATGCATAAATTATTTTTTCAGCTTTGTTACATGGTGCTCATAGAGCTACATTGAGAGTGAGACCTTGCCATTCCCTCATGCTTAAAGGTGATTTTACTCTGTGTTGTAGCTTACGTGAAAGTGTATGGAGTGCTTAAGGGTTTTGTTTTCTTTATGCAATCTAGGACTTTGTTTGGAAATGTGAAAAAAAAAAAAAAAAAAAAAAAGGGTGAAGAGTGATGTAACTTCTAAATGAAAGTCTTAAGTATTACATTTTGTTTACTTCTTTTTTGCACTGTTGGATCACCCTTTTAAATGTGTGTTGGTTCAAAAATGAAGTTACGTAGTACTTGTGCACAGAAAGAGATCCATCTTTAGTACTAAAATATAGTTGCTTCTAACAGTGTTCTGTCCTATGTTCAACAATGTCATGGCAGAAAAATGAGAAATGCTAGATTAAACAATATTTTGCAGAAGAGCATCCAAGGGCTAGATATCCTTTATAATCCATCAAACATGTAATAGTATATTCATTTTTAAATACATGTAAGATTCTACAGTAAAATAGAGGTAAAATGTTATGCTGAGACAATATAAAGTCATGAACATTACAAGTTATAACATTTCTTTTACTTCTGTGTATTTCCCATTTAGAAGTAAATAATTATAAATATCTTATCAATTTTTTCCTGATTTATTCTGTTACAAAACTACCCTAGTCCTATCTACTTTTCATTCTGATCAGCAGAAATCATATAATCAGTGTCAAAGACAAACGATTCTTCCATAAACTTACTATAAAGAATCTTTACTTTTGTAGTCCCTTATTATCTTTAAACGTCAATTATTTTCTTATTAGCTTCAACAAATAATTAAAACGCATATTTTAAATATAGGTAACATTGAACTGGCCAACCTGGTAAAAGAAATAAAATAATTAAGGTCAATGAGAACTAATACTTATTGTACAAAGTTATATGAAAGATTTGTTATAGAATGATTATTTTTCATTAAATTAGCAGATGAAAATCCATTTTTAAATAATGTAAGTAATTCATATTTGGAAATAACTTACAGTATATATATTGCATTGATTATCCTGAAATTAAATATTAGCGTTTAGTCACTGAGTCTTGGAGCAAGGCTATATTTAACCCACTGAAAAACAATTTCTTCAGCACCCGTTAAAACTGAGAACTAGTAAGCAAGATATGGAGAACTAATAATTGCATCTTTTATTTGGGTACACAGCAATCCTTAGAAGACACCTTTTCACTTCTTAAAATGGAAAAATGGCACTGAAAAAAATAATTGCATCCAAGGTAAAAGCAGCAACTGCTTGAAACTTGTTCACTGGCTCATGTTCCTTATTTAAGTTGAACTGAAGGAATCCTTTTGTCTGTGGAAAATAGTTTTTCTGATGGAAGCTTTCAGTTTTAGAGAGTAGGATTTTTTAATTGTAATTCTATAAGGCAACATAGCATCATGATGGTTTCCTAGTTAAAGAATGAAGTTAATGAAGTTGTATTCTATTTATCATCTCTTGGATAAAGAATTAGTATGCATAATATCTTCATTATATTTGATTTAATCAGTTGTATGGCTATAATAAGCTTAGGATTAGTTAAAACCAAAATGCACGTGACAGGGCTTTAAAGAAAAGAGATTCCTAATTCACCAGGACTCTTTTTCAGTATGTGGTTTGCACAGCCACTACTAAAGCCTCTCATAACTGTGAAAAGTATCCTATTACTCATGAGAATGAATTTATGATGCTTCCAGCGAGAAAATATTAAGGGTGTGTTAGTCTCAAAATAATTGGGAAAAATAATAATAATTGAATATGCCTGTCTTTGATCTTCAGTTGTTCTTTTCTACCGTATGATGAAGTATATTATGGTAGACAAGATGTTGTGAAGTTGCTTTTTATTTTTGAGTGCATTCATCCAAATTCAGACTTGGCAGGGTAAAATGCCGGCATCGTTTATTCTGTGCTGCCCTGCTTTGATATTGATTGTTCCCAATGTTTGGCATTCCCAGTGCATAGAATATCTGGAAATAGGAGAAGAAAATACATGAAACTTTAATGTGGTGTGGGTCAGCATTACAATAGGTCTGGACTGTAGTGGGTCAGGATTGATGGCTCTTACAGAAGGATAGTGCTGCAGTTTAGAGGCAGCAGACCATGAAGCTCTGTTGTGTTTGCTGAGATTTGGTGAATTTTGTGGCGAGCTATGCAAAGTACTTCATGGGTAGCTGGCATCTGCTTGCTTGCTCTCCTGTCTGGTATGTATACTATTCTGTATTTTCTTCCTTTTACTGTCTATTTTCAGGGTAGAGGATGTTGGTTTGTTGTACCCTTGGATTCATATGATCATATCTGGTCTATTCAGTGCTATGTTCTTCTGCATGATGCATCAGAAGTCAAAATATTTCCTTAGGTTCCTGTGTATGGACTGCTGGTGATTTCTTGCTGCACAGTTCTGTAGTTGAACGTGGGAGGTGACCTCAGCATTTATTTTTTTTTTGGCTAATTTATTTTGCACAAAACTCCTAAAATAGTTTTTGTTTTTGAAAGAGAAAAGGAATAAAGCACTGAATTTATGGTGGTGGTGATTTTACTATGAAATACCAGTAGTGGCCTGCTATAATTTGGTTTCCTTCTGATTGCTCTTATTGGAATAAGAGTATATTTACAGGAAGAATTTAGTGTGATGGAAACCACCCTTCCCTCCCCCAAACCTAATTAATCAGTCCTTTAGGTGACTAATTAGACATGCTGAATTTCAGTGAAGTATAATGTTTCATCCTAGCTCTTCACGCCTATGTTACCCAGCTGATTTCTGTAAACTGAAAGAGGATGCTGCTACAGTGTTTGATTCCTAATAAAATGTAAATTAAATAATCACCTCAATTATAGATTAAAAACTCAAGTTCAACAGTTTTACAAAGCTTTACCTCACTGAAAGCCTGCAGTCATTTACCAACTGCTTTCCTTTTCTGCTTGAATTTACAGCTCCCTCAAACAGACATAATTTAGATTTAACTTAAATTGTGCCCTAAGTTGTTTCCATTATCTCAACCTGAGTCTATTCCTGGAATATGATATCATTATTCTTGAACTGCATTACCTACAGTGAATGCTATCTTTTCTGCATTCAAAATACTCATGGAAAACCTTTTTCCAGTTTCTGTTAGTGCTTAGACATTAGAGTCAATTATTGTGGAAGGAAGAGCGCATTTGATATATTCATTCCAGCTATCTGTTCTAGTTATGGTAATGGCCTTTGAATAACATTTATTCATATGTTATAAAAAGCTTATTGAAGTGCAATCCAATGTTTATAACACAGAGCTATACCATATAATGGAGATTAGAGTACTGATGTTAGGTGGAAGAAGTACCAGTCATGTAATATTAATCAAGCTTTTGGCCTTAAGCTGGATGATTTTGATAAGGAGGATTGAAAACTTTTCTTACTCCTGACTCACCATCTCCACAAGAATCCCATTTTACTGGGTTGACGTCCTGGTGAACAGGTGCAGGTTTTTAGAGTCTTTGTTAAAAGCTCATGAAATTTTTTTTATTGCAAAGACATTGAATTTTTCCTTTCACTTACCCGTATGCTTTTTATTGTCTTCCCTCTTATGATCAAAGCTATTCTTTGGGAATGTAGATTTCCACAAAATAATGGAAATGCTTTTTCCAGGCTTATTCAAAAACACACCTTTCTAAAGGCTACAGTCCTGCGGAGACACTGGGCAAAAGTCTTAAGAATTGAGGGCTAATCTGTGTACCAGAGTAAGCACTGAAGTGGGATCACAAATTACTTGTTAATAGAATCATAGAATCATCAAGGTTGAAAAGGCCCTAAGATCATCTAGTCCAACCATCCACCTATCACCAATATTGCCCACTAAACTTTGTCACTAACTACTATGTTTACAATTATTTATACACCTCCAGAAATGGTGACTCAGCCACCTCTCTGGACAGCCTGTTCCAGTGCCTCACCACTCTTTCAGAGAAGAAATTGTTCCTAATATCCAACCTGAATCTCCTCTGGCACAATTTGAGGCTATTACCTTTTGTCTTATCACTGTTTCTTGGGAGAAGATGTCATTTCTCACCTCACCATATCCTCCATTCAGGTGATTGTGGAGAGCAATAAGGTCTTCCCTGAGCCTTCTCTTCTCTAGACTAAATATCTCCAGTTCCCTCAGGCACTCTTCATAAGACATGCTCCAGAACCCTCATCAGCTTTGTTACCCTGCTTTGGACATGCTCCAGGGTAATTTGTAAGATTTGTAGATACTGCTTTGATTTGTAGAAGATTTGTAGCTGTAAATTTGTAGATACTGCTTAGGTGATAGACAAGTGCTACTGACAAGATGCCTAACTTGCAGGGTGTGCTATAACTTTTAGATCCATTCAGAAGAAAATATTTATTTTGACTTCTAGGAAAATACAATACTAGCAGAGCCATTAGACTGAAAAGTCAGTTTATTGATCCACAATGCAAAACCTCAGCCTTGAAGGTACTGCTGGAGCTCTGGCCTTTCTGGTCAAAACTGAAATCCTGAGGTTGCAGTGGATACCAGGGTTGAACCAGTCACAAGGGATAGCAAATGAAAAAGAATCTGAAGATCTACCTGGACTGAAAGTATCGGAAGCTTGCATAGTGAGTTTCTGAGGCATAAGCACTAGGAGTAAGGAAGAGGTGGGATAGGCTAGTACTAAATATCAAGGAAATAGTACCATTAATTGGAATTTAATTTATGGGTGGTGCTAGCAGTCCATCAGTGCTGCCATCTGCATTAGTGACAGGCCAAGTCATTTAATGCATTGGGAATCACTTGGCTTGGGGCCAGGAAGAGGAAAGCAAAAGTGCCATAGTCCTGAAGTAGTGTTGTTACTTAGCACAGCAGGCAGCTAAATACCACACCGCCTTTTGCTCACTCCTCTCCCTCCCGGTGGGATGGAGGAGAGAATTGGGGAAAAAAACAGGTAGAACTTATAGACTGAAATTAAAAAGAAAAGCTATGTACTAAGACAGAAAAGAGAAGGGGAAAGAACAGGAATAATAATTATATATGTATAATGTTTATATAGACATAAAGCAAGTGACGCACAATGCAGTTGCTCACCACCTGCCAATCCCTTAGCAGTAGCTTTCATCCCTGCCAAATCCCCTCGGTGTTTTTTCACATGACATCATATCATATGGAATATTCCTTTGGCCAGTATAGGTCAGCTGTCCTGGTTCTGTCCCCTCTCTCAGCTTGTTGTGCCCCCCCTTACTTGCTGGACAGTAGAATAGAAGAAGCTGAAAAACTGAAAGATTCTTGGCTCCATGCAGCACTACTCAGCAGCAACTAAAACATTGGTGTTTTATCAACTTTTTTTTCTCCTAAATTCAAAACGTAGCATCATACTAGACAGCATGAAGAAAATAATCTCTGTTACAGTTGAAACCAAGATTAAGTGTCTATATAATTTTTCCAGATTGCCCTTGAATTTTACATCTGACTATGTCCATACATATTTGCTTCCATTTTCTCTTTCATTTCAGAAAAAGGTGGAGGAGCATCAGGAGATATAAGGAGGTGAGGGCATGGCCTCACACTGTCAGGTTACTGCTGCAGGGCTATTCCATCCACAGATAGCCCAAGGCAAGGGGACTTTGGCTGTGGAGGCGATCAGGAAGATGTAAGAGCTGGTAGAGTTGTCTGTGTTTACAAAGAACCTGATATCTCATTATACGATTTTCAAAACCCCAAAGGATGTGAAACCTCATGAGATACGAAGCATAATGTGTTTGTAAAGTTTTGTTGTGTTTTGTTGTTGTTGTTGTTGCTTTTTTTTTTTTTTTTTTATCTTTTTGAAAGTTTCTAAGCTTTTCCCTACATGCTTCCTTAAGAATTTTTGAGAAAGTGGACAGGAAAAAACTTTTTTTTTTCTATCAGCAAAAACTAAAGTGATGACTGCCCCAGATAATTTAATTTGGTATTCTTTCCTCTTCAAAACCTATTTTTACAGCTGCCTTTCATGTTGTTCACATTATCTTTGATGAGTACATGAGTACACTCACATTTACTAGTTTTTCTTGAGCTGTGTACCATACATACTGCTCTGTGAGTCTAACCAGAAAGAAAAATTTCTATTTACAGGATGGCAGATAGAGACCACGTACCTCATCACAGATCTCATTTACTCAAAGTGTAATAGCAGAGATCCAGTTTCAGAGCACTGCTTGGGTTTGTCCCTATAACCTATTGGGCATGGTGATGCTAAATTGAATATGCACTTATATTACTGTGCTAAATGAGACTAATTGATCAAATGCTGTCCTGAGTGACCAGGTCAGATCTCTTGAAGTTTAATAATTTCTGCCTCACTGTGAAGTGGAAGGCTCTTTTGCTGTTCATTGAAAATAATTACCTTGCTTTGCTAATGCTTGTCTTCATTGCACAGATATAAATATTTTTTTCTTCATCATCTACTTAATCAAGGAATAGAAAAGGTTATTTTGGATTTTACACAGGCTGCTTCAGAAATAATGCCTGCTGTTCTATTATGTTGGCCCATAACATCATTATGGTGGTATGGCAGTAGAAGTTGAACCTTCTTGCCATTATTCCATTACATTTAATACTGTGTGACAGTTGACAGAAGAGTGGCAGTCTTGACAACATGGCATCTGACATGGAAGTGTGTATGAAGCAAAGACGTGGAATTTAATTGTGCCATGCAGATAAGATGGCACCCATTGACATTTGTCAGTGCTTGCTGTTCATGGGTGGAGACCAAACAGTGAATGTGAGCACAGTGTGGTGATGCGTGGTACATTTCAGCAGTGGCAACAGCGATGTGAAAGACAAGCCATTTTCTGGATGGCCATGTACAGCTGTCACATCACAAAATGAAAAGTGTCTCAATCAGTTCATCCATGTGAATCAGCAGATTACAACCAGGGAACTACATATGGAGCTGAACACTGTCTTCAATGTAGTGGAAATTATGATGGCAGCAATGGAATATCACTAAGATTGTGCCAGGTGAGTCCCATGAGTGCTCACACAGGAACAGAAAGAACACCATAGGCAAGTTTTTCAGGACTTATTGAACCAAAATGAGGCTGAAGGTGATAGTTTCCTCAGTTGCATCATTACAGGTGATGACATGTGGTATCACTACTATGAGCCAAAGTAAAAATGGCAGTGCATTTAGTGGTGATATGTGAATTCCCCATAAAATAAAAAATTCATTAGTTTTTCAAATAAAGTAGGTAAAAGTGACATGTACTATCTTTTGTGATAGGAAAGGGATGATTCTTCTGGGTTTTCTAGAATCTGGACAAACCAACAACTTTGACCACTATGTTGTGGTTTACTAGGCTGAAGGCTTGAAATTCTAGAGTCAGTCCAGGGAAGAAGGCAACCTTCCTCTTCTAACATAGTAACACCAGGCCCCATACGAGTCTGAGGACTGTGGAGCACATTGCCAGTCTTGGCTGAAGACCACACCCACTCACGGAATGGATTTAGCACCTTATTTAGCACTGATTTCCATCTGTTCAGGCCAATCAAAGATGGACTGCATGGGCACATTTTCCTAGCAACAATGTCATCACGTCAGGTGTGAAACAGTGGGTCGCCATGCTTGTGCAGATTTTTTAGCATGGCATGCAAGCACTTGTTTATCACTGGTGAAAATGCATATCTAATGGTGATGGCTGTGCTGAAAAACAGCCATTTTAGCCAATTTGCTCTATCAAATAGTGCTATTGTGCTTTTTTTATCTGTTGCAGTTTCCATGGAAATAGATAGGAGGCATTACTTTTGGAGCAAATGATGTATATGCTTTTCTGAGAGGAAAAATAATTACTTCACTCTAAAGATTCTCTTTTTCTGATACATTTGAAATATAGCTTTGTCTGGCAATTAGAGCCTACGAGAAACTGACTGGCTTGGTATATCAGGTTATGGCCATAATCAGACAGAGTCCACTTTAATTAATCTGATTATTATACATTTTGTGGTACTCTGAAATTGTCTAGCTTCACTGTCATTTATTAAGAATAAACTTCTCTTTTACCTAGGGATGATTGCATAATGCAGAATTATTAATGGTTAGTCATAAGAAACTAATCAAGTTAGAGGCAACATGGAGTGAGGGAATGAGCATAGAATGGGAGCTAAATTCATCCATTAATTTGATACACGGTCTTGGAAAAAATTACGTACTGCTCACGTCAGTCTCTTAATTTTCCGTCAGCTAAAAAAAAGAAATATTAATACTTATTTTCCTACTTTGCTGTAGTATTGGGAGAATTAGCTAATACACATGTTTAATTTGGTTGTTGTTTTTAAATAATCTAGAGTCTGTGTACAGTGCTGTGTATTTGCTTATGTGTGCAGATAATTAATAATGAAACTGGAGAACTGACTGTGCTATTCATAGCCTTAATTGGTAATTTATTCATTTGGAAGGAACATTCTATATCTATTATCTACTTAAATTATTCTGATCACCACTAATACCCAAGTGAATTTATCCTCACAAAACCTGTGTGAAGAAATGAAGTATTGATTAAAGCCAAAACAGACTATCAGGATAATTTAATTTGATTCGCGTAAAACACAATCCAAAGAATTTCTTCTCAGTAGTTTCTGTACCAAGCCTCTATGGCATTTCCTGTTTTATAATGGAAGAGCTAAAGCTTACAGAGCATTGCACTGATTTTTTAGAATTTTAGATATATATATATGCAATTCAAATTAGGATAAGTAAATACTTACTTGCTCTTAATTGCTTAGTGACTTATTTGTGGTAAATAATGTTCTGTGCGTGCTGAGGTATCACTGCTTTTTTAATAGGTTGCATAGGGTGGTACATCATAGAAGGATAGAAACAGAACTTGCTTTTTGAGTAGTTCTCTTTTAATCCATTTGATTGTAAGTCTCTTGAAATAAATAAATTGAGTTCCCCAGTAATGCAAGCTTTTATAACTTAAAGACTTAAGCTCTGAGACTGATCTGTACATATTCATGATCCTTTGCTTTCACTGTAGTGAAACACCATAAATTATTGACTACCAGAATTCTTCCCTCAATCATATGAAATAGTGTTTGAAGAACACCTGTGCCCTGAAACAAGAGGGTCTCACTGGCATTGCATGCTGCTTCTTGAGTCATTTTACGTTTCTAGTTATAAACATTAAGCATTGGAATTGTAATTTAAGGTGAAAGGGACCTTTGGAGGTCATCCAAGTGACTTTTCTCCTTCAGTGCTTGAGCAAAACAGAGCAAATATCTAAACTGGAGAAGATTTCAGAGTTACATCACATTACTGTCTTGGTCGCATCTGTAAAATTCCTTCTTCCTAAAAGTTCACTGTGATGAAATTTCTTACCTGGTGTCATCTGGGGATTCTTAGGATTTAGTCCTCTCCTGCTAAATTCAGTAGTGGTGTGACACAACTGTGTTAACAATTGATCATATTTTCTGGGTGCTGAGCTTTGCTTTCATGTGGTTTGGGTAGATGACAAAACACAAAGGAAATATTTGCTTACAGCATGCCTATGCCCATGTGACTGAGTTACAAATGATAACCTGTAACATTGTTTATCCCAGTGTAATCAAAAGTAGAATTGAACATGCTGTGTTCAATTTCTAATGTTCTGTCTCCTAGAAGAAAAATAAAAAGAAAAAAAAAATAATCCAGGAATGTTTCAGACCCTTTTTCTTACGGTTTACGACTTTCAAAGCTCTGCTACTGTGCTTGTGTGGGAAGTACATGTCTGTCACTTATGTAGGAACTCTAGAGATTATACACATTATCTTACCAGGTTAACCTTTCCTTTCTGCATAATATATTTTACACTTCTTTTGCATGCACTCAAAATACAAATTTGGTGAAAATTACCACTTACATCCATTTCTTACAACTCAGTTTACTATTCTGCCAAATTTGAGCTTGAAGCTTCTTTCACGGTCTCTTTAATGCACTGTAGATTTATTTAGACATGGTTCAGTTATTAAGTGTAGAAATGGCATACGACTATCTCCTTCAGCAGGCTTACGCTAACAGAAAGATGAAGAATCAGGACAAACAGAGGAACTGACTGAAAATCAAGCAGTCATAGCAGCTGTCTGTAGATTTTCTCTGATCTTATTCTGGTGTCATTTCTTGGACTGAACACTTGTGTTCAGTGTTGGAGTGTTTCCTTTCATTTAGCTTCACCAGAAGGAATCTACTTCTTTAAGCCCTGGGATACCTATGTGATGTGAACCAAAGTAGGAATATCTGAGGTCCACCTCAGGTATGCTCTCCTGATGCTGACTAAAGTGCTGCTGGAGATGCCCTCATAACTGTTTAAAAGATATATGTAAAAGATCCTGAATGCCTGGATACTTGCCTGCGGGATTGCTTTAGGATCAGTTATGAGGCAAATAAAATACAGTGACACACCAAGAAGGCATTCCCAAGAGTTGCATTAGCCTAACTCACATCAGAACCAGGAGTTATGCCATCCTTATTTACTCATGCATTGAATTTGGCATTCCAGTTGCATATGGGGTAAAGAACTAGAATTGGGCTTAATATCGTAACAAGTCAGAATTACTGGAAATGTGAGCTTTAATGCTAAGTAGGCATGTGAAGGAAATAATTCTTCACAGTATTTGTGTCAACATTTTATCTAGAATTAAGATTAAGAAAGGGAAGCTAAATGTGCAGTAGTAGAAGTGCTCAATGAAACTGTGGTATAGAAAATCTGGCTTTCAGGCTCCTGCCAGCTGAAGCCCACTGAAACACATGACATATTTTCTAAACTCTCTTAGACGGGCTCACAAAACATTGACAGGAGCTTTGTTCCAGCAGGCTTCATGCCTCATTGGGTATCATCTGTTCTTCTGCAGCCAGCATAAACACATCCACAGAGTACAGTGTGCCCTGGTGAATTTGGGAGCAGCGCTGTGGTGTGACTGTGCCTGCCTTGGAACATTCTCACACTGCTGAGTAAGCCAACAGTGCACAGATCCAGCCCTTATGATCGTGGCACCATGACTGCAGGACGCTCACGTAAATGTACTTCAGTCCCTTGGTAATGCTGTTTATTAAACATACAGCTCTAATTTCTCATAGTAATGTTTGTTATAATCCAATTTTTAATGACATGAGGGTGGAGTTTTTTTCTTTTTTTCTTTTTTTTTTTTCTTAAAAATGACTTTTTAATGACTCTTAAAATGTGCAGCTGTAATTAGTGATAGTAATTCACATACACAGAAAACTCATTCTTTGCTTGCACAGGAAATGCTGTACTTCCAGAAAATGTGCTTCTTTCCTTAGATGTAAAAACACAGGTAAATACCTGATTTTTGAAGCATAAAATTGTCTTCATTCTGAAACTGAAAGAAAATATGCATAATAGGAACTGTACATTAAATAACTTATAAAGTAAATGCTATTTTAAATCCATACAGTTTTTCTAGGCTGAGTTGTTTCTGAGAATGCAGTTTTTGTCTGAATTGGTAGTGTCGAAATATTCAGTGTGTGTGTTAATCAATTTCGTTGGATATATTTTCTCTCTTTTCAAGTGCCTACACTAGCTGGCTTTACCTAGTTACACAGTTATATAAAGAGATCTTTTAGAATCAACTTTTACTTATGTTGGAAATGAAGGGCCTAATATTTTCTGTGTGCTTCTGTGATGAGGTAATTCTGCACCAGCTTGTGCAAAGCCATCTTTCAGTGCTAATGTTCTGACAAGTATTCTCTCTAAAATCAATGTAATATGATACTTGTTCAAAAATATTATTATATCTGTTGAATCTTTGGGGATTGGCTTGTGAGCCCTTGCAGTAAACCTCTGCAATGCTATTAGGTTTCGGGGGGTTTTCAAAGATTACCAGGAGTTATGCCATTCTTATTTACTCATGCTTTGAATTTGGCATTCCAATTGCATATGGGATAAAGGAAGATGATGCTTCATTTCTTAATAATGAAATCATTTTATGAGTATTCAAAAAAAAAACCTATAATCTTTTTTTACCAATGAAAAAGCAATTTTACTTTTTTTTTTTTTCCCATTCTCAAGCAGCAAATCAAAAAATTCTCTGGGATTAAAGGTTTTATCAGCGATGATACACATTGAAAGGAATTGAAAATTATAGAAAAAAAAAAAAAAGACACTTTTTTCCCACCTGTTATGTAAGTTTTACCTAAAATAATATTCTCTGAGGTATTTGGGGAGTGAGTGTGGAGGTACAGAGACTGAAGAAATTTCAGCGCTGCCAATTTAGATGGTGAAAGTACAACTGAAAATGGAGGCAGTGAGCAGTGCTGTACAGAATTAGTAAGTTGGAGGGACAGAAGATTCTTACACTTTGGGTGAATTTGTGTCCCTCCAGAAATGAAAGACTTACAGCTTCTGAAAGACCATTAGTGTGGATATGTATTTCACTTGCTTCTGATTTACAGCAATGTAGCCAATTTTGGTCTGTGTATGCATTGTGTACAGTTTTAAACCTGTAGTGTCTGGACAGTTTACAATCTTTAATGGGAGGTTACCATCCTAGTACCCCTCCGAGGGAGGAACTGTAATTTTTACATTAAGGAAAAGCCAAGGCGCACATAAAGTGAGGTAATTCCCTGTGAATATAGAATATATACAGTCAAGATTCAGAGAAAAAGAAATCCTTCGTAGTGCTTCATTCTAACTATTATGTCCCTTTATCTCTTGTCCTTTCTATTATTTTTAGTTCAATTTACTAACAAAATATGACTCTCATTTTCATTTTCTGAATGTACACTAAAGTCCTCTTCTTACCAACTTTTAAACTACTTTCATCCAAACTTGTCTGGAGTTGTTGCTCTAAAGTTATTAAGTCAGTGATTTTCCTGAACTTTCCAAGAGCAGGTGACTAAGCTATGTTTGTGCCCTTAATGAGTGAAAAACAGACAAAAAACCATCAGTCCATATCGGATATTCGGCAATACATGCAAAGCTCACCCTTGAGAAGTCATTTTTCTTTGGCTTTGATGCCTGTGGTATTATTTGGGTATTTCCTTCTTGTTACAAAGCTATCGGTTCTGCATCAGTGTCCTGTGTGCGATTTATACATATATGAGTTTATATATACACATAAATATTCATGTATATATATGTAGTGCTCTGTAAGACTTGCAGTGTTTTTCTTTGTTGTTTTTTTGTTTGTTTGTTTGTTTTGTTTTTTGTTTTGTTTGTTTTGTTTTTGCCTGGATAACCATAAAGTATCTCTTCTTTTTGTGTAGATCTCAACACTGTTGTTATGGTGGAATTGTTTCCATATTGTGGGGATGCTTGAGGATGAAAGGCAGTTAATAACCTCTAAGAATATGTCTTAGCATTATTAAAGCAATCAGCTGAGAACTCTTCTGTTGCAGTCCACCAGTAATAGTGCATGTTTTGGGGCAGACTGTTACTATACATTACTTGTAATAATATACTGGGCTCACCACTTTGGATGAAAAACTTGTAGAACTGAAAAAGTGTCTCTGAGATATTTGACACTGGTGTTACTTTTGATATCAAAGGGAGGTTAACATGTGACAGCACACAGGGCTGCCTTCATGCCTGCTCAATTTCCAGCCCTAGATTGAATCCCACCCTCTAAGTTTGTGAGCATTTGAAAGCAGTATCTTATTGTTTTCTTCTGCCATGTTGCTGAACATGATTCATCCTCCCACTGTCAGGTACATATTCAAACAGTATATATTCATACTAATCATGGTGCTCGTGTGTGGTGTGGATAAGCTGTGAGGTTGGCATGCTAACGGCACTTTTGACAAGCTGTGGCTGCTTGTCCATTGACTGAACCGAGTGAGAACTGTGCAAGTGATTCAATAGTTCAGTATCTATTAACTGTTGTGGCAAAATTCAGGATGAAGAAAATTAGACATGGTTGGGTTCTGCTCTTAGCATTCCTGGCTAGTGGAAGGAAATGGATGCCAGGATGCATTTGCAGTATAAATGAGAGGCACTTGAAATGGGATAGAGGCTGGCAGATAGACCAAGTGGAAGACAAAGTGCAAGACACACAAATACATTGTGCACTGTCTAGTAAAAACGTAGAGAAGAATGACTTGCATATCCTCTGAATTTAAGAGACCCTACATTAAATTAAGGCTGGATGCCTCACAGGTGTGGTACATTCTCACTGTAAGGTCTACTCAGCTTAGGGCACAGAGTGAAGACAGATCCGAGTACCTTATTTTTTGGCAGCAGTCCTGTGGCAGCAGTATTATAATGAATAATGATTGTTCCAATGATTGTTCTAAAAGAACAACTATGGTTTTCACTTAACTGATTATAAACTATGATCGTAATTTCTTTTCTCCCAATAATAGTTTATTTAAAACTGTGTAATTGCCAAGAGGTAATATTCTCAGGACAGAAACTTCTGAAAACAGTAGGGTCTTGTTTGTGTAAACTGTCAGACTAATGACAAGTGTGGGAAGAAAGGAGTTCTTGGAGGTGCGGAGTTAAAATTTACTTTTGTGTGTACTTGTTAATCAGTGACCTGTATATAAGCCAAGAAGTGGTGTTTCTGTGAGGAAAATAAATAAATAAATAAAAGAATAAAAATTGTACAGACCTTCAAAATATTTGGGTGACCGGTGAGTAAAACATTTAAGACTTTTTTTTACTGTATGTTTAACAAAACCTATTCTGTGTGCATGCACACTACATTTTCCTTTTATGGGACAGTAAGAAAAGTAATTATTGTTCTGGTTGGCAGAAAAATTTGAAGGTTGCAACACTGTAAATTACTTTGAAACCTTTTCTTTTGCCAGCATTTTTACATCCAGAGCTTATAGCTGATTTGAAGTTTTTCAAGAAAGAAAAGCAAGGATGTGATCATACACGTAGGAGATGTTTTAAATTTTGGCTAGGTTTTGCTAACAAATGTAAAACTGTAGTGATTTATATGCTCCCAAAATAGATTTCATGGCTTCAGCAACTTTAAGCAGCTTGAATTAATTAAATAAATAAGTAAACAAAATTAGTTCATATAATTACATAAGAGAGATGAAGATGAGTAGAATTTGGTCTGTTTGGGCTAAATGAAATTTAATTCTTCCACTTTGCCTGATAGTTGTCCTACCTATGTAATCACTGCAATTGGACAGTTGCCTTATACAGGGCTTAAACTACCATCTGAACATATCCAAATAAAAAGCAAACGTTATAAATAAAGAAAAATATACAAGAGAGAAGAAAAAAAAAGCACTAGGTTTACTGGGGCAGGATCAGTTTCTGTCAAAATTTGGAGTTTTGGGATATTAAATGGTTTCATTCATTTAAAAGCACATGTAAAAGGCATCAAAGAGCATAGCAACCTTTGTTGCAGTAAATGAAGTAGTTCTTGCATGTAACCTCCCAATTAGTAAGAAATTAACAATGGAAAATTAGGTTGAGGGTTGTTGTTTTTTTTTCAAGTTTCAGACTAAATAAGAAGATGACATTTATAATTAAGCCAGTGCTCTTGCATTAATGAGCGTGGATTTGCTTTATAAGAGAAATGAATGTGCCTTCCAGCTCTCAAGTAGAAACGGAAGTATTTGGCATGTACACATTGTATCTGTACTGCTTCTCTATTGTTGTATCCTTGCTCGGGCTGAATTTCTGTTGCAGAAATTCAAGACCTTCAAAAAACTGGCTTTAAATAAATTTGCATCGCATTCTCGTGAAGCAAGCATTGCACATCACAGAACACAATACCAATTCATAGCCTGCAACACGATCTCAGTTCAAACTCATAGTTCAGTTTAACGCTAGCCAATTGCTAGCTCTCTGAAAGCATTTCATAGCAGGAATGAATCTCAGTCTATCTACAGAACAAATTCCCTGATTCGTTGCGTCTGAAACAAGTTTATCCTTTTCCACTCTCTCTGCACCATTTCCTCCTTTTCTACCCACAAGAAGCAAGCACCACTAGACTTAACACACGGACAACTGGAAGAGCAGATCAGCAGAGCGCTGCAAAACTGACTTAAGTTCCAGCAGAAAAATCAATTGCCAGGGGGAGCGCAAATCAACACACAAATGCTATAGCTTAATCCTCTCAACAGGTCTGACACCTTGGTTTACACAAGACCGAGGTCTGGTGACTGCTCTCCAATTAGAATTTCCAGCTTGTCTGGTAGTATGCTGTCTCTGTGACTTTGGCCTAGCTTTTTACAAGGTTGTATGCATGGGGCCTATGCAGTCCTGGTGGGAGAAGAAGCACATCTCTTCCTAAATGTCCCACCTCATAGGGTCTGTAATTGTGGCATTCACATTAACTCTGCCTTAAATAATGTGTCAGCACAGAAGATCAAAAGGCAGTAGGGTTTTAAGCTGCTGTTGGAGGCATTCCTTTTTTACACAGGAATGGCTAGTAGTTCCAACATATAAGTTAAAATTTTATTGTCTTAGTTAAAAATTGTTCTTTTTAACGTCTTCCTTCTTCAAATATCAAATTATATTATAGTGATCTGAATAATGCCATTCATTTCAAGATTCAAACTAGAAAGTACCAAGAAGCTTTACTAATTGTAAAATAATTTAGTTAAGTTCTCTCCTCTTTCGTGATCCTGTTGTCCCTTTTTCACCTTTCTAAATTCTTCCTATTTGGAGTGTTTGTATTTGGAGAGTTTGAGTGTTATGCTTCAGATTAGTCCAGAAATTGCCTGGTTAGGTGGAGATCTGGGGAAATATCCTTCCTCTAAGAGACGCTGATGGTAGGTGATGTTTAGCAAGTTGAGCTGACTACATTGAGAGATCTGTGAGGAATAGGAGTTCCTCAGAATCTGAGGAACACATCTTGAGAAGAACACAGGCCTGATTTCCCCAGCAGGATGCAGTGACAGGTATTTGGGCTGTAGAGTGGAAGGGATGATGAGACAGGACTGCAAGTAGTGTATTCCGTTCTCTCAATTTATGGATCAATGACTAGGGTCCTATGACACTGCTCTGCATCTTTTGATATTGACCTTACCCACAAGCTTCCTTAGAATGAAGTAATTTCCAACAGATTATTTAAAAGTACCAGTTTTTGGGCATACAATGTCTCATCATAAAATACGGTCCCCCTTCTAACTGGCTTACTTTTGTTAGTCATAATTCTGAAATATTCTTAGCAAACTACAGCAAAATTCTTAGTTTTGTGGGTTAGCTAGCAGTTATTTCTATTACTTGTAGTGAGGTTTCTTATAGTGAATCTCTCCTTGTAGAGACACGTTTGCTCAGATTTTTATTCCTTTCAAAATGTCCTCTTTTCTCCTAGCTCTTCACTACATTTTCCACTCCTGCTGAAGTATCTGGTACTGACCAGAAATATGTATGTGAGCTGGATGTGTTGCTCTGTCTGCTAACTCAGTATACGATTTCATAGGACTGAATACTCAGGATGATGCCATAAGAACAGCAAATGAAGAATTTCTCCTGCTGCCACTGGCTATAGAATGAGTCACAGCCCCTTGCCCAAGCTTCAGGCTGTTATATACAGAATAATCTGCAGGCGGATAGCCTTCTTTTTAACAGTAGTTAGATGGGTAATTATTGCATCCATCTGACTTGAAACATCTACTGTGGGTTCTTTCCCAAGTCACAGTAATTTTTTTAGTGTATACTGTTCTGAGGCATAGAAGCCAATCAGTTTGCAGAGGTGAAGGGTAAGGTTTTGTGTCTTTCAGTATGGTATTGTATCTGTCTCTTAGCCTGGGCTGCTTCCAGGTTTGCCAGCAAAACCAAGGACACTTTCCTTAGCAGCATCAAATGAGATCCTATGATCCATCTTTGTTTTTCGTAATAGTATGTTGGCCTCACTTGGCAGTAGCACTACTTAATAAAGCCTGTACTGAAGTGGAAACGGAATTATTGCTGGGTTCCTAATTTTAATGAATTAGGCTTCACTAAGACAGTGAGCTCAGTCTGCAACTGTCTCTTTCTGAAGAATAACATGAGTAAATACGGTAGAGAATTTGTGCATTGTTTTGTTTTGTTTTGGAAATCACTGGCACTGCTTGGATAGATTATTTTTTTCTTGATTATCTCCTTTGCTTCCTCTCCTGTGATTTCCTTTGGAAAGCAGTATTATGTTTACCAAGTGACAGTGAAGTATAAGTTGTTCTCACTTGTGAAATAGGAAACTTCAATTTGAAACATTTAATGGCAGTGTCTTTCTCAATGGCAGATAAAAAGTTCAGAGAAAGCAACCTATGAGATTAGAAAAGTCTGTTTTAGAATGGATGAAAAACTAAAATCATAAAAAAGGTCAGGTGTGTCTTCCATTACATGTTAGTAATAATGAGAGGAAAAAAATGAAATACACTTCCCTGCAAATGGTAAAAGAGATTTTATATGTTACAAGCAAAGCAACACAAAATATATTTTTATTTTAAATAACAGATCTTACTTTTTCTGCCAAGTAAGTACAAAAGCTACTGGACAGAAAGCAAAAAATATTTGCTTTTTGTAGTGCAAGTTACCGAGGATGTCAAATTATTTGCTAATGTTTCCAGCTAGATATCTGAGGTTACTCCCTCTCGGGGTTCAAAGATGTCAAAGTCTATTGGGAAGCTCCCTGTCATATTGAACAAGACTGTCAAGTCTTTGCATGAACAGTCATTGCTGGACATTAACACCAGAGACAATTCTTACTGTCAAGTTCTTGTCTTTGAGTGAATATAGGGGGAAAATTACAGGTGAGACGCATTGTGCTGTGTTACCATGCTTCAGATAGCACCATGATGGACTTGCTTTTGGCATGGTAATACTTTCTGAACATTTTGTTGGTTTTTCCCTTGCCACTATGAAGCGTCATGGTAAATATTTATTATAGCTGAGCTTGATCATGGAGAGGCAGAAGTAGTCTGCTTTTTTTACTATGATGGAGATCTCTTACCCAATTTGTAAAGCCACTGATACATTTAGAAGTGCCAAATAGCAAAAAATCAGTCATTTGTCTGAGATGGTTCACCTAGCAGTGGTTTTGTTTGAGTTGAATGTGTCCAAACAATTGTTCCATTATCTTGTACACAGGCTATTTTTTTGCCTCCAGTTATAAGGTGATGTGAGTGCTGTTGTGGCGAATCTTGTGGACATGATGTTGTCTAGATATACTAGTTGACTGCACTACCTTTTGTGGATAAGCTTTTACAGTCTATCTCTTTAAACGATAACCCTAAGTACTCATTGTGTTCACAGTGTTGTAGTTAATAACATACTTTTTATAAAGAGATCTAATTACATAGCATACTTTAAAAAAAATCTTTTTTAATATCCTGGTCATCAATGTCTCAGGTAGTGTGAGTGCTGTGTGGGATTAGGAGAGTTCTAGAACTCATTACACTCTGATACCATAAGGCATCCATATATCACACTTCTTTCTCAAGGATAGGCACTTTATACTGTCTTCATTGTACACAACTGATGGCTTGTGCCTATAGACGTGGGCTTATGATATATATATATATATATATGTCATTATGATTTTTATATCTTATATTCACTTTAGGACTTTTACCTTAAGGTACAATAGCATTTCAACTGATACTCTTAAGAGAATAGTCAGGGACTCTCAAAAAGGCAATCTGCTTTTTAATGGTGATGTTGACACACCATTAATAATTTATTATTATATTGGTCCACTTCTAGTATTACATTCAGGCTACTATACTTCTGAAATGTGTTTAATGGCATTTTCAACTAAGCAGCATTGAATGTCGTTGTGGATGAAGTAGCGGTTCCTGTTAGTATTTGGCAAGTTAACTTATGTTTGTGCAATTTTCAGCCTGTTTATTCTGAATCAGTGTTGCTTAACTCAGCTTGATTATCTTAAAGTCAGGACTTTTGATTAACCACAACAACAACTAGGTCTAGCATAACTGCTATTTCCAGCACAGTATGTTCTGATCCCACTGACATGTTGAAGTGGAAGTACTCTAGTTTTAGAGTTGCTCTGCACTTATGTCACATGACAGATCTGACTCCACTTGCCCCTGACACTTTTGTCAAATAAACAGTGATAACTGCAATGCAATTCAAGTGAGAATTCTCACCTCTGAATGGCACAAAACCTGGAGAGGTACTGACTAGAGATAGTGCATCCTTTTTGGATTATTTATAGTTGTTGCTTGAACTTACGAAACAGTAAGTTTTCTGTCTGTACCTTCAAAGCAGAGCTTAGATTTTGAAGGCAAAATAAATATTTTTCATATTATATCTATATATCACATCATATTCTAGTTTTGAATTAGGCATCTAAAAATAGAACAGCGTTAAAATGTTAAACATTAGAAAGGAATAGTGGCATTCAAAATGGTAGTTGCTGACAGATCTTGTATTGATGGTAAAATTAATGCCAGAAGAATAGCTTTGCTGTTTCCTTCAGCAGTGACAGGGGCTAGTATGTGAGCTCTTGAAGATAATTGAGAAATAAGTGATTTTTAATGAAATTATACTTAATTTTCACTGATGTTGAGGTTTCAGAGATACTTATGAAGGATAGGACAGGTTATCATGTAAGATTGGGTTTTGTTGTCGACTAAGATCGGCTTCTGGAACATGCGTGGGCATATAGAGTTCCTCGGCAGGCAACAACAAAAAGGACTGTTTATTTAATAAGATTGAGGAAGAAATAGAGGATTTGATAGTCTCCAATGTCTTGAATAAAGAATCGTTGTTATGTTAAATGGTGAGTCAGCCCACATGATTGGACATCATAACTGAGTCCAATTCCTTCATTCCAAACAGCACTGCAGCCTGCATGCATCTAATCACAGGAGACAGGAGGTTTCATCCTGCTCATTTCCTTCCTCACTCGAGTATGTTCTGGCCTCAGATTATAAAGATTCAGAATGCACTTTATTAGAAGTATACAAAAGCTGTTAGCAACAGATTGTCTAGAAATCTATTAAAAAACAAACAAAACAAAACAAAAAAAAAAAAGAAAGAAAAAGAAACAAACACAGAAATTTCAGGAAAAGTCTCTGAAATGGGAGAACTCTGACACCCAGAACAGTGTGGTACAACTTAATGTATACCATGTGCAGTGATGGTGAAAGTATTTGGAATTCATTTGCCTCTAATTAAAGAATGAGATCTGAATACTGGTGGCCTTGTTCTTGTAGAAGTTAATCTAAAACAGACTGGAGGTAACCTATGAATGGGCATTGTTTTAAGTGCGTGGAGGCCTGGAGAGAATGTGGAAGTCCCTGAAGAAATGTATGTGATCAAGTATATATTCTGAGTTCAGTATGAGTCAGGAGGAACAAAGGAGAAATTGCTTTGTTGTTATGACCTTAAACAAAGACCTTTCAGATGAAAGCCTATGTGATACCATCAGACCACTTTGGGTCTAGCTTAACTTTAACCTAACAGGAATGGAATATGCAGCGCTGGCTTTATAAAAATCACTCCGTTTTTAGAAGTGCTGAAGGATCTAAGAGTGCTTAGATAGATAGATGTGATAAAATCAATATAAAAATATATATATAAAATCAATATAAAAGCCTCACAACCTCAAGTTTTCTGAAGTATTCTTTACTATTAGCAGTCCAGTATTGATGGTGATGGTCCAAATGTGAAATCCTAAGACAAATATAAAATATCTAATCTTATGTAGGGCTGCTTTTGACCAGCCTAGAGCTGCTGATAGTCAGAATTACATTTCTATTAAAATTAAACAGTTTCAAACACTCTTCCTCTCACAGTGTCGCACCACTCACAGTTTAGCACTCAAAAAATAAAAAAATAAAAAAAAAAGCTATTAGATTTTGAGCAGAATTAGAGTAAGCTTTGTTAGCTGTGGCCTGTTGATTGAATGAATATTCCTTCTCTTGTTAGAAGAGTTGACATTTTCAACAATTTTTGTCTTAGTTGTAACTGTCAGCGGAAACAAAACATCAATCCTTCAGTACTAATGATTAAAAATTGCCAGAGGTATAAATAATGGATTCATACAATGGTTTACACTTGAAGGGACCTTAAAGACCATCTAGTCCCAGCCCCTACCTTGGCAGGGCTGCCACCCACCAGATCAGGCTATCCAGAACCTGTCCCATCCAGTCTAGCTTTGAATACCTGTGAGTAATTATTGATCTTGTTTTCCTCTTTAGTAGTTAGTGTAATTAATTTTTCTTACAATTGGATGTAGATGTTATTTTACTTCTATTACACTACATTTTTTTCATCACAAATATGAATCAGGTGAATCTATTGAGTTGATACGTAAAATATTTATGTGGATTTTTTTATTCTTATTTTTTTTGACCTGACTGGATCTGAGTATGCTTTTAGTGTGTAAGTAAAAGATTTGAATAGCCACAGTAAAGATACATGAGTTACTGTCATTGAACTATTTCTGCTCCTCTATGAGAAATTGCTTGTTCTGGTATATGATGCTATTCTTGACACAAATGGGAGCACCAAATTCTTAGACTGTAGGAAGAAATTGACTGGAGAACTTTTGGTGAAGAGTAAGCTGCTTGTGAGTCAGCAGTGTGTCTTGGCAGCCAGGAAGACTGATAACATATTGGGATGTGATCAAAGAAATTGATTATTTCTCTGGCATTTGTTAGGCCTCTTCTATGGAAAGCTAATGGGGGTAAATTGGAAACAGAAGGTTATGGGGAGAAAAAATTTCAACATAAGAACAGCTGAGCATGGGAACAGAAAGGTCATTGAGTCTCTATTGTTGGAGGATTTTAGGACCCAATGGGGTAAAGTCCTGAGCAACTTGGTCTGACCTCATGACTAACCCTACTTGGAGCAGAAGGCTGGATCCAGGGATTTCTTGAGGTCCCTTCCAACCTTAGTGCTTCTATGATGCTGAAAAACAAATCTACCTGCAGAACTTACCTAAATTCTCATGTGAGCCTTGGCAAATCTTAGGTCACATGTTAGTATTCTATTCTTCCCATGTTTTAGACTAAAAATGTGGAAGTTAAACTATTCTTTAAAATGCATACCTGAAGAAAAACTATCTCCAAGACATCATATCAGTCTTTGGAACTGGGCATGCTGGAGGAACCAGCCCCTGTATTTTCTGGATCCTTCCTGAAGGCAATTTAGTTAGATACAGACAAAGCTTGGGGCTGATTCTTCTTTCCTTGCTGTTCTGCCCTTTACATCTAGAAGGGGACTAGACAAGATAAAGTATTTCAGGGATATGTCAGGATAACACACCAATGTGCCAGTCCTCGCAGTGATCTGTCTGCTTAGTCATGAGACTGAGGACTTTTTGAATGTGGCCAATTTTGAAATAATGAAGAATGTGATTAAACAAGCCAGGTGTGAATTTTGGAGCCACAGTTCTCCAGCTGACTAGTGATAGAGAAAGGCATTGTAAGAGAAAATGTGAAACTTTGAGTTACACAATGAAGTTAAAACAAGAATCAGTTAACTACCTCCATCTTACCTCGATAGAAAGCACAATGGTGCTGTTTCAGACAAGCTTGCTGCTAATTAAATGACTCACTCCAGGCATTCCTTTTTGGAAGCTCTCTGTAGTCTAGATATCCCCCTGTGCCCATGCTTACAGCTCTGTCCTTTAACATCTGCTGTCTTGCTGACTGCATCTTCATGTTCACCTTTTTACACTTTTTATTTTGGGGGATTGAAGTAATTTATTAGAAACAACTCACAGCATTTACATACTATTAAGAAACGCTCTGAAATCGGTCTTTATGTCCATTAACAATGGTGATAATCATTTTCTTTGCACAGAAATTCACTCCAAAGCTTCTAGCAAATTTGTATGCAGTGACAGGTGAAGAACTGTAATTCCATTACTAAATTGCGGTCATTTCAAAGGGTCAAAATAAGCAGCTGTTTAATAACCTTTCTTTTGCAGAAAGTAATGTGAAAAGTTGGAACATGAGAGATTGGAAGTGTTTCCTTTTTAATGCATCTTAATAGAGAAAAATAATCTCCAACTGAATAATAGTTTTCAGCATCCTTAGGCAGTCATAATTCAGTCCTAGCAGGATATAAAAATGCAAGTGATGGGGAATTTTTCCACTGCATACATATTTGCTGGAGGTATTAACGTTTGTGTCATGCAGTACACTTGCAAAATAAACCACTCACCGACCACAGATGGCATGGCTTTTGTGTGTTGGGTGGATTCAAAGGAACTAAGTAAACTAGTTGAGGAGGCAAGGTGATGGCCTATTTACTCATAATCTTCACTCAGAAAAGAATTACAAGCAGCTGTTAAATCACAAGTTTTCTTTGTCTAGTCACTAGGAAATCACACTCAGGAATGATATTTAAAGATATACGTGGAATCTGAGTGATGTTTCATTTCATCTGCTGAAAAGTTGATTACAAGATGAGTACAGGGATGGAAAGAAGAGATGATCGTCTTAAAACAGTGAGGAACACAGCAGCTCTTCTCCAAGTCAGCTTAAGTCTTTGTGACAGTGTATACCAGGTGAGTCCAACACGCAGGCTGTATGCAGCCTGGGACAGCTAATAATGTGGCCCCAAAAGATCATAAACTTTTAGCATTATCATGTGATTGTGTGTAGCTCAGGCAGATCAAGTAACGTGAAGAGTAGGATGCAGTGCAGAGCTAACTCTAACTCTCATACCTGTCACACATGTTGAGTTCACTCTAAACCTGCATGACATGTATGACACTTCACGTGTGCATGTGCCATTTGGTGAATAAAAGGCAGCAAATACCAATAAGATTTCAAACTATCTAATGTCATCTCAAAAGAGAACAGACCCTAAATGAAGGAAAATTGTGGATAATGGAATACTGTTCAGTGAAAAACGGACAAAGGAGTAAGTTTTTTGTCAAGGCAAATAATATGGTACTGTGCTTAATTGGTAAGGAAATTGTGTCAGTTATCAAATATTACATTTTGAAGATGTATATCAAGGAATGTTTTGTAAAGACAAAATAAGAGAACTGAAAAAAATCTGTCATCACAATAATTTAAAAAAAATGCAACTCAAGCAGGTTTTATTATAGAATCTAGTTATTGCAAATCTAGTAGCAAATCTGATTGCAAAAAAAATCAAAACCCACTTGCCAGTGGTGAGTTTATTAAGCAGCGTACACTGGAAAGTATAGCTAAGGTAGCTAAGTTGGTGTATAATGTTAAAGAGTTCTGATGATTTTCAAAATGAAATCAGGTCATTTATGAAATTGAAAGGAAAACTTGTGCCAGATCTTGAAAGTTAAAAATGACTTACAGACTGAGCATTTTGGATGGATTTGACTACTCATTTTAAAAAGTTAAACATGAGTCTTCAAGGTGAAAATCAACCTGTCTGTGCTATGTTTCAAACCGTAACATTGTTCAAAATGAAACTTAAATTATGGCAAGCTCAAGTTATGGCAAATAGTTTTATGTATTTTGATGTATTGCCTACACAGAGCTCTGTGAACAGAAAAAAATAAGCAGCCATACTTTCTGTTTTGATAAAGGATTTTGAGGATAGGTTTCAAGATTTTTTTAAAAATCATCAAAATTTTGCATGTTTGTGACTCCATTTTCTGCTGACATGAATACATACCTTTGTATACTATGATTTTTAAAAGGAATATGTAGAGTTGCAATCAGACACTCCTCTGAAAGAAAATTTTGATCATGTCTCTTTACTTTTGTAAGACCTCTCTCACCAGAGAAAAATAATCACTTCACAACTGAACCTTATTCATGTCATTGATTTTTGGCAGTATGCACATTTGGGAACAACTGTTTTCAAGGAAGAAGTACAGAAAGAGTAGAATTTCATCAACGATCTCTATGTGGCCCAAGACAATTTGTCCTCACTCAGTACGGCCAAAAGTTTTTACACCCATGCTATAGACAAACCTAGTTGCTCTTGATGTTTTCAGGGAACAGGGTGTCAGATGCAGGGACCATTACAGGGACCATTTCTTCCACCATGATAGCTGCCGTGTCCTTCTGCTCGTCTTCATCCTCTTTAATAGCAACAGGAGTAAAAGGCAGTTCCAGAGGGAGAAGCTACACGTACTGCTGACATTGCTGGTTCACTTCTCTAGCCTCTGCCACTTTAGAAGTCTGCTGTTTCAGGCATCCTTTGTTTATGCCTTATACAGTAAGATCTTTGTCTCATAACTTGATGTTTTTAATTGTGTTTAATTATTTATTTGTTTTTGTCATTAAGAGTTCCAAGTGATGAAAGGATGGTTTAGAAAGAAAATTGTGTTGGGTCAGTGCAGTGTCCACAAAGATGCAGAGATGTTTAGTGATGTGGGTGCTAAAGGAATGTAAATATTTCAGTCAAGAGGGTGGCTTTCTTTATAAGTCCCATTTGTGAAAGCTTCAGAAACCTAGATATGGTGCACAAAGTCTAAGAACCTTGCCAAACAGGAAGATGATTTGACTCCACATTAATGTCATTTCACAGAGTTTAATTAATGCAGCTTGTACATTTTAAATAATAGATAAAGAAGCAATTTCCCTTCCCTCCCTTTATTGTAGTACTCTGGAAAGTTTATTACTTCTCACATCAACAGACAGTTTCAATCAAAGGCATAGATAGATTAGTTTGATATGGTTTTAATTTCCTTCAGAACTAGAGAAGTCTCTAATTCTGGAGATTAACTGTCTTTGGTTAGCCGAGGTTAGATCCATTTAGACATGATGATGCTAATGGTACTCTAGCTGATTTACCAAGCATCCTTTGTCTCTGACAAGAGAAGCCACTGCATTGATACAATTGCAGGATAAATAACAGTTTCTGTACATGGATGTCTGTATGCGTATTGAAATATCCAACCACACTTTTGCTTTATATAGTTAAACTAAGAAATCCTCAGGGCGTTGCAGCTACTTGTCGTTCTTTCTCTTACTGCCCTTGTTTCCTCCAAGGAGAGACTGCTCCTTTCATTCTTTCTTCCAGCTGAACTTGGATAAGGATCTAGATCTTAGATTCTCATAGGGCTTTTAAAAGTTTGGCTTTAACTTATGTTTGGCTTTAACTGCTTATAACATCTAGATTTTTAGATGCAACATCGTGGAACAACATAGTTGTAAACTAGAGTAAAAGACAAGAAGTTGTACATTAGGAAGAAGCAGTTGGGCAAATTCATCTGGTGCTTCTTGCACTTTTTGAAAGCAGAACACTTTTTACAACTGCTCATGAATGCATCATGTTTCTATTTCAGGGTACACCTCCTGGCTAGTAAAAGAGCTGCAGAACATGCCCAGCACACAGCATCGAAGTGCTTTGAACTTTGCCATGTCAGAACTACTTCAAAGGATGAGGAGAGCTAGGGAATGGCCATATACGCGGGCAAAGTGCATCTCTCCCTTTCTATCTTGTTTTGAAGTAGCTTTGTGGAAAGAGTAAAATGTGCGATTTGGTCCTTTTTCAAATAAAAACAGATGGTAGAAGATCTTTTTCAGTGTTCCCTCGAGGTGTGTTTTTTATAGCTTAAGCTGCATTAGGCAGTCTCTAAGCTTAACATAACAGTTTTGTGTCTAATGTGTTCTTTTCAGGTGCATGCTGTACATGATTGTACACTGAGACTGGATGCAGAGACAAGGGAGAGACCAAGGGCCCAAAGATCCAATCTCATTAATTGTGTCATCCCACACAACTTCTGTTGATTTCCTCTTCCTGTATGAGAGGATGTGATACTGCACTTTAAAAAGCATTTTACTTAATTTTTCCCAAGTTTTCACTGGATAGAGCAGTTCTAGGCTTCCGAGACACATTACACTTCAGAAGGAATGCAGCTTGATCTAATTCTATGTTTATTCACCTTGGAAGGAAGAAACACAACCTTCCTTGTCTTTAGTATATATGGCTGGTATCCGTAGATGCTCCAGCACCATGTACAGTTACTGTTCCTGATAAGAGCAGAATATGTCTAACATTGTTTATATGCTTCCTCCCAAGTTTGATAACTCCACTTATACCTTAAAAAAATTGGAAGAGTTGCTTCAACTAACATAATTCAGCTATTGATAGGCAGAATGATGACTGATGTAAATGAAGACTACTGATAATGAAACCCTTTCACCTGTACAAAATGAAACCTACAGGATTTATAACTAGTTATGCATTTTTTGTAATTGAGAAATGGTGTTTCATGTACTATACTGCAGATCTGGCTCTGACTGTTGGCGCTGTTTCAAAAGATTTTATCTTAATTTCATGGTAGTGAAAACTAGATCAAAATCTAATTCCCAATTTTTTTTTACATTTTCAAGCAGAAAAAAAATTGTACACAGTGCAGCTTTGAGAAGAGCTTAATTCATTTTCAGAATGGTTTTAAGTATTATTACAATTCAGGGTAGTCCACACTTGCAAAGAAAGGAGAACCAAATGGAGTAGTTTAAATTTAGGTAAAATGAAGAAAAGCAGTAACAGCTGCTGGAAGAGGGGGGAAAAAAGTGTGGAAACAAAAATCAAATATAAAATACTGCCATTTGAATTTGAGAATGGAAGAGTTGTCAAGTCTCTTAAAAAAAAAAAAAAGGGAAAAAAAAAAGAAAAGCGCAAATGATACTTCACAGAAAGCATATCTACAGCACAGCTTTCTTTGTTGTAGTTTCATCTTCATTCTCCTCAGCTATTAATGTGTTTTTCACAGAGTCCCTTTCTTCTTCAAGGATCCAAATTTCCATTACTCATCTCCATATCTTAGGAGATCTGTACTTCCCAGAAGGACCTCTTCTTAAAATGTTTCTCTCTGTGCCTTTTTATTGACTTTTTTTTTTTTTTTTTTTTTTTTGTCTAAGCAAAGTTTAATAATGGAAGTTAGTGGAATACAACAATCTGTGTGGGAGGATGAGAGAGGAAGGAAGTGTACCACTCTGAAAGGGAAAAATGACTTCAGTGCTCTCAAAAGGGAATGGGAGAATGGTGGTAATCAATTTTTAGTTGGTTTCTACTCATGCGCATCCTACTTTTGCTGGTATCCTGACATGAAGGTTCCCGTCTGCAACACTGTAGTGTTATGTGCCATTCTCAGTTACTTCTTAAGAGTCAGTTTTAGAAACCTGGGACAGATGCAGCTAATAATATATACATGTATATAAATGCATTATTTAAAATAGAGGTGAAGCTTATTAGCTAGTTATTAGAAATTAAAATACACACTTAGAGCAAGAATCAGCTGGGGCCTTCCCAACATAGTTAAAACTGGAAAACTAGTGAAGCTAGGATTCCTCCCTCTCCTAAAAGTAAGAAACCAATGAAACAATCTTCCATGTAAAAAATTACTTTTAAGTCTTTGTATAAGTAAATACTGAAGTTAAAAAAAGAGTTTGAATAATTGATCTAAAATCCAGTCTCTGCAAGTTTGCTCACAAAGCATTTAGTTGGTGCAGACATTCCACTGTCCCAGAAATTGTTCTTCTGTCATTCCAGAAAACTGAATATGATAAAGAAATTTTTAACAAAATTTCTTCTCAGTTGTATTTCTCAAAACAAATAAATAAATAAATAAAAAGGAAAAAAAAAACCTGTTATATTCTTGATCTTACACTGATAAAAAATTAAAGTTTGTTTTAAATGTTGTGTGAACAGTTAAGGCCACCAAGAAACAAGTGAATAGATTCCATAGTGATTACTCATCTACTTAACATTTGAACAAGCAAGACTAGTGATACTTCTTACTTCTCAGCACTTGCACAAAGCCCCTTTTTCATGCTGAATACTGACTTCAAAATTCAGGCTGATCCTTTTCTGCAAACTGATGGCAAAAATGCTCATTACCTATAGGGGAAAGATTAGGGTTCATAACCCAGTTCTCCTATACTGTAATAATACAGGTGTTAAGATTAAAACTTTCAGAACAGTAGATATGGGAAGGATTTTTTTCTGAGATACTGAAGCAATAAATATTCCACTTATTTCAAAAAACCATAATGTCATCTTCTTTAAAAGTCTCGGCATCTCTTTCTTTCAGAGCACTATCAACATCTGTTATACAGTACTTCCTTTCTTGCAACACTGCATATTATGATGAACACATTCTAGTTCATTTTCTTTTTTTAATAACAGGTAAACTGTGGACATTTGTGATGCTAAGCATACATTTATCAGATACAGGTATTGTCTTCCAGTCCTTTCAGACATCTAATTGCTGCACATTGCTCTGCTTCTATAGCACTGCAAAAGTAAATCAGAAATCAGATACTCTAATACTGTAATATGATGCATAATCACCTTGTCGATTTTCAGTTCTGTCACTTACTGCTAGTCCAAATTAAATTTCTTAGAACAAAATGGATGATCTCAAAAACAGTCCTGGCGCTCCAAATCTGAAAGTATTGTATTAGCAGATTGAGGTCAAGGATTAGTGGCACAAAGTGCATTAGCAGAATGCTAATCAAAGCAAACGTTTCCTCCCTTCCAATGACTTCAATATATTGGTCACTGCAGTCAATTAGCAGGCCTGGATCATCACTGTTACACAGCAAAAACCCAAGAAACTCAGCTTTATAAGCAGTATTGGACTTACAATCTTGCAGGAGGCAAGTGGCAATGATGCTTCACTTAGTCCAGAAAATCTTGTTAGTAAGAAATGATAGCTGGAAAACTAACCAAAGGACCCTATTATGCTAGGAATCATGCACAGTAACTACAAAGGACCCTGCCTATTCCTAGGATCCCTAGAGCCTGTTGCTGGACCTGCCTGCTGAGGTGGCTGCTGCATAGGCTGGGCTTTTGAAGGAGTGTCCTATTGACATGGGTTCAGGAGTAGTACAATTTCTGTTCTCAGGGGTGCATGGAAACGTGTTGGAGCTCATGAAATGCAGCTGTGATCAGAGAGAGCCATGCTGGTAAGTCTTAGGGTATTCAGCATTTCCAGCTGCCAGTGCTGTTTGACTGGATGAAGCAACCAAGTGATTGGATTTCTTTCCCAACCTAGCCAGTATACTTCTAGGTATGTAGATTAGCAAATGGAGGGGCAAGGATGGAGCACAGGATTGAATGCATAAATCATAAACCACTAATATATGATTTCAAATCATAATAGAAAGCCAGCTGTATAAATTGTTACATAGGCTATTCTCAGATAACAGCAGAAGGAAAACATAAACAGCTTTTAGAAGACTACTATAGTTTATTATTTAAACATTCCCATTGTCTGTTTTCCAGAAGAGATTAATGTCACTACTGTTTCCATCATCATCTCCCAGAAACATCTCCTTTTGTTTACTGTTGTCTTGTGTTCTTAGAACAACCTTTAAGTTCTGTTCACCACATCTCTGCTTTCACTTTGCTTTCCAAATACTGTCTGTTACATGAGCTACAACTATAAAAAGAACCTTAATGCTATACTATTTCATTTGAAAAAGAAAAATACATTTGTAACATCAAGACAGATGTGAGCATAGCTGAACATATGTTTCTGGAATGCCTTGCTCCACATTCTCAGCACCTGAAAAAGATTGCTGTTTTAGGATCTGGCATTAAGATGGTTTCAGCAGTGAGACTGAATGAAGTGAGTTTATTTCTGACAAGCAGGCATGTCTTGCTGATTCTAATGATGAGAGACAACCCAAAGAATGTGGGTAGGAAACAGCCCCTAAGACCCTTTTCCAAAATATCTGCTAACCAGCTTACAGACACAATGCATTAGCTGCAGCGATGTAACAGGTGTCATGATCTGCTTGTATCTTGGAGAGTCATTGTGGAAATTTGTTCATCCATTTCTTCCTGTGACAGCTCTTGCATGATACAATTGTAAATTATCTCCCTTGTAATCCTGTCCCAAAGTTTCATGAAAGAAATCTTTGCTAGGCTACTTCTGCGAGCAGTTTTGATTTTGTCATCCTTGTCAGGTAGCCTGCAGTACATATGGAGGCTTTCATAAAGAATAATGAAGAATAAAAACTAAGCACTCAAGAGTTTCAAATGAATACGATTTCATCATCTCTTTTGGAGAGTTCAGCTATACGCACTGCTTGCAAATTATGGCCCGTATATCAACCTAGAGACTGGTGTCCTTCTTCCTTAAGAAGGTATACCAAAGGAAGTTCCCCAGCCTGTGTATGGAAAATTAAGTCAACAGATTGAGCTAGTCTGTAACTGACTTGTAGGACGAGGAAGATGTGAGCGCTGTTTTACTTAGAAAGGAAGGATTATTAGTACACATCTCTCAACGGAGCAGGTCTGAAACTGTATCATTAGCTCTCATGTAAGATGGTGAGTATTAATCTGTCATCAGGTGGAAATGTTGTGGCTAATAATTGTGAATAAGCATGGGAAAGACAAGCAGAATAGCAAACATCTTGCATTTCAGATGTTGACTTGTTCTTAGAAGTTTTGCTGCTCTATTCATGAATGACATCTCCGTCCATGGTCTCAAACAGCACGTTTGTTTCTCAGGGATTTGCTACAGTACTGTGAGTTTTAGTACATTTGTTTGTAATTACTTAGCATTATTCATCCTGTATTTTAAAAAGGCTTCTTTTTGCCCCTTTTCAGAAGATGAAGCATTTTTATAGGAGGCTTTCAGCCCCATTTCTAGATCAAACCAGTTAATAGAAAAAGATTGAGCAAAGCATCTAATTTTTTTTTTGTGTTCTCTTACTGCAAGTGTAATACATTCTTTTAAATCTTGCTATGACTTGGAGTTAATGAGTAAATGTGATGGGTTCACTGGCATATGTTCACCAGCAAAAATCATCAGCTTTAAAGGCTGGCCATTGTGCTTGCCAAGTACTTCATTAAATATGTTGTAGGAAAAAATGCTTTCCTTTCCAGGACTGTTAAGGAAGCAAAAATGTTTCTCTCTCCATTTTTGTTTAATTTTTCATGCAGCTAATGAAATAATTGATTATCAGGCCTTAAAAGTATGATTATTTTATTAATAACGGATAGGCACCATTAGAAAGGTCTAATCAACCTGTTAGGCTATTTTTTAATAACGTGTGCAACATAATGTTAGCGTCGTAACGACCTCATTTGAAGGGCTTTCTTTTCCTGGTTGCATTTTCATTATTACTGATACACCTTAATGCAAGTAGTAATTTAAGTCCATTTATCGTCACTATCAGTGAAATATATTGCACCGGATTTTCAGCGGGCGTTAGATGGTGCATATTTATTTATGTGCTTGGACTTGATGATCTTTAAGGTCTTTTCCAACCTGAGCAGTTCTTTGATTCAGCGTGTTCAAATACACTGATGTATATTGCACAGAGACTGCAGTTTGAGCCAGCTCTCAGCTGGACTTGGGATCACTGGCCTACCTTTGGCCACTTTCAGGGTGTTCCTCATGTCCACCTCCTTTCCTCAACTTTCGACCACGCAGGGGCACTGCCCCTGTGTTGCAGAGCCCACTGGTATAGCTTTTCTGTTTTGCCTCTATCCTTTGTTTCAATTTGTGCAATTAAGCTAAGCATGGCACCAGATGAAAAATAGGTATATTAGCAGCCTGAGACTCAGTTTTAAAAATAATCTTTCCTGTCTGTTCTTGCATTTCTGTCTCAGGCAGACAGTAGTAGTTTCAAAATGCTGTATACATTCAACATTCAACAGCTTGGAGATATAGCATCAGTAGAATTGAATGGAGATATAAAATGGGGGCTGGATGGTATTCTTTAGGTCTCTGCATCTTTCCTTTAATGCACTTCCTCACAATGAGTTACACATGTTAGTTCCACCCAGCAATAGTATAAGCTTGGCCATGTGTTTAGTGGAAATACGTGAAATGGAAGGACAAGATGAAAAGCAGTGTGGGACTGAAAGGTGCTTTGATAATGGATGAGTATTGTGTCTGTATTGTTTTATATCTGTAGTAGTTCAGATAGACCTTGTCAGGCTATATGCTGCAAATGTGCTGGTGTAATCTGGTGATTTACTGTAATTTGTACTAAAAAATGCACCCTGTGGCTCTGACAATATATCAAAATAATAGTGAAATCTCATGTCACTTTGTATAAATATGTATAGAACAAATGTGTAGTTGCACATACACATGTAGTAGTATGTGTAATGCTATTCAATGTGTATATATGTATGCATATGTAGTTGAAGTAAATACAGCAATTACAACAAACACTGCAAATATAATATGTTGAATCTGATATTTGTACATTCATCTGTGGTAGGCTTTAGCCACTTGGAGGAAGCTGCTCCCCAGAGACATCTTTGCCAGTAGATGGATCGGGAAAAGGAAGGAAGGACAGTAAGACAGTGTCTGGTGCGTGTTTTTGTGCTTGGAGCTAGGTCAGCAGGGGCCCCTACAGAGCCTGGGAGAATCTGAGACATTGGACTTTGTGTGCAGAGTCAATGGCAATGTACAAATGCCAAGTGCCTCCTGTCAGGGCATCTTTTGTGTTGACATCTGCAAGAAGGGATTCTTTGAGAGCAATTCAGATTACACATTGAAACCTTTCTTCCTTTAATCTCAGCCACATCACTTCTCTGTACTGTCCTCAATGTCATCTTAAAGGCTTCCTTCCTCTTCAGATCAGAGCTGAAGCTGAATACTGAAAGCTTCAACTTTTTGATACAAGGGGTATTACACAAAAATATTATTTAGCCTGAGACAGTCATTAATCCTGTGGAATAATAAGATGGGTGAGGATGTAATCTGTGTACCCGCTCTGATGTTAAATGCTGTGGGAAACACTTGACAGGCTGCAGAGGAAATTATGAATTTGTATCAAAATGTGCTTTTTAAAAAGCTATCTTAGAATAAAACAATGAAGGAAAGCTTTTTGCTTCTTTCACAAAAGAATATGTTTCTGCCTGCATTAATGCTCCCCCTTTGCCCCTGTCTTGTGGCTTAACCTTTTCTTAGGCTGTATAAGACAGTCTTTTGTTGAAACAGATAGTGGAAACCTTTACATCAAAAGGTAGCACCATAATAAGATATGGTGCGATATCTAGCCCTAATTTCTATCTACTCGCCCTTTCAATCCCTCTTGCATTTTCAGTTCTTTTTTTTTTCTTTTTAAGCTCTATTGCTACTTTGTCTCCTTTTTTTTTTTTACCTTGATGATGTCTGAATGTTTCAACTGTACAGACTAAAAAATGAGCTTTTTCAGATTTTCACATCTCACCTTTATTTTTTGCCACTGCAAAAAAAAAAAAAAAAAAGGAAAGAAGAGAAAAAATATAAACAAAAGGACTTATTGTCTACATGCATACTATCACAAGATCAGTATAGTTATGAGTGCTTTACTGTGGCTGTTTCCCCCATCCCTCCCTCCCCTTGTCTCTGTAGAACATCTGCAGTAGCACCGAAAAATGTTTGTTTCTCCCATTAATTATTTTTTAAGATATTCCTTAATCAGATCTTCACTGTAATGCCTTATGGTCAGCTTCGATCCTCCATTTGTTCCTGCATTATCTGAGCAGAACATATATCTCAGGGTTCAGTGTGAGACAGGGAGATAAGGATGGATGGTGCAAGGGTGACCCCAGGTCCTGGAGGAATGTACATGTCTGGGGTTGGATTAAGTACACCAGGCAGTCAAGATGGCCTGGTTCCCCTCGACTGCTTGATTAGATCCCCTTAAAAGCAATGCGTGTTGAAGAACTAGAAGCAATGCGTCTAGAAGAACTGAAATACTGGCCATAATGTTAGTGAAAATTAATGGGTATAACTTGCATAAATATATAGTTGAGTACTTTTATGATATTCTGTCTGTATGGGAACTGCTGAGTCATAGCCTGAACCACTGATTGAGCACATGGTGAAGGGTCACAGCCAGCCTGGGAGCACAGGTGAAAGCAATTCACCTGTGCCACTGGCAGGGGTAGAAACAGGTTCCTCTCCTCCTTAAAACCTCATTTAAGGGCTGGCTGCCACAAGGGAGGGTTCTGTTGCTCAATATTCCTTTTTTGTGGAGCCTTTCTGCGAGCCTAGATCTTTGGATACAGGTAAGAATCTTTTTTTATTTAATGCTTTCTTGTTGCATGTATCCAAGACTGGTCCAGCTGCCTTTACGCTGTTTTTGTGCAGTTTGAGAAGTAGTCTTAGAATCTATGCTGCTTGGGTGCACTTGATTGCCTACTTAAGTAGGCACATGTAAAACTTGTAAAATCAGTGTACAGCTCCATGACCATCTATTTGGCCTCACCTAGACTTGTGCAGCTCGTTGTCCAGAAGAAAGCCTCTGATCCTACCTGTGTTCTTTCATATTCTTTTCAAAAGCACAGTCTCCAGTTCAGAGGAAGAAACTTCTTTCAACAGGATAGGATTTGGAGTTGTTCCTGCCTTTCCATTAGGGGGGTGAGCCAGGAAGACTTCCTGCTAATAGGAATCATAGCCAAGTCAGAAGAAGAAAAACAGACCTTTAATTACTAGTCAGAGTGCCAGGACAGGTGCAGTAAAAGCAGGTTTCTGCTGTCTGGGGTTCTTCCAATTAAGGTTCCTTTCTTTCACTGGGATGAACAAATGTATGTACAATTGAACAAATGAACAAATGTCATATACTTTTCTTTCATAAAATAAGGGTTAGTTGTGCCTGTAGGAAGCACGTGGGTTTTTCTGCTCATAAAGATGCAAAATTGCTTGTGACAGGTTTTTTTTGGTGATACTAGGCAAAGTATTTGCAGGTAGGCCAACAGTCAGATGCAGAAAGGTGATCTCACTCCAGTGGTGAAGGAGTTCTCTGGCCGTGCGGTTCTCCTGCTCAGGAAGCAGCCTAGGTCCAAGAGAAGCTCTCCCTTCTATGGCTGCCCCTCATATGAGCCCAAGGTGGCTCCAGCCCTTCTGGTCACATGGGTTACAGAGGTGCTCCCTGGGCTGGTTATAATTCTTCACCAGGTGCTCAATCACCAATTCAAGCCATAATCTAACAGTTTCCCTAGGGTGGGTACTGGAGAGAGACTGTCCTCAAAGATGCAAAATACTGTGAATTAGTTAATTTTTTCCTTCAGGTAGTGGAAGATCCACAGAATCCCAGGTACTCTAGCCGCAGGATCTTATTGAAAACAGTTTGGCTCCCAGGGTCTGCACATCCAGGTTTCTATCAGATGTAAGCATGGAATCAAGGTACATTGCTGCATGTGTCAGTTCCCTTCCAGCACCCAGTTAAAACATGAACGTACTGACAGGAACTTATCTGGAGACTAGAAGCGTACTGTGCATCATAAAGAACACATGTTAGTCATAAGCATCAGTGCTTCTGCTTAGAGTATCGAAGTGTGGCTCTGCACTGACTTGCATCTACAACTTTTCTTACATCCTGATGCACGTGTGCTTGAAGAATACTGCCACCAGATCTGTCATTCTACTTTTCTCTGCAGTGTTTTTCTCTTAATTGAAGCAAGAGTTGTTCTCTCTTATCTATCTCATACTTGGTTTTGATAGCTTAATGCTTTCTCAACTGATCTGCTCATCTCATACATTGCAAATAATTTTTCTCTCTACTTGCACAGAAATATCTGTTACATGTAATTCAAATACTGAACCTTTTCCAACTGTGGATAGCCAAGATATGTTTTGCATGTGAATGGAATATACTGTGTGCCAGCTGAATTAAAACTCTTAAAAACCCTTAAAGCCCTTAAAACTCTGGTTAACTTTTATTCAGTTTCATCACGATGATGCCCTATGCCTGGATTGAGTTTGGAAGCACTTCATTTTTGTATTTGTTTTTCTTGTTATGTAGTCTTGTTTAGCTAATTAATAACTTTTAAGAAAATTAATAACTTTTGGTGGGCTTATTTGGCATTCCTAATGATGCTTTCTCTCCCAGAATGTAATTAAAAAATGAATAAAAGAAAATTTACAGATCATTAACGTTCTTTACATATTACTTACTAGATCGAGCTAAATTTATATATTTTTTGTTCTTTTCCATTTAAGCAAAATAGACAACTGTGACTATAACATACATGAACTTCTTATTTTTTGATTAAATATTGATTTAAACCAAGAATAAAGATATGTACGTTATTTGGCTTATCTTTCTAGCTTTTACATTGCAATTGCCATATACAAACATAATGAAGCTTACAGGTGAAGGAATCTGTGGTGGTTAGTGCTTCATTGCAGCCTCCATGGACTTAAGGTGCTACCAGTACACTGTAGTCAACAGTGACAGTAGTTGATTACAGTAATAACATACTCTAAAGGAGACTTAAGCTCAGTTATGGTTGCAATACTGAGATAAATGTGAGACTCTGAGTTTTAACTATTTCCTGAGGTAGCTCTGGATTTAGATTATGAAAGGAAAAGAGCCCCCCTAATAAACTGTAAAATGTAAAATTGATTTTGTATCCAAGCATTTCTCTTGTAGTTTGAGCTTAAATAGAATTAGCACTAGTTACAGTTATGGCTTTCAAATTTTGACCTGTTTCTCATAATGCAGCATGTAGACAAACCTCTGAGGATGACAGGGAACCTAAGGGCTCAGAGAGGAATGACTTTTTGTTGTTGTCATGAAAATAGCTTCTCGCAGCTGAAGTTTATAATGGTTTTTATACATAGGCTTCATTTTAATTAGGTTCCTTTATTTCCTTTATCTGTCTTAGTCTACTTAGTCTTCTCTCTTTGTCTGTAACACTGTTTGTTTTAGAAATTTTTATGTTGCTTTATTATTTGCATTCTTCCCTATAAATTTAAGTTCACTGGATGTGAAGGGTAGTTTACATGTGAGTTTACTTACTCATCCAGTCAGAATGAGAAAGACAGAAAATACACTGATGGAAGGAGCCTCAGTGATTCTGGATCTAATATTTTTAAGAGATGCATTCTTCTGTCTAATTATGTATTTAAAAAAAAAAAGGAACTATAGTCTCACTTTATGCTAGAACTTTTTTTTTGAAAATTTCAATATGCCTATCTGATTTAACAACAGAAGGGTTGGTTCCATTTGGGCATGATGCAGCTGGGTTTAGCTTTTTAAATGGCATGAAGAGCAGAATTGCTAGTGGTAAGATCTCATATGGGACATTCTTTGAAGATATATTGATGGAAACATTTAAATCAAGACTGAACATAATTGTAGTAAATACCCAATGTGGGAAGTTTCTAAATTAGATTCTTCTTCAGAGAAGGCTGTCAGTTTTAAATTAGTTAAGTTTATAATTTTTATATGTCTTCATCTTCTAAATTAAATCTAATACTTTGGAAGAATTGATGTTATTCTCTTGAAAACAGGAATACATTCACTAAAAAGTAAAGCAGAGGGAAACACACTTTTGGAATATGCAAGGCAGCCAGTACACTGGCATTTTATGTATAGCAGGGCTGCTTCAAATATAGCACCTCCTATTTGATTGTTAGCTCACAGAGGTGATGGTGGTGGTGGGGCAGTAGAGGTTGAAACTTCCCACATTTCTTTTCATTTTTTGCTGTGCAACAGATGACAGCAGAGAATTTGAGAAGAAGCTGAGAATTTGCTTTGTGTATCTGTTATAGTTTCCATGGAAATAAATAGGAGATGTTACTTTTGGAGAGGTCTGCTATATTTCACAGGAGCCACAGCTATTAACATATGGCATGTCAAAGATAGCATCCAACAACTTAGACTCCAAAAAGACAGCTCTCTGCAATATCTGTGAAGGAAACTACAGTGGTTATTCATGGGGTATTGATTTTATAAACATTATTATAATTCCTTCTGTTGTGAGAGACTTTAACTGCAAATATTTCTGTAAATCTTCCTTAGAGGCAATGACAGTAGCATATACATGCCCAAGTGAGAATGCTGTACAGTCATTTTGACTTCGTTTCAGCGGGAATAACATCTGACTACTAAAAATGGTTAATCTGAAAATGGTGAAGATGATGCAGGTAGTGTTCTAGACCCTAAGCTTCTATATACTTGTTATGATACAGTAGTATAGCAGTATTTTCTCACATCCTCAAGTATGTCTTACTTTTCGTCTTCTGAAAGACTTCTAAGGTTCTCCATATTCTTCTGGGGTCATTTTCTCTAGCCTTTACTATCTCCTTAAATGTTAATATTTTCATTTTTTTTCCCTTGATAGCTGATCTTCATATCTAGTAAAAGTTCACTTTATGTATTTCCTTCTCTTGCTTCCAAAACTATTTTTAAGTTGTGCTTTTACATCATTATTTTATTTCTTATTTCTACTTTTAGCTTCTGTTTAATTCCCTAAAATGTCAGCTCAGTTCACATGTCTCCTGCAATACCTTTTGTTTTAATTTAAGTTTTAAATTAAATTAAGTGATGCTGAATTGCATTAAATCCAGCTGGCAATCAGTTACGAGTGGTGTTCCCCAGGAGTCAGTACTGAGGCACGTTCTTTGTAACATTTTTATTGATTATTTGGATGAGTGGATGGAGCGCACCCTTGCTAAGTTTGCAGATGACATCAAGTTGGGAAGAAGTATTAATCTGCCTGAGGGTGGGAAGGGCCTACAGAGGGATCCAGAAAGGCTGAATTGATGGGCTGAAGCCAATTGTACGAGGTTGCAGAAGACCAAATGCTGAGTCTTACATTTTGGTCCTGCAGCCCTTCTCTATGCTGCAGATTTGGGGCAGAGTATCTGCCAAGCTGCATGATGGAAAATGATATGGGGGTATTAGCTGACAGCTGGCTGAACATGAGTCAGCAGTGTGCCTAGGTGGCCAAGAAGGCCGGTGGCATCCTAGCTTGAACGGTCAGCAGGAGCTGGGAGGTGTACTGGTTTCTGGTGAGGCTGCACCTTGAGTATTGTGTTGAGTTCTGGGCCCCTTGCTACAAGACAGACATCAAGGCCTTGGAATGGGTCCAGAGAGGGCTGTCAAAGCTATTAGGGGTTTGGAGCACAAGTCTTTTGGGAAGCAGCTGAGGGAACTGGGATTGTTGAATTTGGAGGAGAGAAGGTTCAGAGGAGACTTTCATAGATCTCTGACTATCTGAAGGGAGGCTGGGGGGATACAGAGGTTGACATAAGTAGAGGTAATGGTCAGAAGAGAGCCATATGTATCTATACTATGTCTTGTATCTGGGAAGTTTATTATCTGTACCAATCTTTTATTTTGAGGATGTTTCAAGTGTTTCTCATCATGGGATCATGCTGAAACTATATGATCAGCATGCAGGCATGCACTCAAACGCAGTCAGCTGTAGAAACTGAGCCTGAGGAAGGAAGAGGAGGCTGTGGCCACAGGCATGTTTTTGCTTTCAATACAATTGAGAAGTTCCTCTCTGAATTCTTCCTGACAGGTTTCAGCTTCAGCTATTACTTCTAAAATGATGTAAGAGTTGTGTTCAAACCCATGTGCAAGTTTTTATTCATTCTTGGCATTTTGGTGCCTTGAAGTCACCTTTTTTTATTGGTCTTTTTTTTTTTTTTTTAATTTTCCTGCTTGGTAATGCTTGTTATCTCTTGCTTCACTTAAAATAAAAAACAAAACAAGAACAAGGCCACTAATGCATTACAAATGGCACAGCCACTTGTACAGTCCTAGTGCAGTAGAGCTCTATAGCTCTTCTGCGTAGGCCAGTTATTGTCCCCCACTAAAGTTTCCTCCCTTGGGTCCACATGGTCTCCAAAGCAAGTAGCTCATTACTCCATCTCTGGAAACCTGCTCCAGATGAGCAGTGGTCATTCAGTATACAACCTGTGTACAACTACCTACTTTGGTTTTAAAAGGTGTGTTTATTAGAGAAACTAATGCTTCGTGGCCTACTCAGCCTGTTGCTCTGCTGCTGATAGCCCTTGAAAGGATTAGTCTTCTCAAGAAATCAGTCACAATTGTTTAGTAAGTTTCTGCATTTTCTGAGAGAATCCATGGGCTTTGCCCTGCCCAATGTAGTTGACCACCTTTTTATCAGATGTTTGTTGCAAATTTTTAATATGTTTATCACTAATATAGCCATATGAAGAAATACCTGTTCATGGAAATACAGCATATTCTCCAAATAATGTATGACAGTACATACTTCAGATTATGCAGAAATCATAGTTAATGTAAATTAGTACTGTCTAGAGAAGAACTTTCTCCTTGTTGTGTGGAGGGAAGCAGAAAGTCTGCCCTTCTGAGTCTCCTGTTCTGGGGCTTATGTTTCTTGTCTTATATTCAGAGGAAATCGGTTTGTATTTACTGCATCCTCTTGCTGTATATCCCTTAGGAAACACTATTTCAAAGAACAGGAAAAAATAAAATGAAATCTGGCATAATGACACCCCTTTTAAGCTCAACACAGTAATTTTATCTATTATCTAACATATATTATTTTAAAAATCAGAGAAATCATACCCTGGGATGAGCTGTGTTGCACACTGAGTTTTAATCTCTTTCTCCTTAGCAACCATCAAAAAGAACATTAAGGGCAATAAATAGCCAAAAAGGGCATCGAAACTGAATAAAAATAGTGGTGATTCTGCTGGGGAAAATGAGTCTTTAATCACTTTTCCTCTGATGTTCCTAGAACTGAAGGTTAGAACAATGAACAGTATGAAAGAGCAGTTTCAAAATAGCCTCAGAAATAGTCTTAGTCTCCAGAACAATACATCTTTTCTAAATAAACATGATAATACTCAGGGGATACTGCTGACTTCAGAAAGTTCAAAACGCATCCATGCTCCAACACACTGAGGGAGCGGCAGCAACTGCCGTAGGCTGTGTCTTCACTGTGGAAAAAGGGAAGCTTTTGCACTGCATTAAATAGGTTGAGGTGATAGCAGTGCTGTTTTACCATAAGTGTCAACAAGAGTAAGGTAATCTTAACTTTTTTCATAGCTCCTTCGAGCTGAGTTATGAAGCTGTCTTTGAAGTTCAGTCATTTTATTTAATACTTAAAATTTGGGTTTTAAAGAGACTTCACAGCCATCTTGTTTTTTTTTTATTGTTTCAATGTAAAATGGTAATTATTTCCCCTCATATCCACTGGAAGCCTGAATATACCGTATATGGGGAAAGTTGACTGCAACCCTATAGCCTGAGCTTAAAATTGCAGCTTTTCTGACTCAGTGTTTAACACAGGTTAGGTTTAAAATAAATAAATAAATAAAAGTAATTGGCCAACACCAAATAATACAAACATCTGTTACTTCTCCAAATGAGCTGCAAATATACTATTGCCATTTTGCTACTCTGACTGACTGACTGGGGTGTTGTGCCTCCCAACAGTTTCACTGTTTGGTCCATCAGACTGCTGACTTTTTTTTTTTGGTCAGTGGTACATTTGATATTTCACAGAAATCAGTGGGATTTTGTCGTAGACTTGCAACAATACCATTTCAAAGTCCTGCTACTAATAACTCTTATTAATACCTGAAAGTGATGCTGTCAGAGATTTGAAATTCAAAGATAGGATGGCACATAGAAACTTTGATTGTTTAGTCTGGAGAATAGGAGGCTCGGTGGAGACCTTATTGCTCTTTACAACAACCTGAAGGGAGGTTGTGGTGAAGTGGGGGTCAGCCTCTTCTCCAACAGCACTGGTTGTACCAGGGAGATGCAGATTAGACGTTAGGAAAAATGTCTTTTCTGAAAGAGTGGTAAGGCACTGTAACAAGATGCCCAGGGAGGAGCTGGTACCACCATGCCTGGAGGCATTCATGAAACGTTTGGATGTTGTACTAAGGAACATGGTCTATTAGGGAAATATTGGTGGTAGGTGGACAGTTGGACTGGATGATCTTGGAAGTCTTTTCCAACCTTGGTATTCTATGATTCTGTGACTTTCTTCTTTGCTAAAGATTAAAGGCTATTGCTTGGCTAAACAACTCTATCTGATGTGTAGATTTCGTCTTAACCTATGTGCAACAATTAATGCTACATTTAACTGTGCAGGTTACCTGGTCCATCAGTACAGTCTGAGTCCACTGTGTCATTGTGCTTCCACTCACACCAAAGAGGATGAAGCTTCAAAAACATTAGTCGCAGCTCAAATATTTTCTTTGTTTCACTATTTTTATCTGCTGTTTTGCTGCACTTTCTAAATTGAAAATTAAATAGGAAAATAAATGAGTCATTTAATTTGTGATAGGATAGTCATAATGATTGACGTTTTCATGTTCATTATGAAAGTTAGTGGATAGAAAATCACTGTGGTTTCTTTGAAAACAATCATCAATAATCTGATTTGAAAGTTTAACAGATTTCTTGCCCTTAAAACACAACTAATTAAAAATATCCTTCAAGGAGAAATGTTTCAACAAAGGCAATTTTGTATTATTGTTTTATTCTTTGTTATTTTTTAAGGGATTCAGAACGTTCAATTTTGAGGGTAAGTATAAATTACATAAATCTTGAACTGCAACTTTTAGTTTGTATTTCTTGTAGAATCTGCTCTCATTTGTTCTCCTGAACCCAATACAGTTTTTTGTTCCGTTCATTTAATTTGTGCTAGAAAGCTGGCACTAAGAGCTCTCATGAATTGTGTTGGCTCAGTTGGGTAACATGATGAAGTAGTGTGTGTGTGTTTACATTAAGAGATGTGACAACTCTTTCTTGGGGAAAACTGATGCAGTGTAGTAAAATGCACTGCTGTCAGGTGTTTCCTTATCAGATATTACCCATTTTTTTTGATTACTCAATTATTGTTAATCTTTGTCTGTTAAACAAAAGTAATTTCTCTCTCACTTCATTGCTTACAACACTGTAATACTTCAGTTTGATTATCATATTCCATTGTGCCATGTCTTCATTTAAGCAGGCATTAATCTTTTGATCCTTACCCAAAATGCCCCATTCCTTAGCAATTTGTTCTTCTCTTCTCTGCAAATTCCATGTACTATTCATCAGAAACATGGTATTTTAATGTTATCTTGTTGGTGTATTTAGATGAGATCTTTCTTATATCTCATGTTGGATATAATAGCATGTTGGTAGTTTCTACCATAAAAAGTTATCTGTCATGTACTAGTTAGAATATGTGTTGGACATCTTTTCTTTTTCACACTGGATGTTCATAATGCAGAATAGGTTCTTCTGACAGACTCCAGCATGGTGTTCAGCTGGAAACCATTTCTGGTAAGGGAGTTTCTTTCACCCTCACCAGTCACTGGCTGATGAAGCAAGCATGCTGCAATCACTCTTGGAGGGTGGGTTCTCCTGTCTTGTCCTCACTTCTCTCTGCAGAAATGACCGAAAAAGAGGAATATCAAAGCCTATTTGTTATCTGCATATTTAGATAGCCATAGATACATGTGTTTTGGTAGCTGTGTATGCAAATGATCAACAAAAAGTATATAAGACATGTAAGTGCATAATTGGTTTTATGATTTGAAGACTGTGTTCTGAGGTAGCTTTTAGGAATAATTAAACTATTATGCATGATGTTTGTAATCAAATCCTTACAGCTGCCCTTAAAAAGACTCAATTTGCTACAAGAAATGTAGGGGGGAAAAAGTTATTTATTACTTAAATTCAGCCTTTTCCTTCTTTTGTAAATCACTTGCAGGCAGAATTGAATTCCTGTGAATGTGTCAGTTGCCAAAAAGTGTGTTGGAGCCAGTTCTATGAATGTACCATAGGTCCGTGGCAGCAATTTGTGTTCAAAAAAAGTGAAATTTTAAAGGTTTTAGTTGTGACTACTTTAATGAATTTATGTATTCCCATAGTGAGCCATGTTGGTGACTGAACTCTTTGATACGCACAGGGAACTTGTCACAAATGCCTCCTCTCTTGGTAGTTCTTCAGGCAGTTCAGACTTCAATTTTTTTCACCCAATATATGCTTTTGACAGAAGCTATGTTCTCTCTTGGAAATTGTCCTTTGGCAGTCACATCTTCTAGTCGCTACTTTTTCCTCTCATGTTTTTCAAAAGTCAACTTTACCACTAGGGAAATGATGTCCATCTGGCTAGCTAACTCCACCTAGAGCATATGTCTGTTCTTCTCCTTTCTTCCTTCATAAGCGTCAGTAATCTGCACATGACCTCATTGCAAATGTTTGAAAAGCTAGGGTGGATGGGGATGATTTCAGATAAGGTACAACTGAAAAAATGATTTGTCTATGTATGTTGCTGCCGTGATACCAGGCAACGAAGTCAGAGCTTTTGTGAAACTGGAGCAGTTTCCTTTCCACTAATGGATTCCTATAGTCATGTTGAAATGGTCAGTATGATGGAGCAATCAGAGCTGACAGATGCCCAGTGACTCCCAGAGCAGTGATTTTGTTTCATCTTAAAGAGATAAAAAGCAATGCTGGCTGACACAGCAAGGTCTTTGGAGCTTTTCTTAGCAGGATACATCTTTCAACACTTTGCTTCGAAGCGCTCAGTATCCCATGGCAACCTCTTTTCTTCAGGGAGTTTTAGATTTTGACATAACATTAATACATCAGTTCAGGAGAAAAAGCTGCAAAGCTGCAGATTGGCTCATGGATTTACCTGAGGTAAATAGCAAGGAAATTTAAAGGCAGACTGAAACCAATTTTATGGTCTTTCCCTTGGGATTAATGCCTAAATTTGTTTGTGAGGTAATGAAGAAAAGTTATCACTCACAGGAGGCAGCAAGTGCAGGTAGAGGAGAGGTGTTTTTAAAGGAAAAAGCTGCAAGATAACAAGGCCAAACTAGTGCAGTTTATGGTAACAGATGCTCATAGAGAAAGAAGGCAAATTCATTCTGTACAAAAGTATTTTGCAATGTCTGGTTTACAGAATATATATTAATGAGAGAGCTGCAAATACATGGGGGGGGAAAATTCACTGATGTGTTAACTTCATACCAGACAGAAACATTGTGTGGAAGTCATAAACTGCTTTGGTTCATCTCTTCAGTGTTAAATCTTCAGCCACTGGATGATAGTTGGTCACTCTTCTGTCCCCCTAGTCATTCTAGCAGAGACATTTGGGAAGTCTGTGAATCACATCTGCTTTTTTTTTTTTCACAAAGTGAAAAAGTGTGAAAGATGCTATGGAGGGAATTAGAAGCAAACGTTGAGTATGCTGACTGTACTATTTGGGATTATATCACTTGTTGACTAACATCTAGGTTTGATTTCTTTTGAGCTCATAATGTGATGATTATGCAATAAGATCTAAGTTTTCCTTGCTCTGTATTGTGCATGCCCTTCTTTAAAAAGAAAGGTAGAAGGATTTTAGCATGGCCAAGTGCTTATTGCCTGCTCATGATGTATTTGTACCAATATTTTGATTGTATGGACAGGAAGTACTCAAGGATACAGGTATGGAACCAAATTCTTCCTGTTTTATTTATGTCATGTGGGATCTTATTTTCTCAGATCTTATTTCCTCCAAGATGCTTGCTAGTTTAGCTGAAGGCACTTCCTGAAGTAAGGGCTAGGAATGCTTGCAGGAAAGGAAAATACATTTATGAATCTTGTCCAAAGATGACTCTTTGCATGCAACTGGAAGAATATGGCTTCCAAATTTATTGTATATGTATTTATAAATTGTATTTATATATGCATTTATAGCTGTGGGAGGAAGGAGTTATCATGGGAAGGAATTCAAGAACTTCTAAAATTGATGCTTTGTGGAATAATTTTTTACAGAATTGATGAAAGCTCATTTATTGCAGAGTAGATGTGAAAAGCAACATGTGTACTGTATCTGGAGGAAAAAAAAATGATAGGTTGTGTAAGTCCTCTCATTTCTTATTTTACAGCATTGACACACGGTAAGGTGTCTAACTGAATTTTAGAAAGGGGAACTCCTGGTGATACATTATTCATTGCAAACTGTTGTCTGAGGTTTCTCATCTAGTAACTCACGCAGAAGTTTCTGCTTCCCTGTTTATGATTAGTTGCTTAAGTGTAAAAACGATGACCACTTATATTGAAACTTCAGTTAGGAAGTACAATTCTGTCTGAATGCATTTTAGCTAAATAACATGAAAAACAGTAAAACATTTTAGATACTGAATTTTCTAAATAAGATTTGGCATTTTGTATTAGTTTTTCAGCCTTCAATTTTGTTAATGCATATGGAAGACTTTAGAAGAGTGTGTTCCATTGTGTGTTCTGATCAATTCTCCAGTGAAACTTTCCTTAGGACAAAGTGGTGTTTGAGACAGTAGTGCAGTTAATCTGTCACATCCAGCCTGAAATTTCAACTGTAGCATACTAAGTAGAGATAACAGGTACTACTTACCAGAGCATTTAAGAAACCTCAAAGCAAATAATATTGATAATTATAACAATAATAACAGTAACAATAGCAACAGCAACAAACATAGTTCTATTTTTTTTAACTACTAAGAAATCCTGGGTGAAAAGCCTCCTCTACGATGGTATGTTTTTATTAAGCCTGAATATTACATGTTTAGTGTTAGAGAAATTAAATTCCATCAAGAGGCTGTGGAAATGCAATAGTTCTAGAGAAAATGGCCATAATTGTTATAATACTGGGAAATGCTGGGCACTAATATGGATGAGGTATTACTACTGTTTTTAATTAAGCAGATAAGGCAAATTAAAACTCTGAGACAGTACTGGGAACATTGGGCATATTTTCTGGACAATGTCGTCTGTCTGGCCACAGAAACAAACAAGGTATGCCTTTTATCTTTCTCTTGAACCCAAACATATAGTGATTAAATGACATTACTTTGCTACGTTTTACTACTGCAATACACATACTTTAATCTATACTTCTTGAGTAAAGACATTCGAAAAAATGGGTAGTCCTTGTCGCTGTAGAACCATATGCTTCATAGATTCAAAATCATGTTTAAAATTTCCAATTTCATCATCATCTTGCATTTGGCTAATATTTTTCTTTAGTTTAGTATTGATGACAGAAGTGAAATCCTTACCTGGAGGCAAGTGTTCATAAGTGCAACTTTGAGATAAACAGTAAAAGTCGCAGTAAGTTGGGATGTGGTACTCTCAGAACATTAAAAGTGAATTTTGACAACCATGGTTCTGTCACAATTCAACACTTATCCCTGGTCCCATGTTTCTTAAGGGATTGCTTCTCTCAAAGGGAACAGAAATAGGTCCTTCTGTTATTTGTGGAAGGGTGGCTTTTCTGTACCCAAACCACGTGTGAATGTGATGTATGAAGCATGGAGACTGCATGTTTCTGGGCATATACGGAGGATGTGTGACTAAACACAAGAGCATTAACATAGATCCTGACTTGCAAAAATATATTCTGGTTCTACTTTAATATCCCTCTAATATGTGTTTCTTAGGTATTTTCAGCAGCATTTTCATGTTCCAGAAAAATTGCAGCAGCTGAACAAAGCAAGCATAAGTATGCTAGTTTTGGTTGTCAGCTCATCAATTTGAACTGCCTGCACATGTGAGAGAGATATATATATATATATTTAGGGTAGTAACAAGCTACATCCAACTGCCCTTAATCACATTTATATCAAACCATCATCTAGCTTCTAGGGGTAAGAAGGTCAGCTATCAGTGAGTAATGCACTTTGGATTACGTGTTTTTGAGAGGCAGCTTCCATGTCAGGAACAACAGAATGAGCAACAACAGAAAAGGCTTTAAGCTGTGATCAGACTTACACAACCGACTGCAGATGATGTCATAAATAATAGGACAAATAAGTGATAAAAGCAGCCTCAAATATCTGTTCAGTATTAAGAGACATGCTTGAGTGGACCTTATTGTCCACTTTATGCATTCTGTTTTCCCAGACACAATACATTGCAGAAAGTCATTTGAAGTGTGAGTGAGAACTTAAACATTTGTATTTCAGTGCCTTAAAATTAATTTAAGTATGATGTGAGTAATATGTAGCACATCCCTTTCCTTATTCCTCACCACTCGTGCCACTGGTGATTTTAACATAATTTTTCTTGCATGTAAACTTATAGATATACTAGCTCAAAATACTGTTAATTGATGCAATGTTTCCATTTGGATGAAAAATTCTTATTGTTTCTACAAGCAGAATAACTGAATGGAAATTGGTCACTCACTGAGGTGTTGCAACTGGAAGATGGTATATGTCTCCATATGTATATGGAAGGAGGCGAAGGCTGTTGATCTTGGTACTGCATTGCTTTGGTCTTACCTCACCACTAGGACCCTGGGACTCAAAAGCAGTTCCATTTCCAGCAGTTGCCAAATTTAAAACTTCCTATATTCCTACTGATACCCCTGTGAGGCAGGTAAGAGCTATGTGTGGTGTAGAGGCTCATGAGCTTGGACTGAACCTCCAGCCTAAGGATTCCCATTTTGGTAGCAACTTGAGACTTACTGTCTCTCAGTTTTCTGCAGCAGAACACCACTAGATTAATGTACAATAGCAAAACAGAGCACTAGGTGTAAAACTTATCAGCTTTGTTTCTACAGGTCCATCTGAGTTGTCCTTTGGACTGCTTAGTGAGTACAGTACTTTACAATACTCGTTGCCATCTGGAGCTCCTCTCCACACACTGGCTGGGCAGTGCCAAGGACTTGAAGATGTTTTCCGTCTCTGAGAACAGGATGTGTGGCAATATTCTCCATAAGCGAATATGCTTATGATCTATAGCCATTCTTTTTCTTTCTTTCTTTTTTTTTTTTTTTTACTCTAGTATTTCAAATAAGCTAAGAAACTTGTCAACAAAATATTGAAAGCCATTTAACATAGTTAAATGTTGCTCCTGCCTTGGGCATTTCCCTGTTCTGGGTACTGTTCAAACAAATATGGAACGTACTTTGTGTGGCACTGATGAGTGATGCAAGGTGTTCAAGCAGGCTTAGCACCATTCATTGGATTGCTTATAGCTTGTTGATGAAGTAGGAAGGCACAACTTTGATGTCATTCTAGAAACACAACAGAAAGATTTCTGAACTATTCTCAATCCAATCCTGCATCTTTTTTTGGTTAGATGATGTTCACTGTCTCACACTGCCAGTTTTGCTCCAAATATTTTTATGCCTGATCTTTTCATCTCCTTTTTCATTTACCTTTAGCTTCTCATAGGTCTTTGGAGTGGTTGCAGTTAAACATACTTATGACTTTACAGAGTTCGAAAGAAAAAAGGCAAGTAGCAGTTCAGAATTAAAACAGTGATGGGAAAGCAATATTATGATGCTGAACTCCGGGAGATTAATGAATGAGGGAGCTGGGAATTCTCTGATGTGCTGTGTAGGCACTGTACTCATGATGGACATCATCTGCTCTGTAGCTTCCTCAGAGCACTGAACTTAAAGTCTGAAGGTTGTGAAGCACATGCTGCTGTGTTGCAGGTGGCTTTGTCTTCATTACTGTGTTGGGTGTTTGGCTGTGTTGTATCAGTACCTCATCTTGTTTCCACCACTTTCCCTGTCTCTCTTAAATGGGGGACATTTTTAAAAAATCTGTCTTCTGCTTTCTTAATCCGGCTCTTAAGTATGGCAGATGGCAGCTCCCTTTCATAGCATGCTAAAAAGGCATTAACATTTAGCACAGGCTTTTGGGCTTTGCTTCCAGTCATATGGCAGCTCCCCATCATTAATTGTTACTATTTTCACTAGTTCTTTTGCTGAACTGGTCAAAGTAAATCCTGTTTTTATAGAATTAACAGTGAAACGTGCAGCTTTACTTTATAAATTAAAAAAAAACAACAACAAAAACAGTAGGATCTTTGTATATTTCACAGATCATTTAACATTTGTTCTTATGTTTTATCTATGATAATTAAAATTTTTGAGTAAAACACCTTCAAGTTTTAAGCAATGTCTGTCTTTTTGAGACAGATACTTACACCATTGCTGGAAAATAATATCCTACTGCATTTCTTTATTTTCATGATTCCTTGTAGGTTTTTGGCTAATGTTCTGCATTTATAAAAAAGCAAGCTAAACTTCTGATATAAAGAGAACCATCTCCATTCCTGCTATGTTAACATCCATTTCACCTTTCACTCAGTGAGGCTGGGTCTGGAGTTCTACTCAAGTAATTGTCTGTACAAGTGGATCTGAAGTAAATGCTGCATAAATGATTACTTGACTCAGTAAATTTCTGAGTACCTTAATTCCCCTTCAACATCTTTTCCTAACCGTGTCTTTCAGCACTGTGGAATACTTGGAGTTGCAAAGCACTTGCTCAAACATGCCCTAGCATTTAGTTTTCGGCATACTTTACACTTAGCCTCATTAGATGTGTTTTCTGGTCACCTCACTTCATTTATTTTCTGGATAGTTAGGAGATTATGCTGTTAGCTCTATCAGATTTGTTTATGAATTCTTTTAATTATGAAAATAAAAGGGCTAATCTAAGGCTGGAAAAAAAAAAAGAAAAAAAAAGATATTAGCCCTAAAATTCACGGAACGTTTAGAATGAATAAATATAATGCCAGGCATGTTACCCAGGAGGTCAGTTCACATACTTCCTGCTTTAAAGACCTCACTGTTATTGATATTTCATAAAGCTGTCTATCTCTTTGTGGACATTAATAGCTTTATGGAGTTTCTTATGGATGGTTTTTAGAGAAAACATAAAGTAAATGCCACCTGTTTTCTTCCCCTTTTTCCCCAACAGTTGCTGTGATGCTCTCCAGCGCTCTCTGGTACTTAATGTTGATATGCGCATCTACAGTTCAAGACGTGGTTCCCTACATATTTTTACCAAAGCTATTCCCTTTCATACGAACAGCAGGACAATATTGTCTTTCTAGAGTTCCTTTGAATGATCAGTATTTGTAGACTCCTGTAGATCTGGTTGGAGGATCAGAACTGCACACTATACGTGAGATTCCTCATGCCGGGAGGGTGATGATGCGTTCCAGCTTCAGTGCTGGGGAAGCTGGTTAAATTTTTCTCCCTGGGATTCATTGCAAAAGGGGTGTGAGGTACAATGGAAATGTCCAAAGTCTTTTTCCTACATGCAGGAACAGGTGTTTCCTTTTTCCTGGATGAGTGGGAAGATAGGAATGATGATGTTATGGATGTTATAGGTTTTATTTAACATCTTTGTAGGTAACGTGGACAGAGTGACTGAGTGCACCCTCAGTAAGTTCACAGGCAGCACCAAGCTGAGTGATGCAGTTGACACACTAGAGGGAAAGGGTGCCACCCAGAAGGGACTTGGACAGGCTTGAGAGGTGGTCGCATGCGCACCTCATGAAGTTCAGTGAAGCCAAGTGCAAGGTCCTGCACCTGTGCTGGGGAAATCCCAAGCACAAGTACAGGTTGGGCAGAGAATGGCTTAAAAGCAGCCCTGAGGAGAAGGATTTGGGGCATGGCTGATGAAAGACTCAATGTGAGCTGGCAAGTGCACTTGCAGCCCGGAAGCCCAACCATATTCTGGGTTGTATTAAGAGAAGCTTGACAAGGAGCTTGAAGGAAATGATTTTGCCCTTCTACTCTGCTCTTGTGAGGCTCCACCTGGAGTGTTATGTCTAGTTCTGAGGCCTCCAACACAAGAAGAATATGAAGCTGTTGGAGCAGGTCCAGAGGAGGGCCAAGAAGATGATCAGATGGGTGGAGCACCTCCCCCATGAGGATAGGCTAAGAGAGCTGGGGCTCTTCAGCCTGGGGAAGAGAAGTCTCCAAGGGGACCCTATAGCAGCCTTCCAGTACCTGAAGTGGCCTACAAAAAGCTGGGGAAGGACTTCTTATAAAGGCTGGTAGCAGAAAGACAAGGAGAAATGGTTTTAAACTGGAAGAGGGTAGATTTAGACTATGTCAGATAGTAAAGAATTTCCTCCTGATATCTAATATCTGTGAGGGTAGTGAGGTTGTGAATGCCCTCTCCCTGGAAGCATCGAAGGCCAGGCTGGATGGGGCTTTGAACAACTTGGTCTAGAGGGATGTGTCCCTGCCTGTAGCAGCAGGGTTTGAACTGAATGATCTTAAAGGTCCCTTCCAACCCAAACCATTCTATGATTCTATGGAACTGATGTGACAGAGTCCCCTCTCCTGATAGTTGTTGGGAGAGTCTTCAGGACTAAAAACCCATTTCAGCCTCATGGAGAGCAATCAAAATGGAAGAAAAAGAGAAGTGATATTATGAATGACGTTGATGAGGAAATCACACCATTTGCCTTACCCAAATGGCTTGATCTAAATTAGTATAGTACTTTATAAATGTTATGCAATGTTTACATTAATTATTTGGATAAATTTTAATGTGCCTAATTAAATGTATTTAGACCTTGAAATGTCGCTGTTCTCCTCTATTCTTAGATAAACAATTTATGTATCACAATCACTGATAATGATAGCTTAATAAACATATACATTCACCTCCTTTTGGAAATAGTCTTAAAGCAACAGAGGATCAAATCCTGCTTTATGAAGAATTTGTATAAATACTTCCACTGAAATCCAGGACCTAAGTCTCAGTCATGTAAAATTTAACCCAGAACAACTTGCCTTTTTCTAAAACTATTTTTTCCTACTCAAAAGTAATATGTTCTTGTATGCAATATGAAGTAGCTTGTATATTTATTGGTGGGAGAAGTCATGATGTCACACACGTGATGGAATAAAAAGTCCTGAAAAGAAATTCTTCTTCCTGGTCAGTTCATTTCTTTTTTTTTAAAGAAAAAGCTAGTTGGGTATAGTGTCACAGTACGCCTCTTCTTGTACTAGACTTAAATATCTTAAGATGGTTAGATCAAAATACCAGACACTTGAATTAATATAGATTGTCAGATGTAATGAAGCTATGCTATGAGTAATTTTGTATATGAAGCTATCCTTCTAATGCTGTCCTTTTATTATATTTCTTTCATAGTAATTACCTAGACTCATTCTGAGGAAATACCATGTTTCTGAACTGTACCATAAAGATATTATACCAGTCATTAAGAAAAGCTTAATTAATGACAGATACATTCGTAATGTAATCACTCTTGCCTTCCTGCTGAGAGCATTGTCACTGCTCTCTAGAGTTTATTACTTCCATGCTGAATGGATGTATTCAGAATGCAGTGTTATCTCATGTTAAAGTCCTCTGTAACATATGTATATGATTTGGTTTTTTTTTAAAAAAAAAGTTCAATTGAGAGGCTGTTTAGGATGAAAACTGATTAAAGATTACAGAGGAGGGCTTTTGTAGTTTCTCTGTGTGCGTGTATTTCAAATACATAGAAGTCATGAATGAGTATTCAGCTGGTTACTTGTTAATAACTCCTGTGGTGGACAGAAATCTTCATGTCACTTTATCTTACTGGATTTTTCCCCTTTCATCTCAACTAATTCCATACTGTTTTTTTTTCACTTGTGTACTACACACAAGTCAAAGTATAAATGCTGTCATGGTGTCAGTGAGAGTACTTCAAAGGAGAAGAACTGTGGAAGTAGGTCAGTTTTGTAAAGAGCTTGGGATAGCAATTAGTGGGCCTGGCTGACCTGGTGTTCATGGACCTAGTAGAGATCTGCCCTTGGCAGGGATAATAAAAGCTCTTGCATAGTCCAGCACCTGCAGTGTGAATAGCTGAATGAATACATAATGTGTTTTGTCAGGTGATTTCCTCCTGACTTTCACCACTGGATGAACCTAGAGAGGACTTCAGAACACTCTGCTGCACTCTGATCAAATCCAGTTGTCCATTTCTTCCCTTCCAGTTCAATCCTCTCAGTTCTTAATTAATCCTACCATCACACCATTGATGGCAGGCAGTATGTTTCTTACAATTAACTTTTATTCTATCTGAGTTTGTTCTTGATATCAGTGGGAACTATTGTGAACGTGGAGAAAGGAGAGAGAGGCAGATCCTTTGCCTAAAATCTAGTCCAATAACTGACTGTTTTATGATTCCTTATTTGTAAATCAGGAAAACTGCATCAACTGTTCTGATCTTTTTTTTCTAGTTGTTACGCTAGCAATGGATGTTAAAATTTTATTTGAAATAGGTTGGATTTAGTTTGCATTCTTCAATGTGATAAACATCAGGAGGCTGCCGTATTAGCTTGCAATCACTTAGACCAAGTTGTCAGTAGTCTTTAGGATGTCACAGACCGTCAATTACAAGGAAATAAGAGTGGTTTTGAAAGACTTCTGAGGTGTTTTTGGTATCACCTTCAACAATGTAGGATGTACATCTGGGAAAGATGGAGATGAATGAATGTAGGAGTAAATGTTTTGACAGCAAAATCAAAAGGCTGAGGAGATGAGTGAGTGTAAGTTAAGCATCCAAGAGTAGTAAAATACCTGCAAAAAGAAATGTATTAAGCCACAGTGTCAGCTTATTCCAGTGTTTGCAGGAATTCACAACTACTTCTGAAGTATAACAGTGTTGATGAATGAGTAAAATATGGATAGACATAGCAAATGAAAAATGACAGAGTGTAAATTATTAATGCCCTCAAGGTCTCTTGATTTCAGAGTTTAAGTTCTACTGTGAATTTTTTTGTGATGGTAAACTGTTGAAATGTTTCAAGTCCAGAGGTTTTTCTTGTATTTTCCTGTTTTCTTTAACACTGGGTAACAGTGAAGAGATATATATATATATATACCTATATTTTATATATATATATATAATATTATATAATACAATATAATATATATAAAATATAGTATATAATATATATATTATATTGTTTTATATATATATGTGTATATAGTTAGTGAATTGTCTGTTTAAGGAGGTATTGAAAACCCAGTTTGCTTTTGGTTTCTCAGGAGGCTTTGAAGTTCTGCTCATGTAAATATTACACGGTTCTAGGAAGCAGTGGACTGGTAGGTCAAAAAAGATTATTTTTATATCCTTGGAAACGTGAGACAGTTTCTACAAGAAATTTTGTGCCTCAAAAAGACCACTGGTACATATAATGGAATTGACATGTGTTTGTTTGGCTCCTGATGTTGTGCTTTGGTGTTATTGATAGTGATGTCTTGTGTTTGTTTGAGGAATGAATAACTGTCTATCCAAAACTGGAACAACATCAAGAACATTAGACAAAGAGGAGAATGGCTGCTAACTATGAACACTTGGCGAAGACCAATATAAAAACCATCCATTCTATATATAAGCTCTGCCATTAGCAGTGGGACCAATGTGTTTGAATCACGCAAAGCAAATAAATATGAAATTCTACTGAGGAAGGATATAACAATGTATGTTACAGTTAGCCGTTATCTATTGGAAAAATCATACTTATGGCATAACCTTGGTGTTCCTGTATTGTCCTGGAACAAACCTCAGAAGCAAATGGCTGTAGTGTTATGGCTGTGATAACACAACTGAGTTTTACTCTTTTACACAAGCAGCAGAGGGAAAAAAATTGACCTGTTCTGCTATTGTCTTTCAAACAGACAAGGCTAGCTCTGTGGCAACTGCAGGGAGTTATTTATTGAGACACTGGTGCAAACTACCAGGCTGACATCCAAGTTTTTATTTTTATTACAGACAGATTATTAATATAGGCTATCCTCATCTTATTCTCTTATGGGCATGCACATGCACATACACTCACTCTTAGGTAATTAAAGCAAAATAAAAAGAAATAGTTACTTGTATTATATAAGTAAACCTTGCTGCACTGAAGCACTAGAGCTAACTAGTCTATTAGAAGTTACTGGTTTACTTATTTTTATAGTTTCCATCTGGTCACTTCAGAGTCTGACATGGATTTATTTTCACAATAGTTACTAAAGATAATGACAAACTCCAATTTCCACTTTGGCAGGTAGGAATTAATAAGACAAAGATTTTTGAAGGTATTAGTTCTAGTTTATGTCCAACCCTTGGTAACTGTTGTTCTCTTTCTACCTCAATCTCTCACCAGGCTAGCAGAAAAGGGGGTAAATCAGTAACTCGAATTCACATTCTGCTCTAGGATACAACAGTGCAATATGAGAGTACAGCTTTGAATATGTAATATTCAGTGTTGGTTTGTTTTTCTTGTTGGCTTTTGTTTTTGTGTTGTGGTTTTTTTTGTTTGTTTGTTTTGGAGTACAAGAGCAGTAACACTTCTAAGTGAAGCACTCAGAAGAACATAAAAATTTTGAAAGGTTGTTATAAATAACACAAGTAATCTGTATTATGAAACCCAAATAACCTATAATAAGTGTGAAGTTTGACTCTCTTTAAAGTTCAGCAGCTTCCTCTTCTCTTCTAAGTGGTGGTGTAGGAAATACAGGTTCAGTGACCTTCTGTACACAGTCCTATGCTGCTCCAGCTTAAAGGGATGAACATGGTTTATGCTTCTCACTTTCTGTTGGAGCAAGCTGAGTCCTGCAGGCAGGTAATACAGAAACAGTCCAGTTGTAGAGTGGACAGTCCCCAGGAAGAAAAGGATGGAGCTTCTCTAGCAAGAGCAAGACATCTAGGCATTTTAGCCAGCTCTGAGAAACCTCCCGTAAGTATTTCCCATAGCAGTAGTTTGGGTTTTCATATGTTGGTCAAGCTTGAGAGGATGTGCCAAATTTGAAATTACTCTTCTAGTACATGAGATGCTACAGTTTCTTACAGAATGATCATCTGAATTGTCTGAGGTTAGAAAAAAAGTAAATGGATCTACAAACAAAGGAACTGTTCTGCAATCTTGTTCATAAGCAACTGGGTTTACACTTTCTGACAGTCTGCATCTAGACTTCCTGTATACAGACCCATTATCCTATTTCAGATACAAACATCTAGGCCTAGCTGGTTTTTTATTTTCCCTTGCTTTCAGATCATCTGAAGAAGAAATGACAGGTAGCCCTAGTAACTGGCAAAGTTCTGCCAGTGGCAATATATGCTGTGTAAAAATGATCAGTGCTTTTCTTTCCTTATTATTTTATCTGCTAACCAGAGATTAGTTGTTATGATGTCAAAAATAAGTTATCAGACACTCAAATGTTTTGTTTATATGAATAGCAGTGCTGGAGAAGTTTAAGGTTTTAAATAAGTTTAGTATGGCACACTGTCATGATATACTTTACTCCCTTAGGCAGAGATATATATGGGAGTTGCTCTAGAAAAATACAGGAATATACTGTTTGGCAACTACTGGAAGTGGAAAATTTAAACATGATTCAGCTTTTAATTGAGAGATTTATTCTCTTTCATCTCTCTGCTAGACATGTAATTCTAGCTGGTCCTTCATTAGTAGAGCTTTCATCAGTTTGAAGATAAAGCTGTGTTTAAAAAATTACTCAGGATTCAATATAGTAATTTTTTTTGTTTGCTATCTACAATGTGTCATGTTTTCAAAAATGCAGAGTTTGGTTGAACATGCCACCAAAGAAAAGTGTTTCTTCTGTTTTTTTTTTTTGTTTTGTTTTGTTTTTTGTTTTTTTTCTTGTGAGGGTGTTGAATATGATTGTGTTCTGGATGCCAGAGCCACTCTGAAACCCTTTGAATAGACATAATGTCTGCCACACATAGTTATGAATTAGTAAAGGAAATGTTGAGAGTAAATTGTGTTAGCAGAGGTGGATGTACTATTACATAATTTATTGGCAAGCAGTGTTTTGCAAAATTAATATAAAATCTGATGTAGTCTTTAAAGGTTTAGTGGGAAAAGATGGATGGCGTCAAATCCATTTTGTTTTGTTTCCTAGGTAGTGAATTTCAGCTGACAGCCTAGGAAACCCACACCTCATTATCATATTTTGAAACAGCTGTTAAGGAAAATAGATCTGATTGCCAGAATTCGTCTTCCTTTCAGAAATGCCAGCTCTGAACAGAACCATTATTGCTTGTGCAAAGAATACTGTGTTCGACTTCGCTGTCGTCAGGCACACTGAGGCTTTAGTTGGCTCAGAATGTAATTAATTAGGGAAGCTGTTCACACAGTGTTACTGTAATTACTGAACCATGAATTTTTCTCTCTTGTATTTGATCTGAGAAATAAACCCTGTGTATCAGCCATATTCATCTTAATTCCACATTTTAATGGCCTGGTACATGTTAATGTTATAATTAAAACATCAGAGCTGCCACTCTGTGAATGAGCTTTCATCAGAAACCAGCTGCTGAAGTTGTGTATCACAGCTCCCGAGTTACATGAAGGGAGAAGGTGTCCTTTGGTCCACAGTTCTGCACCAGTGATTCAAAAAGTACTTGTTACGTCATGCAGTGTTGCTGCCTGTTTCCCAGAACACCTCCTGCAGGAGCAATATCTCCCCTGATTCTCCACACTCAGGTTTCCTGTAAGTCTTTTAACAGGTTCTTATTTAAAAAAAAATAATAATAATAATAATTTTGAGAAAACAGGTGTTACCTGTTACCTGAAATTGTTACCCTTTACATTTGCATTTTTTTTTTCACAGTCCCTGTACCCTTAACAGAGATTAAGTTATTGACATGCAAATAAGTAGAAGACAAAGAAGCTCTAGAGGATGTGTTTCTCATTTTCCTAGGGTAGTTAAATGTGTAAGTAGACTGTGCTTATGTACCACTTTACCTTACACTGGCTTAAGTTTCCTAATAATGAGAGTGTACTTATGAAGAAAAGAAAAAGCGTTAAACACAACTTTGTCTTATCTGTTAATGAGACAACAGCAACTGGGAGCAAGGCAGAGAACCACTGTTGGATAAGACAGTTTTCCCAGACTTGTACTTCTTTCTTATAGTTCCAGGATGGGTGGCACAGATTTCTCCTAGGAAAATGTAGTTGGGCCACAGCCACCAAAATAGGAAGCTGTTTCTTTCCATCATCTTCCTTAGTTCACCTAGTTGTGCATTTCTGCTTCATACCTAGAGATAGCTCTGATGCTAGACTTTGCTTGAAATGCTTAGTTCTCATAACCTGCTAGGAAACTCACACAGTAAATGGAAACAGTTAGACCTGCTATAAGGAAAGGAGAAGGATCTTAGGGCTGAGTGAGATAATGAATTGGAGGAACAGAAAGAGGTAAAGTGAGCCCTAAGCTTTTGGCAGCTGTTTGGTTTGAATTTTCTTATTGACAGGCTGACCTTACTGCTGGGATATCATTTGCCAGATTATCAGCTGATTGCTGAAGTAATAAAGTGTGAGATGTCTGTATAGGTTTGTACTGCTTGTTAGCCAAAAGAAAAGTCTAGCTTACTCTGTAACAGAAAATAATTGTGAGATGCTGTCCTTCTGCTAATGGGAAAGCTGATGATACAAGGGATTGTTAGCAGTCCTTGAAAAGTCTAGTATAATACAATCCACTACTCAACCTCTTTGTGTTTTCTGTGAAGATGCTGCTTTGCTCTTTCCACTTTTTCTTGCTGCTGGCTGAATAATTGCAGCTCCTCTTAATTCAGACAGTGCGCTGTCAAAGTGAAGCTCTTAAGAAGCAAGTGTGGCTTTCTAACAACGTGAATGGCATGCCCTGATCACTGGCAAACTGCTGTCCAAACATCTAGCGTGTGTTTGTCCTCTGCCTTTGCTGTTTCGATGTGTACGACCTGATATCGCCATGCTTATGCTTACAGATCAAGTGGGCAAAAGTGTAGAGCTCTGGCCTGAACTGGTTGTACCACATCATCTTTTTCACTTTTAAGCTCTACAATTAGTCAATAACCACAGGAGAAGGCATCCAGTACTGTTGGATTACTTTCTTTTCTGGGTTTGGAGCTTTTCTGAAATGTTCTTAGCCTTTCTCTTTCACTAGTTTGTGAGTTGGATCAACTTGGGAACTATGTTCAGCATTCAGGTATTAAAATTAGCCAAGATAGCATTCATATGTTTTTCCTTCTGTATGTAACTCTACTAGTACTATAATTAAAAATATTTACTACTTTTGTTCAAGAGAGGTAATATATTGTTAGAAGTGCCTTAGAGAAATGTACCATTGTGGCATTACAAAAGAAATGAAAGAGGTGAGGAGAAAATGTGTCTGTGGCTACCACAGTTCTTATGGTGTTTTTTGGTTTGTTTTTTTTTTTTTTTCATGCTTCTCACTGTTCAAATGTGGGAGCTGGCTTTTGGGGGATGAAGTAATGTGTTGACACCCCTAGGGGGGAGTGTGGTTAAAATGGGCTTCCTTGCTTGCTTAAAAGTAAAATAACACATGCTTTATTGGCTGAAACTGGAAAATCATGACTAAGGCCTAAGTATTCCTACCTTTTTTTTTTCCTGGTGGCAGTTAAGCCTCCATCCTTATGTGCCTCTGGAAGCAGTTATGCTTCATTTGTCTGCATGTTTGATTTGAAAATTATTCTTTTAGTGAGAGCTATTTGTTACTTAACATTTATTCAGTTTTCCTTAAAATGTAACTTCTAATGCAAGAGGAGCCTCCTAGCAAGACTTATTTTTAAATAATAAGTGGGGCTAATAAAAATCAGTTTTATGGAGGATGAACATGAAGGTTGATAAAATTTCAGTAGCCTTATCTCAGCAGTATCAAGATCAGAGGGAATCCGAATGCTCAGACACACATCTGAAAAATGAAAAGATCACTTCCTCACCTCAATACAGCCCTTGGAACTAGTGGTAAATGTTGTTTTTCTCTGATGGAGGGTTTTGTTTTTCTTGAAAGAAAATGCTGGTTTTCATTATCTGTTCCTCTGTGTTCCATCCTTGCCATCAAGAATGTTTTCTCCCTTCACCTTTGGCACTCTTAGCCAGGGACATGGTACATGGAGAGCACACTTAGCTGGCATGCATAGTATGCTCCCATTCAGAAGAAGTCAGGGCAAAATAGGCTTATACACAACATTCTAGCCTATTCTGAACATGTTGGATACTGAACAGGTTGGATATTAGGAAAAAATTCTTCTTGGAAAGAATGGTGAGCCACCAGTATAGGCTGCCCGAGGTAGTTGTGGAGTCACCATCCCTTGAGGCAGTCAAGAAAATGGTAGATGTGGAGCTGAGGAATATGATCTAGAGTAGTTGGGGGGGGTGGGATGATAGTTGAACTGGTCTTTCCAACCTTAATTGATTCTGTGTGCTTTGCTTGTATACATGAGGGAGCAACTGTTACCTAGAATGATGTTCTTTCACCTTCTCAGAACTACCACTTGATTTCTTGGATGGTGAGCTACCTGGGAAATTCCCCCTTTTGCTTCTTGGATGACACACAAAAGTTAGGAAGTGAAATACTGTGACTACTTTTTGTCCCCCATTTCACATTCACATTACCTTTCTCTCCCTTCTTTTTTTCTTCTCTCTCTAAAGGTTGAGCGTGTCTCAAGTAATTTATGCTTTCATATTCTGAATTTGTGAACTGTTTATAATGTGATTGCCAAATGCTTTTGTGACTGGGAGAAACTACAGAGAACCCAAGAGTATAATAAAAAACACTCTGAGTGACTTGAAGCCAGAAAAGAGTTGGATTGAACAAGATTTGGCCTTTCTGTAATTTTATGGGACTGTGAAGGTCTACTGGGACTGAAACATTTTTTTAAATTCTGTTCATAATACAGTCAGCACACTAGGGTGTAAGGCCATTCCTGAGTATATTGCAGCTCAAACAATAATAAGCTGGATTTCTGTGTGTCTAACCTGCAGGTTACCTGTTTGAAAAATAGACTGTCATTCAGTAGCAGAGTGGGTTGTGTGTATGACTGAGTAATAAAAAGAGAAATTTTCCTGGGAACCCTGCTGTTGTCTGTTCCCTCTCCTTCAGTAACCCCTCCTTCACCTTCTTTGCCTCTTACGTTGTTTGAGCTACCTGAGAGTGCAATACGTATTTTCAGGGAGTAGTGCTTTTAGAGAATGTGAGGTTATCTAAGGTAGGTCTTTACTTATGAAAATATAGTGTTGCTAATAAAATTGTCTGAGTTCGTTTAAATCAATATCAGTAAGTTATTAAATTATATTGAAAGCATCCTGTTCACCTCTCCTCCTTTTCCTCACTCTCCCAGATTAAAAGGAAGAGGAGGCTGAACTCTTAGCAGTAACAGATGAGAATTGCTATGAGTCAATTTTCATTACCTGTTTAATTGCTAATACTTTATGAAATAATATTTTAATAACTAGTTTTTGTCCTGTGCAATAAAAGCCACCTGATTTACTAGCAGGAGGGGGACTAGTGTTTTTTGTTGTTTTTTTTTTTTTAAACATGGTCTGACAGTGATGGGACTAGAAGAGTGGCTTTAAACTAAAAGAAGGGAGATTTAGTCTAGATGTTAGGAAGGAATTTTTTACTTGGGGGGGTGGTGAGGTGCTGGCACAGCTGCGCAGAGAAGCTGTGGCGCTCCATCCCTGGAGGCGCTCAATGCCAGGTTGGACGGGGCCCTGGGCAGCTGAGCTGGTGGGGGAGCAGCCCTGCCCGTAGCAAAGGGTTGGGGCTGAATGGGTTATAAGGTCCCTTACAACCTAGAATCTGTTCTATGACTTCACAGTGCTGTGGGGATGCTCTGTGATGGTACCACAGAGTACATCAAGCATACTATAGCTATGTCTATAAACTTCCTGCTGTGCAAATGAAAGAATTTTGTTATCACTCCCTACTGCCCACGCAACAAAAGGAGTGGGCTTCTGTACCACGGAACAAAGCCATGGGCTAACCTAATTTCTTTGGGTATGTAATTTGGGCTTTGAATCCAAGTATATATATTTTCTGTTAACATATTGAGAGTTGGAAGGAGATCCCAGTGACCTATGATAAAAGATTTTGCCTCTGGTTTCCTGTGGGCAAGATTTATTCCTTGGAAAGTAAACTACAGCTATTCTGGTATTGCTTATCTAATCTCTGCAGATTTCTTCTGTCCAAGGGACACCTCAGGATTCCTCGCACCTTGTCTAACCTCCTTGGACCCTGTAAATTTAAATGCTCATGGTTTTACTGTGTCTGAAAATATTAAAATTCAGCAGTACACAGTGAGTGAGAAGGCAGTATAAAAGTGCCATTAAGTAGTCTTTATTCTTTCTCTGGGACAGCTTTCAGACAGCTTAGGGTTCGGAGGGATAGGCTGTGATGGGTTAAGCTGAAGCAATAAAGACATTACTGCTTCCATGTGTCCATATACTGAGCTGTGAGAGATGAGCAGATACGTGGTAAAGAGGCAAGAAGAGAGTGCTGTTCTGCTCAGCATCCCACTGAGGACTGGTTAAACCTGCAGCTAAATCTAACAGACTGAGGGTAGTTTAAACAAATGCACTGAACTTGTGAACCTTCAGTATTCAGAGAGCCATTGCTTTTTTTGTCTGTCCTTGCTGTGGAGGCAGGAATGGCTATAAAGGTGGATGTCTGAAGATTTAATATTAAGCTTCAGCATCTTAATCCTACAGAATAAGCGAGTTGGAACACTGTAGGAGATCAGGCCTTCACTCTGAAAACACCGGTAGACTTGTTTCATCAGCTCATAAGATGATGACTAAGCATTTATGTTCCTTCTGGGTATGTTTGCTGTTTTAATTTTCACACTGGTTGTATAACTCAGTGCACAATTTTTTATGATTGCTTTGTCCTAAAACACATTCAGTGTATTTGGTATGAGTATAAATGCAGAAAATAAGTGCCATAGTAGACAACGAAACCTATCTATCATTATTTATTCACTCAACAAAGCTATAAAAAAAAAAAGTTTACTGTGTAATAGATTAAAGTTATTCCTTTTGTTCCACCATTTATTTTAACTGAATTATACCAGCAGTGGATGTGAACCAATAAGTCTGTATCATAGCTGTTCACCTCCTAAGACAAATATAATTCTGAAATTATTCAGATGATTTTCAGTTGATGATACAGGACTTTGCTGTCTTTTGCTGTGGTTTTCATAACTATCAGATCATTCTTTGTTTAGTTTCATGGAGACAACAAATTCTTAGTTTTATCTTACTGGTTCCATTGTTGTTATATATCTTTTTATGGTTACTGCCTTGCTCATTAATACAAGATAAAACAAACTGTGAAAATACGGGGATAGTTATACCAAAGATTAAATCAGAAATGGAGAAAAGCCAAATCTTGAACTGAGGCATTTTTCTTTACTAAAAGGCATTTACTGCTGTGATTTGGAAAGGGAGCTATGCATTACAGCCGTTACCAAAAGAGGCTTTATTTCTGTACAGCGTGTACTTGGAATACCCCAGATATCTGTCACTGGGCTGGTGTCAGTATATGATGACAAGCTCAGAGAGAAGCACTGAGGAGAGTGCAAGCATTAACATAGACTGTAGAAGAGCTTGAGTGCCACTTTAACTTTTGTCTGTTTAGTGGAAGAATCAGGAAGGGGATCAATGCCAATGTACCTGCTGTTAAAATCCTGTCTACAGTACATCCTATTCTTTGGAATGAGATAAACACCAGCCATGTGCATGCAAGATCTGTTCTCCTAATGGTATTAACTGGGAATATCCTGTTTTTTATCCTCACCCCATGTGGGTAATCATGATTATCCTCCTTTTTCCCCACTAGCAAATTCTGCCAGTGTTCCTGATCCTTGAGGATACCATCTCTACCATACTATTTTTGTCTGAATTCTTGCTATTTACTAATAACCAGTCAATGAAGCTGGAGTGTCTTGTAGCAGTTCAAATTTTTGATACAGTGAGTCCTCCCTTCCAAAGGCTTTTCAGGACCTCTTTTGGAAGCTAGTTTAGTTCACTGAGGTTTCAAAGCCCAGACTGTCTGAAAAGCAGAAGTCAGCAAAGCCCAAGCTTCCAAACTATACTTCAACATATAGCCTCTATGTAGATAATAAAATCTTAGTGGGAATAAATATGGGCTACTACTTTTTTTTTTTCCAATTGTCAATATGAAATTCTGATGACAGTCATTTTATTGCTCTGCATGAAACTGCATATATTATTTAACTAGTATGAAACAATATTTCCAATTATTCAGCTACATGGGCAGTTTTCATATGATGAAGTTTTATTCTGGCAGGGCAGTACTGCTAAGCTCTACTGTAAGTACATTAAAATAAATTCTATTATCTATCTAAGTCTTGCATTGTAAGATTTTGGTTTGCTACCTGGATAGTTATTTCTGCGAAAGCTATCAGTGCAAGAAACTTTTTCAGTAATCTTTAGCACACGGTTGCTATGCAAATCTAATTACAAGCAGACAATAAACTCTTGCTAGGGCTTCTGAAAATTAGGTATGTAATGAAATAGAAATCAATGTTAAGAGTCTAACCTACAGAATGAAGAACTTTACTGTCTCATGAAATCCTGTACATAGAGCTATAAATCTCTAGTTCATTGCATTTTCTGTTATGGTGCCTTTGTCTCTAAAATCACTTCATCATCGATGGGCTTTGGTTTACTAGCATACATTTTATGTTGTCAGAACGTAACATCAAATATTAATAAAAAATAGAACTGGGATCAGTTTTCTTGTAGGAAGATACTGGAGAGAAAAGTCTTGTTAGTTGATATCCTGCCATTGATAGTTCTCGTGGTACTTATTATTTTGGGGGGTTCTAGTGTGAAAGTGAGTTTAAAAAAATGTTGTCCTTGGTACTTCAGATATGATTTTGTCTCTTCAGGAAATCATTAGCATGTAACTTCCCAGTCTATATTTCAGTATGGTCCATGCCTAACGCATTAAGACACAACCACAGAAGAAATGACGAGCAGGATCAGGAAATAAATTCCTATCAAGCTCTACAGTTGTTTCTACTCTGTATTATCTACTCTGTATTATTTTTAGCCCTTGACCATCTTACATCTCAATTTTCCTTCCCATGACTGGCTTCTTCTTTTGCCTAAAACTGTCTTATTTTCCTGCAGTTGCCTATCAGCACTTGATTGTGACTTTGACCTTCTATTTGTAGGCAGTTCTTATATCTCCTCCTGCTTTTGAGAAGAATGCTGAGCCCTCTCTGAGAGCACTTCTAAATTTCTGGTAATGTAATATTCTTAGCCACACGTATTCTAGTGCTCATGTTTGTTTTCCCACGTGTGATGAAAAGTCAAGCTGTATTCTTTAAATGATTGCAAAAGGTAAAGAAGATCAATTATGAGTCAAAGGGCCTATAAAAATAGGAACATAATAAAGTTAACTGTTCACTGAATTAGAAGAATGGAACAATCATAAAGCCTTTAGTTCAAGAACAGTCTTTGTTTCAAAACACCTGTCACAGTAGGAAGTCCTATTTCGTGAATGTAGTGCTTTGACTCTTCTTCATTAAAAATAGCAATTTGTGAAAATACATTAACGGTCATGCTGAAGGCTGAAAGTACATAGAGGAATTGCAGTCAGAGAATCTTAGCTAGGTAACACTCTGATCTGTTTCTTCTCATTTGATCTTCTCTTCTGCGCTTTGGGGGTTGAAATAAGAGAAGGCAAAGTTCAGAAAGTTATTGTTTCTGAAGGTGATCTTTGTTGCTTTAAAATCTGTTTAGAGACCTGTGTTGCAGAAATCTGCAGCATTGGCCAATGAATGAAGGCTTGGTGAAGTCACTCGTTTTTTTTAAATGTTGGTCACATTGTTTAAAGTTTTCTTCCATACATATCACTCTATTTTATTAAACAGAATGACCAATGGCAAAAACACTTCAAAAGTGAACACTACAGATCATACTGGTGGCTGAACTACTTTAAACTGTGACAACGCTACGCTGCCTGCACTCCATTTTCATTTTTCGTCTTGTGCTTCTCTAGAATGGGAAATAAAACTGTTTTAAATCAGTATAGAACACATGTATCTAAAGGAAAGTTTAGCATTTCCCAAGATCTCACGATTTTACTTGAAAAGTGAAAGAAAAAATGAAGAAAATAGTTTAAAATGGGAAAGAAAAAAAAACAACAACCATTTTTTAATTTCCATCTCTTTTGGAAGAAATATCACAGTGATAATCAAAAGAGTTTGACTAACACAGCATTAATCTCTGTGAAAGGAGATGGAAAGAAAACATCTAAAGAGAGAAGTGAACTTAAGATCAAATGTGTCATTAGCCTTGTCAGTTCTTGGAGAATCTCAGAGGTAGTATTTTTTACAGGAACTACTAGAAAAGTATAATGGATAATATAGTCTTACTAATGTCACTTCAAGCTTTTTGTTTTTTATGTCAAAGGCTGATAGCAGTATTGAAAGGCTTGTCTCCTTCCGTTCATTACTCCTGGGAGCCTAATTTTATTGCATTCTATTTATTACTGGTATCAATAGCAGAGACAGAATTCAAAGACATGCTGTTATAACTGTGCCTCCAGGCACACACTTAAAAAATCTTCTTAAGAGCTACACATGTAGTAAGAAAGAAGTAGATATGTATATTTGCATTAAAGTTCCTTAGATCTCTCTCTAAATTGGTGTTTTGCCCATTTTACTTCAGCTCTAAGTTTCTGTTCAGTATCTTATGTTCGCATGTGCAGTACTGATGAGCAGCTGTAGAGGGAAAATAATTAGAAGAACAAGGAGGGAAGCAGTTGACTCTCATATGACCAACAGCTAGAATCAACCAACAAAATTAAAGAACTCTTCATCATAGGCTTGAAACAGATCATAATAACATCTAAAGCAGACTGGGAGCAATGGCTGGCAATACTATCTTTTATTGATTTGCCTTCAGTCTGACATGTAAAGATAGTTTATCTTTGTATTGACGTTTTTCTTGAAGGAAACTCAGTGAATAATAAGCATGTTATATTTCAGAATATTTACATAAGGTCAATGAGAACACAGAGTCCTTTCCATCCCCGTATTTAATGAAATACTTGCAGTTGTGAGTTTCCATATTTTGCATTTCAAATTCATATATAATATTATTTAGGAGCTGTAGTTTGTACAGCACTGTGAACATAAAAGCAGTGAAAAAAATCTTAGCCTATTGCAGGACAGTGTCTGTATGCCTCTTATGCAAAGAGACTTTCACTGATTTTTTTCTTAGTTTTCTTTGACCTTCCGTAGAGATTACGTTTCGTATCTGTGGATAATTATATGAATCTTTAATTTTAAGAATAACTCCTAGTTTTAAAAGACTACTGAATCAAATGAAAACACACACAAAAGCACAAGAATTGAAGAGCATTAGATATTTTTCACACTTACTATAAGCAAACTGCATCTATAAAGCATATCTACGAGCCAGGCCTGCCTGGTGTGATCTGCGGATGTTCTACTTCCCCTCCCAGGTTTCATTCTGGTGTTAAATGTAATTAGTGTAAGAAAGCAAAAGCCTAGGGCACAAAAAGTTTGAAATTTATTTGCCCTTGACCTGCCAACAACTAATGTCAAATATGCAAAATCCTATTTATGACTGATGTCATATTGCAAGTGAGAACAAATAAGCAGAATTAGAAATGTTGTCTTTTGTCATCTTGGATTAGTCTAAGTTTTTATGTCTGTTTGGATAGATAATTGAGAAGGCCTCACAGCAAAATGTGACTTTTTGATGGGGTTTTGTGGGAGAAGCAGCTTCACATAATGTGGTTTATTTTCATTTTGTAGGAGAAAGTTTGTGATTACAGTGGAATTTACAAGCCACTGTTACTTCTCAGCTTTTCTGAAGAGTAAGGTGGAGGAAAGAGAACTTCCTCTTTTTACAATAAGCATAATTGGGTCAGATGGGGTATGTCTCCGTTAACTTTCTAGTTGAGATCAGGAGGATGTGTTTGATGCAAATGTACCAACTGTCTCTTCAGACTGTGCTTCGTTTTGCACTGTGGTGCCATCTTTGAACACGAGCTGCTTTCCTTTGGAAAGAAACTAAGCTGGAAAATATGCTCCAGGGGTATGCATAGTTTGTTCTTGTTTTAAATGATCATTTGTTCCACGGAGTCAGACTATGGCTAATCTGAAGGGAAAAATGGTTACATGGGCATAGGGCATATGAAGTCTTCAGCTATGTGTGTTTTGTTCTGTGTATACTCTTTCCAGTGTATACAGTACAGTAATATATGGATAGCCTTTACAGTCTGTCTTGTGCATTACATTCATATTGGTAGACATCCCCCTGAATTTTGTTCAAGAAATGGAAAAGCACGTGTTGGAATAAAGAATACAGCATTAAAAGACATGTATGACCTAACGGGGAGCAAGAAAGATGTATGGTATGGATAGCCTGAGGTATGTTTTTAAAACCCAGATATAGAGAGCAGCCTGTCATGCTTTTGCATAGATGAAACCTTCCAAGCACAAGGAGACATTAGCAAACATCTGTAAATGGTCATTTACAGCATTTCAGGTCCTGTACACTAGATAGTCAATTCAGCAGAATTAAGAGCTAGTTATTAAGTTTAATCACCAATGTTTGTTGCTGTTGGGTAGATATAACTAGGATAGACTGATGTAGATATTAGATATACCATCAATGACGTACCTTGATTTCTCAAGGCTCATTATGTAATTAGTTCATATTTTTTACAGGGTGTTTTTTACTGTAATGTCTTCATATCAGCTGCAAAATCTGTACATAATTTTCACAGATAATTTATCAGGAAGTACAGAAATCCTGCAGTGCTAATTAAGTGTAAGAAATGTACTTGCATTTGCGAATATGCATATCATTTGATATGAGGTTACTTGAAAATATACTAAAGGAATTTATATCAGTAAATATGTAATAATATTTTGGAAAACTTCTGTTTGTTTTTGCTACATTGTTGCATTTCTTTTTCTCTTAAAAACTCATGGATGCGTTATATACACGTGGGTTGGATTATATATTCACATGAAGATAAATTCTGCTACTCCCTCAAGCCTCCAACAAGGAGCGTATTGCAAAGGCAGTTCACCAAGGCCAGTTCAGACAAATTACTCACAGATTTGATGCCCTGGTTCTTTTCAGTCGGAGTGCTTGCTGAGCCCTTCCTCCCACCTGTTCTCCAGGTGGCAGTGGGGAGAGGCTTCCTGCACACCATGCCCTGAAGGGGTCTCAGCACAGCAGACTGGAGCATCTTCTCTGCCCCATGTGCTTTTGGGATCAGATATGAATAGAAAACAAGTTTCTTCCTACAGCTTGCTGATTTAAAAAAAAAAAAAAAAAAAAAACCATTACTCACCTTCGCATGCAATTCTATTGTTGATCAACAATCTCCAGTGACCTGCGCATTTCCAGAATTAACTGTTCTTATATTTGTGCTCTGGTGCAGATGTACAGTAAGGATGTCATATAGCCTGTGTCCATCTCTTTCTACACTTCATTTGAAGAGGTTTAAAGTTGTGTCAGAGCAGAAGGGTGGCCTGTTGTGAAGTAGTCCTTGTCAGAGCCCCTTGGACTTGACCCTCAAGTTGAATTTGTGTGCTTTATTTACTGTGAGTTAATACAGTCAGCATTTAACATTCATTGTTTTTGATAAATGAAGGGTTTGTTGTTCCTTCACTGAAGGACAGGACAGCTGTGTTTATGGTCTTCTGGTTCCACTTAAAAGTAAATGGAGTTTCAAATCTCACACAAGGACATCGTGCATCAGTGGGACAAGACATGTAGCCTTCAATCTGAAATCAGTTGTTAGAAGCAGACAGAACTGTTTTTTATTCATAGGTGAGAGAGCAGCTATATTCGAGTGCCTAACTTTTGATAGGATTGAACGCTTCCCAGTGGTAAGAAGCAACACTGTGAATCTGTTCACTTGTTTTAAACATAGAACTAGTTCGGTCATACTCAGGTTCATTTGCCCATTCAGGGTAAGATCAGTGCAGAAAAAATGCAGTTGCTTACCATCAGACTGACTTAAAAGAAAATTAATTTGAAAAAATACAATGTGGTTTTGTTTGTGAAAGAATGACAAGATGCTGAAGAATTACTTTTGTGATACACTTCATGTTTATTAAATTATAATCTTTTAATGAGATGTCCCATGTGTAGAAGCTTAGAATTGCAATAAAAGAAGAAACATGTATTGATTCAAGTTGCTAGTAGTCAGGTGTCCCCACTGTTCTCACATAAAATTGTACCAATGTTCTCTCATATTCGTAGCTCATCAGGTAAATGCAGAGATTGTAAAGTAGCAGCTTCAAAACTTTTTTTTTTTAATTGCTAGCTCAGATGCAGGCTCCCTGGACTGTCGAAGTTATGGCTTTATCTGCAGTAAGAAAGTAGGAGTTATCCACAGTAGTGCCACCACTGCTGGCATTTGGAAAGTATTTTTACATATATGTATTCTAGGGCAGAGATTCTAAGGCTGGTTGTGCTGCACTGGGAAATGTGTGCATTACTGCTGCTAAGAGCATTTAAGTAGAAGAGTAATTGCTTGGCATTTTTTAGCTGTTCCTATCATTGGAAAATAGCTAAAGGATCATTTTGTGCTGGGTGGAGCAGCTTGCTTTCTCTGCAGTCTGCTCATTTGTCTGCAGAGCCAAGGCCAAAGGCATCCATTTTTCATGTGCCTCTCAAGATACAGCAAATTATCTATGCCTAGTATTTCCAGGTCGAAAGATTGGACTGCACAGTTCCTGTGCATAACAGTTTTTGTCACAGATTTTGGCTGTTACGGCTCTTTGTACTATTTGGTCTTATCTCAGCAAAATATTGTGCATGCTATCATGTAAGACTTGTGTGGCATACAGCATCCTCCACAGAGGCAAAGCCGTTATTGAGTATCCCATTGTCATATTTAGCTATTGGAAAGTACATGCTCCAAAGCTTTGTCCAGTAATTAAAAGTCTCTTTCTGCTTAAAAGAAAAAATTCATGTATAAAACATTTTCCTAGAAAATCCAGATATAGGTTGCCCAGAGAAGCTGTGGTGCCCCATCCCTAGAGGCATTCAAGGCCAGGTTGGATGGGGCCCTGGGCAGCTGAGCTGGTGGAGGGCAGCCATGCCAATGACATGGGGGTGGGACTGGGTGATATTTAGGATCCTTTCCAACCCAAGCCATTCTGTGTGCTCAGAGGTTTTCATATCACAAGCACAAATGTGTTTAAACCATCTCAAATTTATTTCAGTTCAATTGGGAATGTGTAATAGACATGTTTACTGTTCTCTACAAACAATTCTGCTTATAACTTCCAGTTCAGGTTTGTATTAATCTTCAAAGAATTTCAATAATTGTTAGAGCATAGTAATGAATTCATTTAGGAGAAGTGTTATATTTCTCTCTCTTTATATACATATATGTTTATAATTATCCTAGAGGAATTGTGTAAAGGACCTTCTGATACAATTTTTACTTTTTAAAATGTATCCGTAACTACACTTGGTGCGTTACTGCAATACATGTAACTCACTAGCAAAAGTAATAGCAAAGAAAACAAACAAAAACAAAAACGAACAAACAAAAGGACCCAAAAGCATTATGTACAGCTTTATTCACATCAAGAATTTTAATGTATCAAACACATTCACAGTTGCTCCTTCCCATGCGCTATCTGAACAGTTCTTGAGGAGGCCAGATTTTGCTGACAAATTCAAAGTACAAAATTACTAGAGGCAGCAATGCTGAAATTACTTTCTCTGGTGTTAATTATAATAAATGGAATAAGCATATCACTGAAATTATCAGCAGAGGAAGTGGACATACAGATACACAAATACTTTGGAATCTTCCAGTGATCGGGATCTGAATGAAATTGAAGAAAGTATCTGAAAGAATGGTGAAAAGCAAAGAACTGATGGGAGTATTCATGTCAAGCTGGGGGAAAAATGTGTTTGCCTGGGATCTGAATACTGAAATTGTTCATGATAGCTCTCTGTGTTTGGTGCAATTATTTTCCATCCTAATTGTTCAAGACATGCAGTTGTGACTCTATCTGATGCATGACAGTGTGAAAGTATACAATTCCAAAATGTATTTGGAAATGCTTTTTAGACTTCATTGTGTGATATGTTTAAATGCATCCATTTTCTTCCCTGTCCAGTAAGAATAGTGAGAGGAAATCACACCCTGTTAAGGTCCAGAAACAATAATAGAGCTTTGAATGAATTACTGAGAATCATTTGCTATTTGTAGTTTATTCAGAATAAAAAATGCTAAGTACAGGTGTTTTTTTTTAAGGCTATAGTAGGAGAATTTTTTCAGCAAATAACAAATATAAAGAATAGTTACTACTTTGTATGAATTTGTGTGTATACTTTTCTAAAATGTAGTTTGAGTTGAGTGTTGGATTGCTGTGGGACAGCCAGATCTGTAATTTCTATACGTTGACAAAGAAAGATCTTTGCTGGAAATTCAAGACGTGTAAAACACTGCTCTCTCTGAGACCATTTTCTGAAATGTGTACTGGACAAATCTGTTACATGGAATTCCTGCTTTGGGTGACTCACATTTTGACCATTGCAGGACCTTCACTCAACTCCATTTATTCTGTCCTTCTGTTCTACTTTTTCTAATTTTTAAGTGTTTCCTCACGGGAAGCAAGATATGGATATGTGAGACAGATAGCTTGAAAGTAACATGTAAACAAATATGGTAAACCACTTTCTGTGCTATTAGGTCTGATCATAGTACAGCTTTTTTTTGACTTTCATTACACAGTAGTATTGGAAGTTATCAGTTTCCTCAGGTCCTTGAAATTATCTTTGTACCTTGAAATTGCGTGAGAATTGTTTTCAAATGCTTGGTTTTAGGGAGTCCTGAGAAATGAAAATCCTGCCTGGGGTGGAGGGGTTGGAACTTGATGATCCTTGAGGTCTATTCCAACCCAAGCCATTCTATGATTGATTCTATCATTCTAACGTCATCGTAAGAGATGGCTGAGAACAGTCTGTTGTTGAACATGAAAGCCGCCACAATTGCTGTTTTCTGTTTTTGGCAGAAGCATTTTCTGAATCTGATGACAATAATCTTACTTTTCCTGAACATTACGTTCCAGAAATTCATACTAGGATTGTTAGCTTCTTGTTAGAGATTACTATGCATCCAAACCTGGATTAGATGACCTTTAAAGGTCCCTTCCAACTCAAATGACTTTGTTTCTTTGCCCAGCTCTTAGTCTTCTCCTTGTGAAATACTAGAGTGACCTGCATTAAAAAATATGGATTTATCTGAATCTCTGTTCACCTTCTGCATTATCACAGCACTACTTGTTGCAGACATAGTGTACTTTTTTGTGGAACTGTGGAATAACATGAATGTACTTGTGTAGGTATGCTCATGCTTCAGCAGTAAAATCCAGAAGCAGTGCTGAATTGAAGCTACTTAACATTATTCTGGTCCATCTTGTCTCAGGACAAGAGGGTTAGAATACCACACAGACAGAAACCCACTGAATTAAATTTTTGTGGTGCACAGTGGTTCTTTTGACAAGGAAGTCACTGCAGAAACTGTTCATGATGGGCGCTGTATAGCTCTGGAGGCTTATCCTAAGACATAAAGTTCTTGACAGATAGGCATGCAGGGTCAAAAGAGGTCGGGTGACTTGAAAGTGTTCTGATAGCTCTGTGATCAGGAGAAGCTTGTCGATTCATCTGTTTCTTAGTCTCAGTTTATCTTTCCTTAGCTGAATTATGAGGTATGAGAGTATTCTGATTTGTGATCTGCTTTTCCATCTTGTGGAGGATGAAATAACAGGTGTGACCAGTGTGACCTTAGTGCTTGGGTATGAAATGAGCAATTAGAGTGAGTAAACTATAAAATATTCATAGCACATGATACTGTCATGATTTTCTGGCAGATTGATTGCTTCACTCAGGCAGAGGGGGACTGGCTGCCAAGGATTTATATTGGCTAGCAAAAGCACTCACAGTAATAGCTCCTTCTGATAAAAATGACAGAATGCTGGAGGTCGAAGCTTATAAAACACCAACTGAAATAAAAATGACTCTGCTGTGACTCTATTCTGTCCCGTGTGAAGAGCTGCTAGTCCTGCTGGCTAAACTATCGGGCAGATGGTTGATTGCTTCACTTTGTGTAACACTACATTAAGAGTGTCAAAAAAGCTCTTATCAAATGAATCTCTGATAGGGCAGAAATGTTGTAAGGTTATGGTAAAAGGTACTTCACTGAACTTGTCCTTTCTAAAGAGTTAATCCAAATTGTGTACTCAAGCTAATGCCCCTCAAGTTAATGTTGCTTGAATGGGAAAAGCCATCCTGTGAATTAACAGCATGGCAATACAAAATAGCTAATAGCTAACTTTAATTGACACTAAATTTAGGTTATTTCTGCCAAGAGCCAGCCAACTCCATTCAAAAGTGTAAGTATTCTTGCAAGAAGATTGCTGGATTAGGTTGATTTTGTGGTGTTTTTTGTTTTTTTTTTCATCATGAAAAGGACCCAAGTTATAAACAAGACATGTTAAATGAAGCTAACTGTGGCCAAAAAAAAAAAATGCCCTGCACATCATAGTCTTGTGATGCTTTCAGATAAGTCGGTGACCAACAGGACAGAGCTGCTGGTGTATAGACTGCAGGATCTGTCTGAGAGGAAAGGCAAGGAGTTAAAGCAGTTGATGAAGTGCTCTGATTTTGAGAAGGGTTTAATATCCTACCGCTCTGGAAGATCCTGGCTCTTGACTTTGCTGGAGATCAGATCATTGATTCTGTTACCTAGAGTGAAGTTTTTGGGAAGATTTGGGTTGAAGATCTGATGATGTTGGTTATCTGGCTGAGAAGTTTGAAGAGTTCTGAAGAGGTCTTGGCCCACCCATACAGCTCTCCTTAAGGATCTCATTCAATCTCTATGCAGTGTTTAGCACTCTTCCAATGCCTGGAGAAGCATTGTTCTGCCTGTGGTAGGATGTAGATCTTGGGTAGGATGCTCCCACTGAAATTTGCATACTTCTTCCTTTTGCTGAGAACGTTTACACTGGGAAAGTTTGCGAACAGGATTTAATTCTCTTGCTGCAGTTCACAGGAGTTCTGCTTGCAAGAAGGTTCAGCCTCAGGTTTGCAAACAGGCTTGTGCTTATATCAGATACAAGGGAAAGATATGCTTAAATAACAGAATGGCTGTCACCAAAGTGACAAAAAACAGTCAGGTGTATGACATAAAGGAGGAACGTGCAAGTAAGCCATTAGCAACTGCTATAAAAATAAAAAAACAAGGGCATTGCTGAAGCTTTGAAGGACAGAATGTTACTTTTTCTGACAGTATTTGCTAATTTGGTGGTTACTGAGAATAAGTAGATGAGGAATATTTAAATTTTCTTTAAAAGTCATTTCTGAAATGATATAAATTGAAAAATATTTTCCTGTGAAGATGGAATACCTTATCTGAATGGGTTTGTGTCTCTAAAGCGCATAACCATTTTGACAGTTCTTTGAAATGTTTGTCATTTTCCTTGATAGATACTTATGTGCAGATTAAGGGCAATGCTTTATAAATTAGATTTAAAATAGATACAAGAACAGAAAGGAACCTCCCTCATTGAATTTCTGTGTTCAGCTTAATCCAAGAATTTCCACATCAATTCAGTTCAAAGGCAAGATTATAAATTTAATTTTGTAATGACTATATACCCAGGCTATTTCTTGTGCCAAGGTCAGAAGCTATTTTCCTTCTTCCTGAAATACTAAGGAGCCATGTCTGTGCTCAGGACAACATGGGAACTACAGCGTGCTTAAATCCATCTGGTTTATGAATATTCTAGATGTTCATTTCTTTTTCTCTCTTTTCTTTGGTATACTTTCAAAAATTATGTAACTACAATTGTATTTTAAATCCTTTAAACAAAACCGATGCAGTTTCACATGAGGGCAAAAATATATGAGGAAGAGAAATATAGCCAAAGCCACTCACGAAGACAGTTGTCATATTGTCATATTTTCAGTTGAGCACAAGTATGTTTGTTTTTTTTTCTCATTTGGGGAGTCTTATTTTCTTTTTGGATCAGACTATTTTTTTTAATGGAAAAGCTGTATTATAATAAGTAAAATGTCCTTACACCAGCACAGTGTGCTCACCATCCCATTCAGGAACAATTCTGTTGTTATAGGTAGTTTCATATTGGTATTCTTTAGCCTACTGACCAAGGTACTTTAACAGGTGTAGCCATCAATTCTGTGCATAAAAACCTTACATGCTGATCTTAGATATTCAGACCTGAGCTTTGGTCAGCAATGCATGTTCAGATTTGATGTAGCCAAAGCAAAACCTAGTGAAATGTTTCCATTTTCACCTTTCTTTGCTGGAAGTAGAATTGCAGTGATGAAACACTGCTTGGTGTTTGGGTGATGATCCACGTATACCTCTCTTCTGGTGTGTGACATTATCATCCTATTCTGCATTAGTTAGGATGTCCTTACTCACAGGAGTAAAACCTGGAAAAATTAGAGTTGTTTTTCAGTAACATCAGTGATATTTTATTTTTTTTTAGCTATAGAATTGGCACACTGGCAATGTCTTTGCGATGGGTCACTTTGTGATTTAACTATTTTAGTTAGTGTTTATTTAGGCAATGAAATGGTTTTGACAGTGTTAGAACCTTATTTTAGAAGGAAAAAAAAAAAAAAAAAGGTATTTTGGTCCAGAAACATCTGCTATGTTTTGGCAATTAACTGCCTCTCATCAGGAAAGGAAGAGGAGGGTCATACTCCATAGAAGAGAAGACTTGTGCCTCTTGTGACAGTGCTCCTGTGAATGAGTGCCATGAGGGCACCTCCAGCCCCATGTTCCTTCTTAGTAATGCAGTTAATTAAAGATCTGGTCAAAACCTTGTTAGAGATTGAAATGTCTGATTTTGTTAATGAATGGATAGCCAAAGCCAAACTGACATCCTCAGACCATTCTTCAGTGTATGAAAGAATATTGACATAACTTGTTTCACAAGATTTCTGCTTCCAGAGTTGAACATATGTGGTGCACACACAGAGTTAATGACTGTGCATCTAAAACACCCATATGTGGTATGCTATATTGCAAGGAACAGGTCTTACATTAATTGCATGCACAAGCAGTTATTACATCTTTCAGCTTGAATACCCTGATGTTGAAGGACTAAAACCATAGGGGGAACAGTCTGGGGATCTCAGATATCATCTCATTTGTACTCAGTATCCTTTGGTACTGGTTACTGCTTCTCTGGAAAGCTCAATTGTCTCCCCATTTTTAAGGAATCTAGTTATCTGCCTCCATTCTTTCCTTCCCTCTCTCCCTTTCTCCTAGAACACATAAACCTAAATGAACTTAGTTTGGCAATTATAGAAAGATGATTAATTTTCAGTACTTCCTTACCCTGTTGTTTATTGTCTGTTTATGAACTTCCCTATCCTTTGGGTTATTATCCAGGAAGAAAGACAATTCCTGTAATTCAGAGTAGAGGAAATTCAAAGCATAAATCGAGGAAAAATCATTCTTCACCATCATTTTCCAGTGCAGAAGAAGAAAGGACTTTAGTGCTCTGCTCTGAAACTCTGATTTTGACAAATATTTACCAGTTAAAACACATTATGGATTTCTTTGCTAGGTCTTTTAGGCTGTTCTCTTTGTGAGAGAAATACTTCTGTATCACATTTAACCTGTTTCACAAGAAATACTACTGCTTGGAGAGAGAATCTAATCAACATTTCAGAATGCTTTCATGAAGTACCTTCTTTTACTTATGTCCTTCTGCAGGTGATTATGAAAGTCACAGCTGTAATTGGAAGTAGGGCAAAGTGACAAAATGTTCAATTCCATTTTCTCTGTTCTTGCAGAGCAACAGCTTGTCTTTCATTTGGGGGCAGGAGTTTTAAGTATTCTTTTTAGAATTATATGGAAATTAAGCAAGCCAATAAAGTAAAAATCAATTAATGTGTAAACTTCTCTTGTTTTACAAAACTGATTAAAACAGACTTGTACAATCAACAAATCAAATTTGCACTTGGAGTCACATTGATTTTGTTTAGTTGATTAAATTGATCTTCTAATGAATTAGTATCTGTGTGGAATTAAATCAACAGCATCGAGTTGTAAGTGGAAGGAAGATTCAAATTACAAAGTTGTACACAGCAACCACAGAATTGTAAGTGATTAAACCAACTCTCCAGTCCTTAAAGAGAGTCATTCCAGTCAGATTTGCTTCTTAACTGGCTTCTTTTTTTTTTTTTCTGTTTCCTAGTTGCTCCTTTGCTCTGCAGAAGAGGGGATTCACACTGCCGAAATCATGAAATCACTCAAGTTGGAAAAGACCTTAAAGATCATCAATTCCAGCCACAACCTAACCTTACTACCCTAACTCTAACAACCATCCGCTAAATCGTGTCCCTGAGCACCACATCCAAACAGTTTTTAAACACATCCAGGGACTGTGACTCAACCACCTCCCTGGGAAGCCTATTCCAGTGCTTAACAATCCTTTCTGTAAAGAAGTTTTTCCTGATATCCAACCTAAATCCCCTCTACTGCAACTTGAGACCATTTTCCCTCATCCTGTCACCATTAAGAAGAGACCTACCCCACTCTCACCGTAAGCACCTTTCAGGTATTGGAAGAGAGCAATAGAGTCTCTCTCCAGTCTCTTTTTCCCAGAACCAAACAGCCCCATCAGTTGCTTGCACAAATGTTGAGAGGAGTACAAATGTTATGAGGAATGGCTGAGGGAACTGGGATTGTTCTGGAAAAGAGTCTGGAAAAGAGGAGGATCAGGGGTGACCTTATCATTCTCTACAGTACTTGAAGGGAGGTTAGAGTGAGTTGGCAGTCGGCCTGTTCTCCCATGTAACTTGCTATAGTACTAGAGAGAGTGGCCTCAAGTTGTGCCAGGGGAGTCAGGTTGGGTTTTACAAATACTTCCCCAAGAGATTGGTCAGGTGCTGGAATAGGCTACGTGGGGAGGTAGCGCAGCTGCCAACCCTGGAGGTGTTGAAGAATTATTTAGATGTTGTACTGAGGGACATGGTTTAATGAGAAGTATTGGTGACAGGTAGACAGTTGGACTAGGTGATCTTAGAGGTCTTTTCCAACCTTGGTAATTCTATGATTCTAAAATGCGAATATTTAGTATAAACATTTATGTCAGAAGTGGATGTGTTTCTCAGGTAGCACCTTTTTAGTTAAAAAAGTGCAGTAAGAATTTGAAGCGTGCTAATTATTCTAATTGCTTAAAAAGGTAATGTAAATCATACCCAGCAAGTATATATTTATTTCTACTGACTCCAAAGAAAGCATGGGACACAAGTTTGGCTTTAGACATCCACACTGTCCGTATATTAGTGTATGGGAACTGCTGAATCATGGCCTGAACCTCTGATTGATCACCTGAGGCGAGCAATGAGTCAGCCATGGGAGCACAGGTGAATTGCCTTCATCTGTGCTATCAGAAGGGGTGGAGACCCATTTAAGTGCTGACTAACAGTGGAGGAAGGGTCTCTTTTTGGAGATCCCTCCTTTGGAGTTTTACAGCGAGCTCAGGACATGGGTAAGCATTCTATCTATTCTCTTTTGTGTAATAACCTGCTTAGCCAAGCTCTCTAGTATATTCCATAATTATATTCCATAGTTATAACATCTGTATGTTCATTGATTATATAATTAGATAAGAATTATCTTATTAAAGTTGATATTTTTTCCAGAATATTGGTTTCATGTAAGTATACTGTTGCTATATGCAGTGAAGCATATTTATTGAAGGTAATGTTTGCTAAAATGTTGTTACTAAGTGTTTGCTCTTCTTACACCCACAGATGTACATTCACACATTGGAAATGGGCAATAGTACTTAGAGGGAAAGTAAAGAGGGAAAAAAGAAAAGCGTTTATTTGCTTGTGTAAAATTTAGATTTTCAGGAGTAGTAGGGGGACTCTAAGTGCATCTCTTGTTAGTCTGATAGGCAAACAAGTTCTTTTGCAGGGACTATAAAACAAGCAAGTTATTGTCCATTTTTGGTCATAGAGGTGTAAGAGAAATGCTCCATCTCCCATGGTTGCAATTTCATGTTTCCTCCTCAAAGGAGACATAAGCAAATCTGAGTATAGAATGCGTGATCTGGTGAGGTGGCCTAATTTGGAATAAGAACTATGAATGTAATTCTTACTTAGCTCAGGAAATTTTTTTTTTTGCTCCCCTTTTACTATAAATTAGGTATCGTGTGCTGTTTTCAAAAGTGGTATAAATGAATCCCAACAACTATAAAAATCAAAGAAGTAGGAAATGATAGTTTTATCAGTAGGAATTTAAAGGTATTGCTACTTTTAGTTCTTGAGTTTCACTGATTTCCATTTCTCTGTTTTTCTGTTTTCTTGGTATAGTCATTCACCTTTCCACCTTTCTGGTCATTTATACAGCTACTCTTTTGATTTATCCACATCTTATAAATTCTGATGGCAGAAAAGCATAAGCATGGGTTCACACCTTACTGAACATCAAAGACCCCATCCAAGAGGGCAGCCTTGTCAATGCCATCCTTGTGGGAAACATTTTTGTAGGAATTTGCTCCTCTTTATGAGGGTCAGAACAGTGCCTCAGGTTCTAAAGAAACAAAGTCGCCTTCATGTCTTTGTTCGTGGAGACATATATTTTCTCTCTGCTCCAACAATCAATACATCACCTTGTTTTGCTCGTGTCAGCATTCTGGAACAATATTTTGCATTTCCTGCACCTTTTAAAGACATTTCTCCTTGTGGTGAGGCCTGATCTATGTGTCATGGTCTTGCTAGGGCCACCCAGCAGGAGCGCAGGATGAGGAAGGAGAAAGCTTCTAGTTGATACATTGCAGTAGCTGCTCTGCTGTAGCCATTCTCGCAGAAAAATAAATGTTTTGTTGATTTCTTTTGAGTAACGTGATGTAATGACGGTCAGCTGTATTGGCAGAAGCTTTGCAGTGCATCCACGAGGGACAGAACACAAGCTGTATCAGTACTGTGTCAAATCTTGAATTGATTGGAATAAATGTGTATAAGTCTTCAGATACGTTTGAAACCTCAAGAGTAAATATTCATCACTCTTAAGATTAAGGAATCTAATCATGTTTTGTAAGAGATATCCTTCTGAACTCCGGCTCTTTCTTATCAGCTACAATAACTTTGTAAATGATTCCGAATAGGAGACACTTATTCATTTTGTTAGTGCACTCTCTCTGATACCGCCAGCCTTTGTGGAGGATACTTACATTTCCTTGACTGTCATTCAGCTGGTCAGCAGATAACCTTCTTATCCTAGTATTCTCCAAAGTTTTCCAAATAGAACTTATCCTTATCTAAATTGGATGCTCCAAGTGCTATTCTGAAAGCTTTTCTTCATGCAGCTGAGAGCCAGTGGCAACATCTTCTTGCTGAAGCATTTTTTTTCTTAGCAAAAGTAAGTCATTTGGGGAGAAAAAAAAAAAAAATATATATATATATATGAAAAAATAATACAGCATCTAAATCCTTCAGAAACCAAGTATAATTTAATTCCCACAGACAGGCTTCATTAAAAGAATATTAATATTGTAACCCAAGGCAGTGAAAGCAGGGAAGCATAGAAAAGGATTAAATGCTGAATGAATACACGAAACAGGTAATGCTAAGCAGGTTTTCCATCACTCTTGGCCATTGGATATTTTTCCTTTATTGTTGATTTAGGCTTTATGCTAAGTCATGTGATGTATACATCAGTTCAGCTTTAATTTCTGCTTTACAAGTTCCACCTCAGACATGAGATATTTGGGACCAAAACTGACTTCCAACGAAGAAACTTTATCTGCTCCTCTGGTGCTGCAGTGATGCTTGAAGCTTAGAGAACAGTTGTCATATCATGTTTCCTCTCCTCTTGCAAAGCAGAGATTCCATTATATCTTTGTTGAATTATATCAGGAGGAACTGTAGCAGCTTCTACTGGAATTAAAGATGTGCATTCAATGGGATTTCTGGGAATGACAGAAAAATTCCTTCTGAATTAAAGGAGAACATCCTGTCCGGTTACTTATTTTGAAAATGAACTTTTTATGCCCAAAACAGGGCAAGCAATCATTACTATATTGAAAGCTAATATGCATGTATACACATACTACGCACTATTTATTTATTTATTTAGAAGCAAACCATAAAAACAAAGTACCAAAAAGCAACATATGACTGACACCTGGAAGAGAAAGTATATTTTCTGAAGGAATATTTCCCATGTCCTCTGTAAGGCAAGACTTATTACTTTTATTTTTTGAATCAGTTGTGCAGTCATACCATGGTACTTTCAATATTCACAAGTACAGTATTGCAGGTGCAAACTTGCCATTCATAGCAAGAACACTTGTGGGGAAGAGAGCACTTCCATGGTGACGTTTTCTGAGGTCCTTTACATAGTCTTCAACAAGTTTGTTTCATGATGTGCTTACACTCACATGTGAAAGAAACTCTACGCTCCTGTTGGGGCCCTTGCTCTGTTGCTTCCCACCAACATCTCTCAGGCTTTTTTCCCACACATGCCCATGCTCAGACTGAGATCTGTGTAGCACCCAGATTAGCAGATGTGCACAGATGCACCTTTTGCTGTAGCAGTACAGAGTTGGAGTGTTCTACTTTTATTTTATGATATTTTTTTTTAACTTTCATATTTTGATTTTAAAGTTATGCACTGGATGTTTTTTTTCTGGCTAAAAACTATTAGATTAATTTTTCTATTCATAACCTTCAAACACTATTATAAGACTGATTCCTATGGTTATTGTTAAATGTGCAGTTCTGGGACAACCATTAGCATCACATTGAATATAAAAGTTATCACCTTGAAAGTGATTATGGAGAATTTAGTGCTGAACATATGTCAGACTGAAGATATCCAGTCTCTGCATGCATTACTGTATGCTTTCCTTTCACAAGCTTTTCTACTTAAATTCCTGGTTGGACTGGCAGAAAAATATTTCCTGATGAAATGTTTGTTTATCTCTGCTTTATCTGTCTATTACCTTATGTTAAAGCTCTGTGATGCAGTATCTCCAAGTGTTTGTTTTTCAAATTATTAAAGTTTTAGAACAAATTGGAAGAATCCTTTGCAGAATTCAAGGATTTCTTTCAAGAAAAGATGAAAAAATAAGTTCTCTTTTTCTATGTTTCTGATAGTAAACAAAAGTGCACTTGAGGTTATTTCCAGTTGATCAGGAAGCTTGCAAATAGTATTCACAGAACAAATAGCTTTAATTGAGCGTGGCTGTAATGTTCTGTTCTTTGTTTATAAGGCAGCCTGCAGAGCAGGCTGTCACTGGGGAAATTTCTACCTGTTGTTCCATTAAGAAGCAAGGAAGTAGCAGATCTTTGCAAGAAGAGGAAATGGTCAGAAAAGATTATTGGAAAGACTTCCAATTAACTTAGCTAGCAAAGGTGTTATTGAAATTTGGAATGTTTTGGTAGTCTCCCCGTTATTAGATTCATACATAGTGTACTGTTATTCAGGATTTTTCACAGCGGATTATCAGATACAATTTTTGCTATGTAGTGGCTACTTTGCTATAATGAGATTTTTGATAGCATACTCAAGACCTTAACTTTAACAAGTTTGTATTACAGTATGCTTGCGTACATATGGGAAGCTTTCCCCTCTTACAAATAATCGTATATGGGCTTTTTATTATCTAAGAATTGTAGTTTACAAAATAGTAGTTTGAGTATACTGCTTTTGATATCTTCACTACAAATAATTAATAATCAACATCTTGCTGTTAAATTTGCATATTTGTGTAATTTGGGTGTAGAATATGACAAATGTCATTTCTGCTTCTGAAGCAACTAGAATATGTCTGTTTTCTTTGTAGCTTAGTCAATGCATGTAATGTCACCCACTCACCTCATATTCATTGCTACACCTACATTCATACCTCACAGTTTTTGTTCTGGAGACAGATGTCTGGCATCTGCTTAAATTACTTATTCTCTTCCTTAAGCTTTTTCAGTATATATTCCTAGGTGTGGCTAAACAGAAACATCTCAAAAAAAATCTTTAATTTAAAAGTTTCTTTCTCCTTACTTGTGCATCCATCTGTTCTCTTATGTCTCTAGCACATAGTATTTTAGAGCTAAGTGTATTCCTATGCTTTGGTTCTAGTGTTCACTGGAGTTTCCAGGAGGACTCTGCCATGATTCAGTTAACTCAAACAGCAGGAAAAAAGCTTTTCTGGATATAGTTTAGAGGTATGAGTTGAGCCCAACTAATCAGTTTTTCAATATTCATGTGCTGAGTTTGCCTCCCATAGCCTTTATCTAGTGTCTTGCTCATGCCATACACTTTGTGCTAATCTGGGGACCATCCATAGCAAGACACTGAAGTTTAGTGAAATAACGCAAAGCTAACCTAGTAAATTTACTCAAACAGACTTTACACGCTGTGTACAATTCCATGCATGCATCTTTGTGAATAATGTCAGAAATAACATCAGCAAAGGGCATCCAACTTTTGGTGATTTGCTGTTTCTAATCCTGTCATGATTCAGTAAGGCTAAATCACGCACATAGCAACTGATGAAAGGGGAAAGAAAAAAAAAAGGAAAAGGATATGGCAGAACAGGAAGATAAAAGCATTTGTCCCAAGCCATCTGGAAGAAAATATCAGACAGTCCTAACATCTAAGGTAAAAATATTCTGACTTAGCCTTATAATTTCATAAAAGTAGCTCTGAGTAGTATGGAAAAACTGCTTCAGCATTTATTATTATTCACCTGAACTTCTCAAAGCAAATTTGATCCTCAAGGCTTAGAATACTGCATCCTACTGATTTAAGCAGTTTAGAAATATACCAACATGCACCTTCACAACTGTAAAGCATTAAACCTCCGAAGCTCTTAGAGCTGCTGCCCAGAATTAGTATTTCCTTTTCTAAGCTTTGCAGTAGCTGGTATACTTCCTGACTAACTTGGAGTGATGCAACTTGCTCATAAAATATCAGCTGGTTTAACACATCTCTTGATAAAGCTTCCATATTAACAGGGGAAATTGCTGTGACTTATAAGTATTTAAAATAAAAGGAAGTCAAATTAATAAACATTAAAAACTGAAAACATAGAGTGTATTGAAAAGAAAAAAAAGTTTGTTGTTGTTGGACTTGTTTCAGTCCTGCAGCTGCTTAAATGCTTTGCCCAACATGCATTACATGAGCCAGTGCTGTGCTTCTTAATGCTGCTTTATGTTTCCCTGGGATGTAGATCCATAGCATGAGCAATGTTCTGTGCCCTATAAGAGCATGTGATTCCCTTTCCTTTCAGAGTGTCTCCAGGCTCAGATGAGACAGCAGCAGTGCTACTGCCCTGCTGCTCATGGCACCATTCTGCTGCTGAAGTGCAACCAGCAGAGGAAATATGGGAGAAGAATCCTACTCTTGCATTTAACTTTAAGGTGATACTTAAAGATACTGCAAGCACTCAAGGGCACGTGTATGCTTAAATGAGAAATAATGTCTTTCTAGCATACTTCTAGATTCTTCTCCCAGGGCAATAAATTGTGAAACTTAATCAAAAAGTGATGTAAGAAAGTGCTAGGCTGTCTTTAATAAAATCCACTTTTTGTGTATAAAGGCAGTAGCATCAATCTGACACTTGGCTGTCAATGATTTTCCATGGGGATTTCTGTGTGCACCTGAACGGCAGCACTTTCAGGATTTGATTAGCAGATAATAAGCTTTCACCTGAATAACATATATGCAGTTTTTGGTATGCATCTGGCTCAATGAAAGGGATATTACGTTGTTTAAATACTCTCCTTGCTGTGTCAAACCATTGCCTACCTGATGCTGACAAGTGTGATTGTGAAATTTGGGTCTGAGAGCTGTTGGTGAATTTGAAGGCCCAACAGAGCAATTTTAGTTCAAGATTTGAGTACATATCCATGTATTTTGTTCTGTATTTCTCTTTTGCAATTGTAATTGCAAACTTCTAGTTAAGATCACCGACTAAACCGAACTTTATATATCCTAATGTTCTTGAAGCAGAGGGTGAACATCCTTCAAAATTCATGCTAAATTTGCTACTACTGTAGACTATTTGCATAAGCAAATGGAAGAGGCATTTCAAAAATAGGCCTCTTACCAGAATGAAGAGGAAACATAAAGGTAATTTCTGTTATGGCAAGATTGATTCATGACACAGTCCATTCATTTGTGCTTAGGAAAAAAGCTCTGACATTGCAAGTTTCTTTTAAACACAACCAAAAAATGGAGGGGAAAAAGCAATGCTACTTCAATTATTGTATTGTGTTTTGCCTGTATAGTCAGATGTGTTCAGGACCTTATCTGTGAGACAGCTATGGAGAATCATTTGACTTTGAAGTATTCATGCTTATCAGAGTCACATTCGTCTGCTTAGATATTGGAGATCAATAACTGGAAGTGATTTGGGGAACATAGTGGCAAAAAAGTGTTTCAGAACATAGCCCTTGACAAAGTGGACATTGTATACATTTTTTGAAGTTGGCTAAGTTCACATTTAATTCAAGATTGATTTTTCTACTTGTTTATGCCCTTTTTGATTCAGATTTCTGTGGGCATTCTTCTATAGTCAGGTTGAGGCAAACATATATATGCATAGTCATGAACTAAAGGACCTGCTGTATTCAGAAATTAGGGCATTTCTTCTGATTACAATCTAACGTACTGACTGTTTCTGTAAGCTCACTCTCATTTTCTAGTGAAGAGCACAGGCTGTATTCAATAGCTCGGCTTGAACTGCACCAGAGTTTTTTAGAAAAGCATCAATCTTGACTTGCTGTTGCTGGCAACACGTAATACACTTCTTCAGTGGTTAATTGTTCTCCTTGATTAAAATTAAGCATATAAGTAAATAAATGTTTTCCGCTTCTGTCCTTTCTGAATGTATTTATTTTCAGCTTTTAACCACTGGACTTCTGGTAAATAGTCAGGAGATAAACCCTTCTACTGTCAAATTTCCATTTCTCATGTCTAATATGAGACTATGATTACGTTCTAACCCCTTAACCTTCCACTTGATGAGATAAGTAGATTAACCTTCTGGAGTCTTTCACTAGAAGCATGGTTTCTAATTCTTTAATCATTCCCTAGGCTCTGTTACAAACCCCGTCCAACTTCTCAGCATCCTTCTTGAAATCTGGATGCTTGAAATAGGCACAGTGTTCCAGCCACACTGCACTGTGCCAAACAGTGAAGTAAAATATTGTACTTCTGTCCCTTTCAATCAAATCTTATGAGTGAATTGGAAGCTGGCCTGCCTCATTTTATACAGATGAAACACAGAGACACTGTCTTACCCCTGAGACTTACTGTCATCTCTTGCCATGCATCTGTGATAGTATCCCACTTCTTATTCACAGCGCTGTTCCCCCACGGACTTGCTGGAAAGGCGCTTGTTGGGTTTGGCAGGCTTCAATCCAGCTTTCACGTAAAGCTCTCCACACAGTGCAATAGATAAGACTTTTGCTTTGATGATGCTCCATTCTTGAGCAGATATGTAATCAGCTGAGGCAATGATTAGACATTTTAAATAGCCTCATTGTGTCTCCTTTTGGTAGCAGGGTGTGGGTGAACTAACAGAGTACTGCACCCTAAGCTGCTCGCAGCTTTTCTCATGCAACATGATGCATTCCCAGATCAGGAGAGCGGGAAAGCAGAACAGTTGTGTGTTGAGCCTCCTCAGCTTCATATGCCAGGTTAGACAGGTGGATAAATCTGCACCAGGGGATGGCTCAAGTGGAAGTTAATGTTTAAATCTTTATTTTCTTTCTGATTTCTTGAAGCATTGCAGGTCTCAACTCTCCTTCATCATGTTTTTCTCCATTGTCATCACATATTTTTAACTCCTTTGTTCCCACGCTGTTCTTACCCATAGATCTGCTTGCATGCAGGATTATTTAATAATAATGTGTTCAATTTTTGCCTCTTGACCCTGTTATATTTGGGGCCAAATTCTCTGGTCAGTCTGAGGGTGAAATGAAAACTTTGACAGAGTTGGATGGTGTTCGACTGTTACCTGGCCTGCCAAGTCCAGGCTTCTGCATCAGACTTGTCCTGCAGCTGTCCAAAATGTCCAAAATGGTTTCCATTTAAGCAACTACCTGCCTATAGTCTTCTAATTTTTTCTCATATGCATTTTTTTAAACTGAAGGTGATATTTCACATACAGATGTGTTATTGCAACCCATAATCTGCCCTCAACTTTTAGGAGAGTAATGTCACTCTTATTTTAGTCCATTGACTGAGAGCATCAAGCTGTGGTTTAGTATTGGTAAATAAGAGTGTGTGGTTCCATGCAGAGAACTTGAGGGTCAGTCCTTGGCTTCATTGATCAGCAAAGGACTGGAAAGGAAGGAGAAGGTAGCCACATAACTCTGATCTGTAGAGTACAATGCGTACACGTAGGGTGCAATTAAAAATACCCGCATAAATTGAGTGAATTATGACTGGGTGAGAGTACTGTAGCTGAAATGTGTTGTGATAGGATTTACTTATTGTTGGAGAAGTGTTAATGACGTTCTTTAACAGTTTTTCTACATTCGGATTTGATCAGGCCATCTTTCACAACTTTGTGAAAATGCTTTAAGAATATATTTTAAGATCAAATATTATCCTTGAAAATTTAAAGGAAAACAAATTAAACTAGAGCCATAAAGTTGACAAACACAGAGTTGCGGGCACAGGTGCTCATGTGTATTCATTTTGCTAAACATGCAATAGATCTGAGAATGAATGAATCCATGACCAGTGATGCCAACAAAAAGGATAATGGTTCTTCAATTGTGTAAAAGGAAATCCTGTGGAAGTTTCAGAAGAAACAGATTTTTGAGTGCTTTCTACAATTATTATTAGTTATAATTTATAAATACATGCCACATTCAGCTTTGCTGCATGTCTTAGTCACGTTATGTATTCTAGGAAAGGATCTGTTTGCTTTGCTAACTTTTCATTACCAGTAGTATAGTAATATTTCATGGGCATTTAATGTTATTGTTTTGTTCTCTTATGAGGAAACAATCATGGAAAATGCTAATGTGTTCATCAACTCTGTAAAGATTAAAATTAATCTTTGCAAATAGTAGTGGTCAATAGTTCTATCGAAAAGAAGTCCAGATATGGAATAATGAATTGTTGATTAAGTGACTGATTATAAAATGACAGAGTTCTTATATTTTAAGATTACTTTATGGATCAGAAACAGACAAACATTTTTAATTAGCACTGGTATTAGAATTTACACTGTCACATTTATGAGATACTCCAGCAAGGGGCAGTGCAGGATACAGAAAGTGATCCTTTCTGTAAAGCAAGTGATCTCTGGAGAGGTTGAATCTTGTTTATTTCAGTTATATTTTGTGCTGCTTAATCATGGAAGTTCAAAAACATGGAATGATTTTTAAGTTGATTAAACTTAACTTTTGTTTTTATTCTGCAAAGTATTTCCAAGACAGTGTTAAAAAGGCAATAAATTATCTTAAAGATAGTTAATGATTACGTGTCATCCCACAGCATTCTTAATATATTGTGTGTCCAAGAAAATGTGGCATGAGATCAGGGCTGCCAACAGACCTTTAGTTTATTTCTTACACTTCAAGAAGCAACGATACAAATGTTTTAACTGTTCTTGCAGGGAGAGAAAATGAATAACGCATCCTGTGTACTCATTTTCAGCTTAATGCAAGTCAATGGAAAACATTTACAGTCCTAAACAAGCACTGCAAAAAAACTTTCACTGTACAAAGCTATTTTCTGTAATAGAAATCATTCTGATCTCCTGCAGCCCAATTATGTCAGCGTGAAAACTAGAGGATAAGGCAATGCAAAAGTTCTTCCAGGGTGTTTTGCATCTTTGCGTACATTTACCTCCTGACTTCGTTTGATAAATAATGATTAATTATTATGAATTGTGAAATGTAGGTGTCACAGAATCCGAACTGTGTTTCTTTAAGTTTTCAGATAGGCAAGTACTTTTAAAAAAAAAAAAAAAGAAATAAAGAAAAAGAAAACCTATTTGCTAATGGTACCGTACTCTTTGAAATGTCATCTAGTTGAAAAGATGGAATATAGCTTGTTCTGGGATAAATTGGACATCTTGTTTGTAACAGTTTGGATAAATTCATCTTGTCAGGACCAGTAATGTCACTGACATGGGAATCTAATTCAAGTTTTCTTTCATACATTTAGTTCTACTTGTTTTACTTTGTTCTGCTGTATGAAGAAGATTTTTGCAGTGGTTCTGCATTCCTTGAGTTTGAGCGAGCCCCGCTTTTTAACCCGGGAGTTTGCATTTTCCGTTTAAGAAATGCAAGGGAATGGGCTGATGTAAGTCCAGCTTAGTTCTAAGTGTAACAAACTCAACTCAGGTGCCTTGTTTTTTGAAGATGCGCACGTGATCTTAACATGTTCAGATTTGCAGACCATTTGGAATTTTGAAATAGAAATAATTATTCCATCATGATTAGCTGCATATTAAGCATTCCCAAACTCCTTTTCCTCATTATCCTTCACCAGCTTGAAATACATGCTCAACAATTTTAGGTTTTAATAAGCGTCAATGTTCTCCGTGAGCTGGGGTTTAATCATGAGTGTTCATAGTACAGGTTTGTACCCTCTTCTGCAGTCAGTAATGGATAGAGGGCCTTCTCTTGTAGCAGAGAATTAGCACCATTTGCTGCTTTTGACCCTGAAAATGGAAAAATAATTATAATTAAAATTATTCTCAGCATTGTGTCAGATTACTAACACTTCATATTTAAGTAGATCTTAAAGATTGGTTAATAACAAAGCCTTAATGGATTCAGTTAGGCGAGCTGAGGGCATTGGCAATACCTTTACAAAGAAGCTGTCTCATTCCCGCAGTTTTTATTAAAATAAAATGTGGCCTGCAGTGAAGCTGACAGCTGAGCAGTTAGGTTACAAATTCGATTGTGATGGTAGGGCAGGCAGAATGAATATTGCCATTGCAGCTTGTCAGAGACAGGGTGAAAAACAAGGCCTGATGAATAGCAGAGTGTGGCCTATATGCTGCATGGATGTGAGCAGCATGAGTGGCCCTGGACTTGCAATGTTTCCAACAGATATGTCGTGGTACTTGAGTGGTCATGCAGGTGTGAGGATTTCATTAAGAAAAGCATTCTGCAATTTTAATTACAGATATTCAAAATGAGAGGTGTTTAAGTAGTAACAGTAATGTAGTACAGTACAGTAGTACCTTTAACAGTGATGAACAGGCACTGGAAATAGAGCAGAAACAAGACACTGAGCCTTTTTTGTCCTGCCAGCAACAGGTTGGGGGGCCCAGGGAGCTGGGAGAAAACAGAACTAGGACAACTGACCTAAATTGTCCAAAGGGATATTCCATTCTGTATGATATCATGTGTGAAGAAACAAAAAAACCTATAAAACCTTTGGCTGCCATGTTCACCACAGTCCCATGGAGAAGATGCTGTCAGATCTTAGGCTTCAAATCAAATCAGCCAGCTCTGCCTTAGTTTACAGCCAAGTCATATACCTCCTGTCATTTCTGTTTTCATGATTTCCAATGTCTTTTTTAACAGGCAAACACACTGAAAACAGCTGAAATCCTCTGTCCCTCAGAAGAATTCTTTCTGTCTCCCTTGTCCCATTAGTTGAGAAGGAAGTTTTCCAATATATAAATTGTGGGAATGCTGTTAGAGTATTTTAAAGTTAGTACAATACAGAGAAATTTGGACTAAGCAGTGTCCACTTAGCTACAACACTTGCAGCTTTGCTGGTACATTCATATAAAATATATTTGTATTAAGAAGAATTTAACTGAACAGGTTTGATTTATTATTAACGTTGGCTTCATTTACATGTACATAAATATATATATAAATCATGTAAACAAAGAAACTGTTGTATAATAATATATTTATGCCTCAGATACTATAGTGTGAGATAGACCAAATTTCATTACTCCAGATGGATGATATTTTACTGATCGTTTTCAAATGCATCCCAACAATAAAGCTGTACAAAAATTTTTTTGTTATAACACTGATTAGAAATTATGTATTTCCTTTCTATCTTGTTTGATCTACCTTTTTTTTCCCTCAGGTGGTAAAATACTAAATATAGTATTATACAACTAACTTCACCCTATTCTGGAGGTTCTAGTCATAGGAAGCAAACTACACGTGTGCAATGGTCTTTTTAGGTTTAGGTGTAACAGTAGAGAAGGGACATGTTGCAGTTGCTAGGCGACGTTCAACTCAAACCTACTGTAAGGAAATACAAAAAGCCACAGGTCTGTCCAACTGCAGAGATTCTTAGAAGTTTGAAAGCTGAAATGAGTTGAAATAAGAAAGTATATGCAATTTAAAGCATATTGACATTGATACTTCATGAATCTAGGTCATTCAGATTACATTGCGCAATCTCAGCTGCTCTGTTTTGTCATTTACATGTAGAGATATATAAGAATAACTGATATAGGCAGCAGTAATACTAGAGAGAAATGTATTTTTTCTAAGGAGAAATAAGTGTTTGACTAGAATATTGCTGTGTTGAATTGGAGTAAGGTGTCATGGCTGAGAGAGGGGCACCAGTCAGTGAGGGGACAGAGCACAGAGAACTCGCAGGTTCTCTCTGAAAAGTGCTGCATTCAGGAAATTGATTTCCTTTGACTTGCAGTTACAAAAATGAGTAACCAACCAGCTTTTCCTCTCCCAGCATGATCTCTGCCTCTTAACATTTCCTCATAGAATCATTAATGCTGGAAAAGACCACCAAGATCACCTAGTCCAACTATGAACCCATCCCCATCATGCCCACCAACCACATCCCTCAGTGCCATGTAAAATCATAGAATCATCAAGTTGGAAAAGACCTGTAGGATCACCCAGTCCAACAGTCCACTGACCACCAGTAGTTCTCACTAAACCATCTCCTTCAACACAATGTCCAAATGTTCCTTGAACACCTCCAGGGGCAGTGATTCCACAACCTTCCTGGCAGCCTATGCCAGTTCCTCACCACTCTTTCAGAGAAAACATTTTTCCTAATATCCAAACTGAGCTTCCCATGATGCAGCTAGAGGCAATTATCTCTCATTCTATCACTGTTAACTGGGAGAAGAGGCTGACCTCCATCTTACCACAACCTCCTTTCACTGTAGAGAGCTATGATATCTCCTCTGAGCCTCCTCTTTTCTAGACTAAACAATCCCAGTTCCCTCAACTGATCCCCATAAGACTTGTGCTTCAGAACCCTCACAGTCCTTCTCTGTATATGCTCCAGGGCCTCAATGTATTCCTTGTTGTGAGGGGCCCAAAACTGAACACAGTACTCAAGATGTGACCTCACCAATGCTGATTACAGAGGGAGAAATACATGCTGTTACGGACCTCCTGGTCATCTCATTCCATCAGGCTCTGTGTCAGTATCCAGACAAAGGAGCTTCCTTCTCCCAGTGGTTCATTTATGATTTTGTGATTTATAATTCTTCTCAATGAAGTAGGCACACACCACCGTAGGTAACTGAGTAGCTGATGATCTTAGGTGCAGTGTTTCTCATCAGCAAAAAACATTTAAGTGATAGGCAAACTAGAATAGCTGTTATTAAAATGTTTCTGAAGCTATATCAGAACTAATTAATTGCAGTGATTATGGTAGGTGTAGTTTTCTTTCTCTTTATTGAATTCTGTAATTTTTCGCCAAGTCTGAGAGTTATAAATCTAATACATATTTTATTTATCACACTGGATTTTAAGCTCTCTGTTTAAAAATGTTTGTTTGTTTTTTCCCTGCTGCAAATAAGACTCTAGTAAAACAAAGGCTGTGCTGAGTATATTGATCTACACCACAGGATTTCCTTGGGTTTTCCATGAAATGGGAGCCTAGTCAGTAGAAAACTGTGGAACATATTCTGTGTATTACCTCCAGGGACTTAAACAGGTTCATTCACTACTCCTTTATGAGCTCTGTTACTCAATTGCTTGTCTGTCTCAGAGCAAAAAATGCTTATTTACTTAGTTGATGACATACCAAACCTAACACTGCATTCTTCAGCCATAATTATCTTATGGTCTTATAGAATCTTCTGGTAATATTGGAAAAAATTGTTTTAATTCCTTTCATTTCACATATCACAGGATTCATTAAAAATAAAATTGCACAGAGCTTTGTTATTTTTTTTTTACTGAATATAAGGTAAAGGTACCCAGGTGTTCCAAAAGCACATGGTTGCGCCCTGCTTGGTGACATTTCCAACAAACTATCCCACCGTTCAGTATTTATTCACTTTAGGACTGAATGTATCAAACAAACATACTCAAAATTCTTGCTACACTCCGTACTTCTGTAGTTGATTTTTCCCTCCTAAGAACTGTAACTCTAACATTTCTAGTATTTATAGAGATACTTTTTAGTTGTCATCTTGTTTTTCAATGTCCTTGCAGTCTTTCATAGCGCGCTGTGATCTGTAAACTTAGCAAGCACACTTCTACCATCCAATTCAGTAATGAAAATATTGAGCAATACTGGATGCAAGACAAAACCCAGGTAACCACCCTGCTTGTTCCGTCCTTAGACGGTTTACAGCAGTAAATCCGGTGCTTCATTAATTAATCTGATACACTCAGTTGTGGTTGTATCTGTTGTGTGAACGTTTCATTGAGACCTGTTCTTTCATGTTACTTGTAAGGATGCTATATGAGACAGTGTCAAAACCCCTATTAAAGCAGACAACACTTCTATAAAAACCTATTATCACTGTGTAGAAGAGAACTACGCTGCTTTGACATGTTCTTGGCAAATCCAAGGCTGCTAATCATCTCCTAACTCGCATCTATTATTATAATAATTAAAGTTTCCAGTATTTTTTTAACAGCTATCATCTTCCAGGTTTTTCTCATTTTATTACTGTTAATATGAGTGAAGATACTCCCAAATAATTTAGGCACGCTGAGCAGAAAGCTTGTCCATAGCATTAGGTATTTATTACTTATGTAAAAGATAGGGATACATGCATGCAAGGGACATGAAGGTAACAGTGAAGCCTATATGAAGTAAATGGTAAACAGCACTAATGGTCTAGTACTACAGTGACTTCATCCACAGAGGAAGGAAATCACATTCTTCATTTCCATAGTAATGGAGTAAATAGCATCATCCTTGGATTCTTCCTTAAAGGAAAGGTTTGAAAGATGAGTAGGATCCAGGTAGTACTGAGACAGATTATTTGGATCCAGGCAGACTTTCTGTCATTGAGGAGACTACAGCAGTCTTCAGGAATAATTTTATCCTTGCTTGGTCAGATGGATAAATGATTTCCTGTGTTCTCTCCCATCTCCTTTACTGCAGTTTCAGTATTTGGAGGCATTGTGGAAAAATAAGAATACTGAAGAGAATAACGGAGTAACTTCGAAGTTCTTATGTGATGTTCATGAAGCACAGGGCTGCAGAAAGCATTTAAGTGTGTGGCTGAACATTCAGTAAGTGGATATGTAAGAGGGTTTCCATTCATTTATGTGTTCTATTGTCTATTCTTCTCCAACTGCAGATGAATGCAGGTTCTTCTTCCCTAAATAAAGGTTTTAAAATACATTTGTGACTAATAGAATATGCAGTCATTAAAATATTTTTCCATGAAGAAATAGGATTAAGTAGTTTGTGGTTGAGATGATGCCATAAAAAAAAAAAAAAATTTTTTTTTTTAACTGATACTCTTTACTTAATGCTTTCTACATTTGTAGATGTATTACTCAGATTTCTTTCTTTCTGAACAGAGATATTTTACAACTTAACCTCAATGAATGATTCAAACAGTGTTTGTGTAAGAACTTCAGAAAATGCAGTTGACTGAGTCTCTTATAGCCGTGGTAGGGCAACTCTTTCTCACTGACATGGTAGAACACTGTTTTGAGTTCAGTTTTGCACATATTATTCTGTTCCTTATCTTAGTAACATCCATTCCTTTAACTTTACATGCGCTGTTTGCAAAGTTCATCCTGTCCTCCAAAGACAGTTTTCCCTTGTCAGACTTTCAGAGTACTCCTCTACAGAAGCCATCATTCCCTCTCTTGAACCCCAGTCAAATCCTTTGCCAGGCAGAAGAGGGAGGCAGGAAATAGGATTCTCCAATGGCACCTTCGCTTATCCTTTGAACCAATAAATGTTTTCTAGTTGCAAGCATTGGTGCTCCTACATTTGAAACATTGTAGCTAAAGTGAGAGTTCTGTATCCAGAAGAGCTTCCAGTTAAAAAAACTGCTTTCCTCCTTGATTTATGTTAGAGTCCTGACACTACAGGCACTGAGATAAATCTAAAATTATCTTTAAGAGTTAGATAAATGTAGGTAAATTAAAATAGTAAATATCTGCTTTAAGATTGCCTGCCTTATCTGTCCTGATTAGTTTGCCTAGTGCACGTTGCACCTTATTTGTAGCTGCACTCCTTTTATTCTATTACTGGTAATAATGTAATGTTATAGATAATGAATCTTGGTTTAGGTGCAATTATCCTTTATTTGTAAATATTTACATTACTAGAATCATGTTTTCTCCTGCAAAATGTTGTCTTCCTTCCACTCTGCAGTGCTCTTAGGCAAGTATGCTTGCCTTTTAGCCCTGATTGAGCCTTGCTCCTGAAGCCACTTGTTACCCTTGACTCCTTCATTAAAAAATACTTCTCTCCATGCTTTATTTTTCATCCTGCTCTTTTCTTTATAAACTTCTTACAAACCTCTCAAGTAGAACATAGAGAACACTCGAATTCTTATCTTCTTTTTGTTATTATCCACATAAGGACTCACAAGGGACAAAATTTCTCATTTGGTCCAAAATTTCAGTCACCGTAGCATCTTTCCATCAAGAAAGAAAATCAGAAAACAGAGCTGGCATGAGCCCTTCAAGAAACAGTGTGGATCTTTCTACTTTACCCTATTTCCCTCACATGCCAAGTCTCATAAATACTAGCCAGCTCTTTCCAGGTTTTTACTCTGGTCTGGCCATGCACGCAAAGAGTATGCAAGGCCATGTACGCGGAATGTAGGATTTAATTCTTGATTTGGCATATATATTAACATACATATCTAGTTTTGACTCAATCTTAGGGATTGAGGCACTAAATCTGCATTCTTATATAATTGCTGGACTTTCGTCTCATGTTTGAGTGTCGCTTCTCAAGTGCTTATATACCTGTATCCTGAGAAGTGTTTATAATCTTTTTAATTCACTTAAGTATTAGTGAAACATGGGTAGGTTGATGTGTTTGTATGATGAAGTTAAAAATTGGCTTTGGAATAAACGCAGTACCTTACGAACAAGATACAGGAAAAAGGTAAATGTTTCAAAACATTTTGTGGTTTTGGTTTATCTCCCCAAAGGTTTTATTCTGATAGCTGGAGATTTATTGATCGAATCTGCATCATTCAAAGAAGCAAATTAGTGCTCAGCTGTCAGATTCTGTGATAATGTTCCATGCTGTGATTTGGTCTGTTTCAGCAAGAAAGCATCTTTTCTTACTGTGTTATCTTATTTGTTTTACTCCTGATGCGCAGCAGTACTATTCCCACCCTGTTTACAGCAGCACTTCAACACATTCATTGCTCAAACGATAGAAAAAGATCAATAATAAGGGACATGCTTGTTTTATTTGTGCTGTAGTCAAACAACAAATAGATAGAAAAGAACTTCTGTATCTTGACTTCGCTCAGCCAGATTTGATCATTAGTTGAAATTCCTGGAAATGTCAATAAGTGACTAAGTATTGGGTGGGTAAGTGGAGCACCATGGCTCTGGTGTACAAAACTTATGTGGGTCCTGATTCTGTGCTCAGCTACACTGGAAAGGCACCATGTAATTATGAGCTGCAGTGGAGAATCTTCAGTAGAGAACATTCATTCCTTAGTGGAGAAGTAAGCCCAGCATTTACAACTCTTTCGAAACAAACAGTTAGATCAGCATGAAATGGCAATATTAGGCAAGCAAATCAAAATTGATAAATATTTTATGGTAAATAATATTTAATGGCATTGTGTTTTACTTTTACAGCAATTGTACTTACTTCTGAATTTAGCCTGATATAGATGCATTTCTGATCATTGTTTTTGATCCTGCAAATTTGGGAAAACTACACAGACTGAGCTCTTACTATAACCAATAAATATATTAATCCAATCATCAGTGCCATTAATATTTTCTTTGTATATTAAGCAGCTCTAAAATGAAATCTCTAACAAAAACTTCTACAAAATATTGAGGGAAGCAAGAGGCATCCTAATCCTGTCTACTTCAATTGTTCATTATGAGATAAAAACATATCAGAATCAATAGAATAAATTTATTACAGTAGAATAGCACCCTGTCTTGCAAATTATGTCAGAATCACTTGGATTTGTTTTTCTTTCATTCATCAAAAATCATAGCCTATGCTGTACACAGGAAATACATAGACAGTGACAGATAGTTGTTATCATGAGAATGAACATTTGAAACTGATGACTTGTAAAGGAAACATCATTACAGCTGAAGAAGCATTAGAGGATGTATTATGTACAAGACTGTCCGCTAAATACACTTCCTAGGAAAATCAGTGTTCAAAATTGTTGGAAAAGAAAACATTTTTCCTCACAGTTCTTTTTAATGCTTAGAAAACTTTAGAAGATTTTAGACTTTTCTCAGGGAAGACCATCTGTTTCTGCTCTGGAAAGCTACATGAGGAGGCTGAAAGCATTGTTTGATCCATAGCACATGTACAAGAAAGAGATGCTTCATGGACTACCCTAAGCTGTCTGGCCACTGTGCGCAGGCTTCCACCCCTCTTGAAAGGCAGAACAGCTTCTAGGCTATGTGCCTACTGGGTTTCTCAGGTTCTCTCAGCTAGTATAATGCTGTAAATTACTCATGATTGTTTTCTCAAATTGTCTTAAGAAATATGCAAACCACCAAAGCTTAGTGAGGTGGAAGCCAAACACCGGATTCTTCCTGACTTGTGATATGTCATTAGCAAGGGCAGAACCAATGTAGGTCTGAGATTAATGTTCTTCAGGTTATTTATACCGATTAATGATGTGACCCATCGTACGCCTTGTCCATTAAAAATCTGTCCATTTTTTACCCTGTCACTTCAGTGCATCACCTCAGTATTTGCTACTTTTAGACTCACTAGGAAATTTTCTATTTACAGAGAAAAAGTTTGGTTCCTAACTCTGCCGTGGCTCAGTAGGACACAGAGGATATTCCTAAAGCTCTGTTGTTAGCATAAGAAGTACCAGTGTTTTAAAACCAGAAAAAGAGAAGCGGCTAGAATTACAGAGTGTGAGGCTAACCGTTTATATTAATTGCATTGGTTTTTGTTATTATAACACCAAAGAAAGAAGATATGCTCCCCACTGTTGCTGTGTTTCTGCTTAGGAACTTCATTCCTGAGACAAAATAATAAAACATTTCCATTTTGAGTGAGACTCTGCAAAATTGCCAAAAGCAAAACCACTCACCCTTGCTTGTGTTCATTTCTCAGTTTCAGTTTGCCAGCAAGTGGTTAGGAGAAAAGCATGTAAAGTTCTACTGTAATCAGAGAATAAAATTCTATGGTGACTGATCAGTACCCACAAATCACAGCAATCTCCTGCTGCAGGTGGCCTGAAATGAATTTGGAAGGCTGCATCCAGAAAATTCACACAGTGGAGGGAAAAAAAAAAAAAAGAGAGAGGTGTGCCAAATGTCTCATCAAAAGAATAACAGGGAAGCTCCATGATGTTTTGTTTGGCCCTTTACTTTTAGTGTTCTTATGTTATTAGCTATGAATATGCAAAGTTTGTATATAAAAAAGCTAGGTAGGAAAGAGGTTTCCTCTAAGCATGCTAGGAGGCCACACTCATGTATGGGAGACTGCATGGATTCAGCCTGAACTATGATTTTCATATCAAGAGGTATCAGTTCTTCGATCCTTCATGAAGTTGGATTATTTTCTTTCAATTCTGTTCATCCAATTATGTAACTGTATTTCAGAATTTCCTTTATGCAACTAATGTTGCAGGATTAACTTTCCTTTGATGCTACTTCTTCAGGTTAGTACACAACACTTCAAACTGTGAAACTGAGCATTGTGATAGGAATGAGATGGATAGCAATATCTTCATTGCTGTGTAAAACTCTATGAGTTCTCTCAAAAGAGGAAGTGAGTCAACAAAACTAACCAAGGCACAATGTTTAAATAAAACAAAGCGATGCCCTGCCCATCCCAAAGCCACCTTTTTTTTTTTGCATTTCTGAGTAGTTGAGAGTAATTGGACTTGCAGCACCTTTCTCATTTCTATTTAGAAGATCAGAGAAGAATTGCCTTTCTTCTCAAACTGGCAGAGAACCCCTTAAAATAGGCCATGGCACGGTACATGAAATGTCCAGGTCTATCTACAGATAGCTAACAGTGTTATTAATTACGTCATTACTGGAAATCTGAAGCTCTTTGCTTATGTTCTTGTTCCAATATGTATCTTCTTCAATGTGCTTAAAATCAGTTGATTTTGATTCTTCCAAGTGGCACCTTTGTGTTTGTTCCCTGCTGTCCTAATCAATGGCCTGTTGGACACAATATTTTTTAGTTGATATTTGCAATTTTTTTCTTTTAAAGAAATATTCTCATGTTTGAGAACATTTGCATATTGTGCATATTGTGCTTAAAGGTAAATTAAAAGAACAGTAAATACCTTACCAGAACTTAATATTTTATTCAATAAATATCTGTTAGTTGTTTTTTCAGTATTTACTCAAGCATGCTGCATTATTCTATGTGCAGACCTAAATACTGGTACATGAGCATTATTCCTGACCTTCAAATGTCCCCTCTTATATCTCTATCAGACACTATATTGTTACTAAAATATACTTTGCAATTAAAAATTTATTGCTTAAAAAGAAAAGGCAGCTTCCTGCCTCTTAATTATTCTTTATTTAAGACACATAAATATTCATAGTGCCTAACTTTTCTTTATAGTATAAATATTATAGTGATTCAGAGACTTTCTTTTTTTTTCTGAAGACTTTTCATTTCTTCTGGAATGTGTACTCTAAAAAAAAAAATAAATCAGAATCTATCTTAATCCATAGACTGTGATGCTGCTACAGCAAGTATAATTTCTAGTAGAAATCCTATTTTCATATGCTAACACCAAACAGCTTTGTTGTTGAATCTTGTGATGCAAATGGGAATGGAGTAGTCCAGGCTGAGAGCCAGGGATTGAACAAACAAGTGGGATTCTGCCTCCTGTATGCTGTGGGAGGTCACACATAATGATCAAAGAGGTCCCACAGATCTTCACAGAAGAAGGTCATGATCTGTAAGCGATGGTAACAACTGCGGCTTTCCCTTTGCCATAAGGAATTGTAACATAAACTTCTGCATCACGAGTTTAAGTGTGGAAACATCATTGTGCTTCTACATAGCCAAATTGCCTATGCCAATAGAATAGACTACAGTGTTCTGGGAGACATAACAGGTAAAATTGCTGAGCCAGTATGAGAAAACTGAAATCTGAATTGCAGTACAAGCAAATGACCTGCTGCTATAAACTGTATCCCTACAGATTTGCTTACTGATTGCCATATGCTATTTGTTGTTTGTATAAACTGTAGATTGATCAAAATTATGTGTTTCCAATTGTATCTTGTTGAAGGACTACAGGAGATCACTGTTTGAAGTAGATCGCTGCCAATCATACTCACACATAAACAAGAAAATGGAATATGAACCATTCTTGTAGCTTTCAGCTAAGCTATTTAACTAAAACCATGGCTGAAAAGGTGGGATTTTTCACACTGTTTAACTGGAAATACTGTAGCCAGGCATCAATATTGATGCTTGAATGGATTAAATTACATTTTAAGTGTTGCAGTACTGAGTAAGGATAAAATAACACTATAACTGGTAACATGTGATATGCATAATGGGTGCCAGCTGCCCACATTAAGTGAAATCTTGGTCATCCTAATCACGTGGATGGCTTCATGGGCGTCCCTGAAGAGATTATTTTCTAATGCAAGGCCATTGACTTCATATATAAGTGAAGTGGGATTGTGCTCACAGATCTGATAGTATGATATGTATCCAGTCATTAAGGCTCTGGAATAAAAATCATTAGTTACGTTGATACTACGTTAACAATTTTTATTTCCAGTAAACGTGTATGTGCTGTGTGGTTACTGCTCTATGCAAACTGTTATGTTTATGATACCATTGTTTGGTTTTTGTTTGCTGTAAGGTTGTACATTCACTGGGATCATTTTTGTAAAGTAAGCAATAACTTTCAGTTCACAGTGAGACTTTTCTCAGTTCTCTCTTCACAAAATCACCATTTTATTAATCTTAATTAATACCAGAGGTAATTTAGCAGGAAATATAATGCTCTGAAGTTTAAGTGAGCCTCGTCTATGTGATATTGTACAAGTTTCATCATTTCTCTGCCCATACCTGGTAGGGATGTATCATCTGTGCACATCTGCAGTGGTGGAACTTGTATTTTATTTCTATTTCTACCAGCTTCACTGTGGAGGCTTGAGGTGAAGGCTCAACCTCTTTGTATAATCTGCATAATACTGTTATTTACCTAGTGTATGGGAACTGCTGAATCACGGCCTGAACCTCTGATTGACCACCTGAGGCAAGCAATGAGTCAGCCCTGGGAGCACAGATGAAGGCAATTCACCTGTGCTGCCAGAAGGGGTGGAGCCTGGCTGCACCTCTCCTAGACCCATTTAAGTGCTGACTAGCTGTCATGGTTTTACGTTTTTTGGTTTTCAGTATTCCACATCAACACATCATGTAGTGCACTGGAACTAAAGTGTTAATACTCCAGCTCCATGTACCTATCCCTGTACGTGACGGAAATCATGGGATCTGACCCTTCCGGGGGGGGGGGAACGCTCACGTACTGCTTGGAGTGGGTGCCTGGAATTGCGTTTCCTAGCCATTCCAAGCTTTTCAGGTTTGACTTGGTCTCGGAAACTATCTCTCCTATCTTATTTGATTTATTAGTCTCAATTTCAATTAGATCTTATTATATTGTGTTATTTTGCATTTCCAATATCATAGTTAGTAAAATAAGTTTCCCTCCATAGATTGTTGCCGCTGTTGTTTTTTTTTTTCCCCCTCTTTCCTTCCCATTTTGTGTGGGGCCGGGATGAGAGTAGAGGGGCAGGGGCCTACTGCCACCCTGTCACGGGCATAGATTGATCTAGTTAATGCCGTGACACTAGCAGTGGGGAAGGATCTCTTTTTGGAGATCCACTCTGCTGGAGTTTCCTAAGCGAACCCAGGATAGGGGTAAGCATCCTATCTTTTTTGATTTGGTGTAATCACTGTGTGGCTAAGCTCTCTGGTGCATCTCATAATTATAACATCTGTACATTTATTGATTGTACACCTAGGAAAGGATTTTCACACCTGCTGTGGCGGAGAACAATAGCTCTGGAAGAGTTCAGTATGTCTCCTGAACAGTACACCACAATAAAAATGCAGAGTTTTCTCAGCTGAGGTTGCATATTAGCTTGATGCAGTCTCCCAGAGCTTCTCTGTTGCCAGCTTTTACTGATCGGTGTCTACTGCATAGCAAAGTTATCTATCTGCTATCTGATGCAGTGTCAGTGAGGCAACCCTTGTTCTTTGTTATCTGAATGGTTCTCCCTAGCTGTTAGTCCAAACTTGAAAGACAAGGACGCTGTGCTGACCACCACGCTCTTCTTTATTCGTCCACCAAAAAGCAATGCTTACCGAACCATGTAATGTTTACATCAATCTGTATTGCACATATCCTTGTGAAATTAAAGTGAGGTAGTTACAGAAGTTGAGTAGTTAACCATCCTTCCTGACCCAACAGAACAATCTTCAATTAAAAAATCAGCTTGCTTTTAGATGAGATAGTGTAGTGTCTGCTAACCATGACTGCTCATGTGCTTACTGATTCTGGAATATTGCTCAAAGTGAAAGGACAGCACATAAGAGTTGCACAGAAGATTTCTCTAGCACGGCCATGAAAGATCTCAGTTTTATGGACACTTGGGACCAACTGAACAGTCGGTATTGAATTAAGCAGGTAACAGCTGGGGCAACTTGAAATTTTTTCCTGTCTTGTCATAGATACTGTGGTATTGCCTGTCTCTAAATGAAACAAACAATAGGGAGGCCTCAGGGCAGACTGTCTGCTTCCCCTCTCTTGGGCAGTCTGCTTTTCTTCCTTCCCAGTGTATTAGAGGTGGCTGATCCATTGTAATGCAATGCCAGAAGCCTTTGGGACTTTAAAAATGCTGTGTGTGTGTGGTATTGGGGAGGCAAAGAAAAAGTATTGACTCTAGGAAAGGTGATCATTTCAGGTGATACAGAGGTTTTAAGGAAAATCAGAAAAAAGAATTCACTTAGATTGCTTAAAGCAAATGAAATAATCCCATGTGTTTGTCTAAACTGAGAGAGCGAATGCAATAAATGTAATTGGTTGTCCCCTTAGCTCTGTCACTCAAATGTCCTGCAGTAATGTGGCATCTTTTGCATTAAAGATTACATGCTGGTCACAACAAATTTGTTTCCTTATAGATTAAACTGATTCGTGAATGCAGTAACGTTTGTCTTAAATGTCTGTTAGAGCCAAACAGCTATTTGGTTTGATGGCGTTTCAATTTCTTTTACCAGCTATTGGGAAATAGTTACTTACAAGTGGGAGGAGGTGCGTTGGTGTGTGGAATACTTTGTACTGGCATGTCAACAATATCCAGGTGCAAACACACACCACAGCAAGTCACTGTTTGATATTCAGTCGTTGTCTATTCTCCTGAAAGATGTTGTCATCTGTTCTGTACACAAAAACAATATTACTGTGAGTTGACCATTCATGAATGACATTATTCTTCCTGCACCATAAGGCATTTAAGGCATAAGTCAAAACAATTATTAACAAGGCACAGTCAACAGCAAATAGCTCATGAACAACACACAGGCTAACAATGTTTTGTCCAAATAATTCAGTGCATAATTAATGAATGCATTGGCAGAAATCTGCTAATTAACAATTTGCAAGCTTGAAATGGGGTTGGATAATGTTTTCACAAGCAGGCTGCAGTAGATGTAGTAGGAAAATAGGGTTGCATCCTCGTGCTGTCTGAGAACAATGTTGTTTCTTGTCTGTGTAGGGACTGTTTAAGGCAGTTCAGGTTAAGTTAACTGAAGGTGTGACATTCACTGTACGTAATTGAAGTGCACCAACCCCAGCATGAATGTTTTCACTGAAAGCAAAGCAGCATAAATGTACTGCCTGCCTGAAGGACATGGTGGAATGGCTGTCACTTGCTTCTCACTCCCCTCCTTGGCAAGATGGGGCAAAAATAGCATAAAAAAAGCTTGTGGGTTGAGATAAACCCCAGGGAATCACTTAAAAATTACCATCACTAGTAAAACAGACTCAACTAGGGGAAAATTAATTTAATTAAATAAATCCAGGTAGCGAGAAACAAGAATACAAATGTTAAAATGAGATCTGTCTTCTTGCCTAGGCTCAGCTCCACTCCTTCATTCCCAGCAACACAATTCAGTGGTTTCTCTCCACTACTCCTTCCCTTCTGACACATCTCCCCTGTTCCAGCATGGACTTCATAAATGATCTCTGCCCCCCGTTGCCTCCTTCTTCTTCCTCTGACCTCAGCTATTGCTGATTGCCTTTATTCACCTGTTCCAGCTCCCCTAGCCTGTTTTTGCCCCTCCTTAAACAAACTTTCCCAAGGTGCCATCACCTTGGCATCTGGTGACAAAGCAAAAAGTTCATATCGCTTGTAGACCACATAAAAACTGTACCAAAAAGCTGTTTTGTTTTGTGTTTGTTTTTTTTTTTTGCCAAGTTTGAATGTAGGTCAGTGGGTCAGACTAACTTGAGAGGAACTAGTGTGCCCCATAGACATAGCTGTAGTTTGCAGGAGCCTGTATGCTGCCCCATTTCCCCTGCAAGGTTCCATGTATATTCTACATGGTGAGGTTTAATACTGATGAGCTCTGGAAGTGGTAACAGCTGTTTAAGACACTGAGCCAGTGTGGTCTGTTGTGGTCATACCCACAGCAGGAGTGCTTTTCTTATGGACCAAGAAATATGGCTGTCCTTGCTCTTTGAATACACAGTTCTTCAGGCTGGGCTTCAGCAACCCAGCAGTTCCACCCTGTGCCAGGATAGTAAAACCAGCCTGGGAAGGGCTTTGTGGTTTTCTGTCTCCCCAGTAAAAGCTGACTTTTATGAGGCCATTTGTCAGTTAGACAGGGACTTATGTAACTTGCTGTCGACCAACACAACAGCTCTGTTAGCTGAAATGCCAACACGAGCACAGTAGCATCCTCGGGTATGTGGCAGTTTGATTCTGTGATCTTCTGGCTTATGTGGTTACCATGAATGGACTCACTGTGCAGACAGACATGGGGGTGAGTGAAAGCCTGTGCAGGGAAGAGTTTTGTCTTGGCCAAAATAATGATTTCATGTTAATTTATGTAAACTGCTGAAGGAGGTTGCACAGGCACGCTTATTTGGATGTAAGCTTCATATGTTTCCATCAGTTTTGAATGGCTGACATTTCTCTATATAGACTATGGATTTCAAAAGTATGAAGTTTTCCAGTGTGAATATTTAGAACTTTGTTGCAATACCTCTTCTACTTCGTATCCTTTTTCCTCTGAAGAGGAAAAGAAAAGTAGCTTCTATTGCGTGGCTGCTGATCTTCGTCTTAGCTGTTTAAGCTACTTCATGAGAGAGGAATGTAGCAATTTTCCAGTGAAATACATAGACATAGATTATGGAGAATTGTCACTTTCAGTTTATTGTGGTGATAAAACTAGATCAAAATTACTTCTGGTGAATAAGAGAGGTTGCTTGAGCTCTGCATCCTTCATCTGATGCTATTTTCTAAAGACTTTACCTTGCTCACTGACATGCTACAAGTGCAGGGTTTGCCAGTTGCACCACTCATCAGCTTGTACAGGGTAGCTGATGCTTAGAGACTTAAGGCTCTTTAAGGCCTCCTATATTCAGGAAATGATTTTATAACAGCGCAGTTAAACTGCTCTGACTGGCTTTGTCTAGATCTCTCTGGTCATTCAGACTGTACCTAAACTATGGGGTAAGTGTGCCCAGAGTCTTGGTGGCCCAGATCACTAAACTTTGGTTGCTATTACTGCCCTGTCCTGCTATCTGCCCATGTTATTTTTCAGTGAAAACCACCATGTGAGAGAAAGGATGGGGCTGAGCTTGGTGTGATTTCCATAGCTGGGATGCGAACCTGGACTTGAGCCTCAGGATTATTTTTCTCCAGAATGTTTTCTTTTATAATATTTATTCAGTGTCTGTTTGGGATTAAAAAGGTCAGCGTGGCTTTCTAAAGTTTACAATATCCTGAGAGCTGAATATGTCATGCCAGCCAAAGTTTACTTTTTATTTTGGCAGTTGTTGTAGATGGAATGCTGGTTTAGATAGGAGGATCTTCTGTTTGACCTAGTGGAGCCATTTTTATGCTATCATTTATGCAAGGTGGCAAAACACTAAAAGTTCATTACAGATCTGGGCATAATCATTGTATTCAGTGTTTTGTCACCAAAATGATGGGCGAACTTATAAGAGCCCCGAAACAAACAGTGACCCTTCCCAACTCTTACTATTCTAGAGTGTGAAGTTGCACAGGGAAACCAGAGAAGCTAGTAATTTTCTGCATGCGGACACTTCCCTGTGTATTTGCTAAAAGTATACAATGCTCTCTAGCCTCTGCAAGAGATCCCCATGAGCTGTGTTTGAATGGGAACAATGGGTAACGTCCCTTGGTGCCATCCTGTAGTACTCTGTAGCACTTCTTAAACTGAAGGCTTATGTTCTGCATCTTTGTGTAAAATACAGACTGGTGATGTTCATTTTACTGCCTCAGTGAATTGCTTTTTGGATTCCATGCACACATGTGGCACCCACTGTATCCTGTGGCAATAAATTCTGATATTTAATTATGATCTTTGTGGAAAATGTCCTTTCTTGGTTTTATTTGTTTGTTTTTAAACTTGCTAACCTCTCACATTGTTGGGATCATCGTGCTTCCTCTGTTAGGAAAGACAGTGAAAAAGTGTTTCTTATTCATATTCTCAGTACTGCTCTCAGTTTTATGAGGCTCTTTCACAATACTTTCCCTCGGTTGTTCCTCTTCAAACATAAAAATCCTGAAGTTATTTTTTAGTTTCTGAGTGCAGAAGTCATTACACACCTTTGATCATCCTGTCACCCTTTTCTTTATCCCCTTTTCCCACCGTCCTCTTTGAGATGTGATGACTGGAGCCATATTCAGTATTCAAAGTTACGTGGGCAAAGGATTTATATGACAGCATTATCATGTTTTCTTCTGCTGTGTTCTGTCTTTTTCCTAATATTTCCTAATATATCATTTCCTTTTTTGACAACTGCTGAGAAACTAGGTGATATTTTCAGAAAGCTATTTCCAAACTCTCTTAGCAAAAGCTGATTTTGCTGTGTTTATAAATTTCCCATGGTACAGGTATGAGACATTATTTAGCCGTGAAAGCAAGGATAAATTGCAAGACAGTTTTTTGCTATAAACATGATAATTGTTAGTAGAATTTAATGTTCTCTCAGTTCCACTGGCAATGTTGCAGTGTTCTGGGTTGTATTATTCTAGAGATTTCTCACAACAAGTATGTGAAGCAGTGTGAATGATTCCCATGAACCCTATTTGTTTAGCAGGTTGGTGATAATTCTATCAGACCATTAATTCTGACAATAAACTCTTTCAGGAAATAGTTAATTCAGTAAGTTTTATCTAAGAGGATTTTGCTAATTTTTCCACTGTAAAGGGTTATCCTTACTAAATCCAGAAGAATCCAAACAAAGCCAGAGTCCTTTGCTATAATAACTTGATGGAGATTTTATCTCACAATCTTAAGTATCAGGCAGAGAAGTATAGCCCTTCAATTTTTTTCATAACTGGAGTGTACTATTACTATAGTAATGGTTAGGATAGAGTTCTGGGACTTGAATTAAATAAATCACTTCAAGACTGTTAAAACCTAACAACAACAACAAATATAAAGTAGTTGTTTCTAAAGGAAATACTAACTGAACACATGCACTACTGCAAGTCAGTGAGTTCATCTGACTTCAAAACACTGCTATATTTCAATGATTATTGTTGAAAGTTCCTTTATGGGCCAAAGAGAATTCAGTGTCATGTCACAAGGAAGGACTTTTCTTTTTTTTTTTTTTAAATAATGTTTTCAGCACTCTCGTGGAGTGTGAATCTCTTTGCTTGTTAATGTAAGACCTTATTTTCAAATGTTTGGCTGCACAACAGTGGAGATCTGATGCTTTCCTGTTAACATAGCTTTCTCAGAGAAGTTCTATACCTTATTTGTTCTGTTTGTTCCTATTCATTCTAGGCAGAGTTTTCTTCAGTGTTTTGTTTGTTTGTTTTGCATTCCAGTCTCAGTCCTGCCTAGTCTGTTACAGATCTGAGATGGAATGTTATTTTATTTTACAGCTGTGGTGGGTTGACCCAGGCCATCAGCCAGGCATGCACCCAGCCACTCTCTCATTCCTCATCCTTAACAGGACAGAGGAAGAAAATAAGGTGGGAAAGCTCATGGTTCTAAATAAAGATAGGGAGGTCACTTAGCAGTTACCTGTTAAAAGAGACTCAACTTGGGAAAACTAACATAATATATTACCAATTTAAAATACAGCAGGATAGCAAGAAACAGAAACAAAATTAAACTGCCTTCCTCCTACCAGCCTTCCTTCCAGGCTCAACTATACTTCATTCTATCATTCCCTATTCCAGAATAGGTTCTTCCACAGGCTGCAGTTGGATATCTGGTCCTTTGTGATACTCTCCATGGGCTTCAGGAGGACGTCTATTTTTCCATAGTCTCCAGGGGCTGCAAGGAATCTCTGCTCTGGTACCTTCAGCACCTCCTCCCCGTAATTCTTTAATCTCAGTGTTGGCAGAGTAGTTATGCTTACAGTTTTTCTCAGACCTCTCTCTCACAGTTACCAGAGGTTTTTTTTGCACTTTCTTAAATATGTTTTTACAGAAGCTGATGGGCTCGAGTTGGCCAGTGGCAGCTCCAGTAGTCCAGGTGGTCTGGTGGCCATACCAACTGAAATCAATTTTGTCTGGCCCAGAATTATCCACTGATCTCTCATCACAGCTGTCACTGACTTTGTTACATAAACCAAATGCAATAACAAAGAGTAGTGACTTCAGTGAAAGACATGTATCAAGTTTCCAGATCTTCTCTGTGCTGAGAATCACTTCCCTTTGACCACTGTCAGAGTGGATCCAGCATAGTCACCAGAGCCTTCCCAATGCTTTCTGCCAGCTTTAATCACCGTTACTCTTTAAAAGCTGCGTAGCTGCCATTCTGCTCTACAGCAATGTGTCCCTCTCTTGCACAGACTGTCAATGGAAAGGTTGATCGTCTCCCAGTTTGTCAATTTCACTCAGATTTGTAGAGGTGAGACAGCTCCTCGAACCAGGCAACTGTTCTGTCTGGTAGGGATGTCTGGAAATTAGGAAGCTAAACTCGAAATGTGGGATAACATTCCGAGTACAAAGAGCTATCTTCTGCTATTAGAAGACAAATAAGGAGGCTGAGTACATGAATTAGTCCAAAAGATAGCCAAAGAACACTAGACAATGGTTTGAAAGACATTTAGGACATGATTTTATGGGCCTGTTTAAGAAAGTCATTACTTCAGCATATTGGTTTATTAAACCAGAAAGGAGACTGATCTCTTTAATTTTTGCTGTTTCCTTACACTTCAAACAGTTTAGAAATGGAGATATGCCAGAAAAGAAATTAAGTAATTACTCTTCTCATTGTCCTGATTTCTTGTGCACTGTTTATTCTATGTACCTCAGGAAGTCTGATCTGAGCAGTTTGTCTTGTAGAAGTCCATAAACTCTGTAGATTCAATGATAGGATCAAAGACTCTTTTTTTGGGTGAAAAACTCCATTTAAAAAAAAAAAAGTACATTATTTTAGAGAAATTTTGTTATAATATTTTGACAGCTAAAATGATAACTAAGTCCTTGATTATTATTCTTTTCAGAACGTACTCAACATCTTTAGATTTCTTCCTTGAGACCACAGAGTGACTGCAAAAACTCACCAAACAACCACAAGTTTTTTAAAATATCACTGGTCTTCTGACAAGTAAGTTTTTCATTTCAAGTTTTGTTTTCTCCCTGACTTGTTTCATCTCTGTGTTTATTATATGAATGACCATGTTCATTTTCTGTGCAAAGTGAACGAGTGTGAATTGTATAATGTGAAAGTTTGAATGAAATCTATCAGCATAAATAAACAGATATAGCTGAGATGAAATTCTGAATCGCCTAATTCCAACTTGTGCCAGTGGTACTGTACTCATATCTCTGGATGTTTTAGCATTTTCTCCTCACAGTAGGATGTGGTTAAATCCTCATTTCTGGGAACAGAATTGTGGCATCAGTGTCAGGAAATGCTTATCCTTTTGCAATTGTGTTCTTCACTTATGGAGTCTATAAGTGTTATTCATTTTGGCAAATGAGACCCTAAAGTACGCTAGAGTTTGCATGGATACCTAAGAGAGTTCTTGCATATAATTTTCCTTTGTCCCAAATTATACTGCTACTTCAGATCATAACATCGGGCAAACTCAATATGTTTTAAGGGCAGAAATGTATTATGTATGGAAGAATATAGCAACAATAACTTCTAAACATTACAATATAAGTTGGCACTTTAACTTCTTCACCTGAAGTTCTAGTAGTGGTTTCTTCTGTGACTCTTCTGATGTGCAGGACACTGTAGATCTTTGGTACTGAACATTAAGATTCCAGTGGATCGTTTTCAGAGCCAACCAACTGGGCATATTTCTGACAATAACAGTGGCTGTAAGCTTTCTTTGCCCATTGAATCTCTCTTAGTCTCTCTGCGTGTCTTGGTCTTCTGAGAAGTCAAACATCTTAGTCTCAGACTTGTACTACATCTGATAGGACTATAGGTAATGGCCTCAAAATATACCAGGGGAGGTTTGTGTTGTATATTTGGAAAAAATTCTGTTCAGAAAAAAATGGTAATGTTTTGGAACAGGAAGTTGATGGCATCACTGTCCTAGAGGGTGTTCAAGAACCATGTGGATGTGGCACTGAGGGACATGGTTAGTGGGCATGGTGATGGTGGGTTGGTGGTTGTACTTGATGTTCTTAATGATCTTTTCCTAGCTTTATGATTCTATATGCCATAAACTTACTAACATCTGACTAAAATCAATACCTTACACAATGCAGTCTACCTAGGTTATACCAGGAAAAAAAAATATCTTGTTTACATAGTATTGCATAATATTATTACATAATATTATCTGTACTGCAGCAATACCAGACTTGCTTCTTCCTGCTCCACACTGTCTTTCTCATATTCCCTTGCATTCTACTAAATTTAGACCTGCCCTTAAACCTTCTTGTGCCTGTACAGTCTTGATACATCATACTGTTGCTATTCTAAGTGAAGTGAGAAGCTCAAACCTTGAAAAAGGTCTTTGAAATTGGTTTGCCCATTACGGTTACAATTTCTGGACTGTCTTGTGACTATGGAAGGAAATGGGAAGAAGAGCTGCTCTGATCCCTGACTTCTATCATCCTGGAACAATAGGAAATCCTTCTTTCAAAACCATTGAAGCTTTTCGAAGTAACCAATGAATTACTCAAACTGAACAAAGTCCAAGATGAAAACTCTGAGACAAATATCATGATGATCTCAAAAATTGTGGAGCTTCTACAGAAGTTCAGAAATCTGAGTAAACTTAGGGAAAGGAAATTGGAGACATCTGGAAAGTGCTGGGAACAATAACATCTGAGGATAGCCTCTGTGATAAGAGGAGAGGTCTAATCAGATTGGAAAAATGAGAAGAAAAAGAATAACTTACTGTAGAGGAGTGAGGAAGAGTATCCTTACTGTTTGTTAAGAGGAGCAGTAGGCAAAACTGCTTTCTGTTCAGGACATGTTGAAGGAAAACCTCAACTTAAAGCTTTCTTGCTCATAAAGAATAAGGTGTCTAAGAAGTTATTTCTTAAAACACAAAAATATTTCTAAGTAATGGAGTCCAATCATTCTAGTTTCTTAAGTGGGGGACTTTAAATGTAGATATTTATATATTAAATATATATGTGAATATATATAAATCTGTTCCCAGAGACTGCTTCACCAAAATAGCAATGAAAAGTCTCATATCACTATGACGTTCCTCCATCTTTCTTTGTGGTTTCATATAGCTACTGTAAATATTATGTTATTTACTTCCTGTTGAAATATATTGCTCCTCAGTGTACCCAATGGATTTTATGAAACTGAATGCCTGGTTACATTCTGCTTCAGCCCTGACAATCATATTTGATCACCCTGTGAATGATAGGTAATGAAATTTTAGTACGTTATCACTTCTTGCCTCTGCATATTTCTGAAATAATGATGAAGAGAATACGTTCATTACCTCATGTATTATAATTAAGCAAATTTTGCTGCCTACAGTCTCCAGAATAAAAAATATTTAGTGCATTATTTAATATAAAAGAGGAAAAAAGTGATGTAAAAAATATGTGCTATTTACATAAAGTAGTGAAAATACAGGAATAAGGAATTTTGAGTTCATATTACTTTTAATGAAATTACATTTAAGGCATATAAGCTGTAGATTTCAAACCTGAAATTTCACATTCTGTACAAGCAGATGACACGGTACAATTTTTCTCAGTTTCCAATGGCTTTACAATTGCAAAATCAGTTTCTGTCTTGCTTTTCAGCCATTTTGACTATAAGTATGTAGAAAAACTTTTGTGTCTTTGAGGTCTGAAACAAACAGTGTCATAATTTACATATACATTTCTCTCTTTCCATAAAGTGGAAGTACTGAATACATCATTTATTGCTGAGTAATCTCTCTCCTGATTTTCTGTAGTTTTGTGTGATTTGGCTTTCTATCTGTGTATAGCAGTGTGAGTCTCTGTGTTTACTTGATTGAATGTTCGCTTGGATTTTACTAACAGGAAAGACAGGCTGGAGACCACTGCTTTAATTTCTTCTTCGATATTTGTCTCTAAGATGCAATTTTGGAGCTCTGTCTTGTTTACCACAAAAAGCATATCATAAGGAAGCTGAGAGCATTTGCCACGTTGTGAATCCAACTCCAATGTCTGAATTACCGAGTCCATGTGGCACCATGCATATCAGCACTGGGGGGGGGGGGGGAAACAACTGAATTATCATCTCAACAAGATAAGAAATTCAATCTGGAAGGAGAAAAAGGAAGTTTTCATTTTGAAATGAGAGGGCAAGGGGAAAGGGCTCTATTTGGGTTTACATAAACTGATCTATGTTAACCAAGAAAGAACCCTGTGTTTTGAGTCAGATGCTACAAAATCAGTGGAGGAAGACAGGCTGGTTCAGAGCATAAGTAGCAAGTGATAGTCAGATTTTCTAGAGCAGAATTGTAGTAGTGACTTGTCTGGTCCAGGGTTAATTCCCTCTATTAAGGAATAAATTCTAATTTCCTCTACTGAGGATTGTTTTTCCTCAAGTCCCTCGCCTCTGATTACAACACCTTTCAACTGTCTTGACCCTACAGTATTCCCAGGCAAAGTATGCATTAGAGTATTCTTTGATCTACACAAAGTTCTGATTTAAAAAAAAACAAAAACAAACAAACAAAAAAAAACCCTACACAATGTCAACCTACTAATCTAGTTTATCACAGAAAATAATTGGCATCAGGCTTTCTAAGTGAGGGAGGGCACTTGCAGTGGGTTTAAGCAATGTTCACAGACACATTTTCAGCATTTTTCAGACAACATGGAAGCTGACAGAATATCCCTGTCCATGAAATTTACAGATCATGCAGAGTCCAGGCACCTTACTGTAGCGAGCAACCTGGGTTGCTTGGTAACCTCAGGCCAGCTATACAAAGTAAAATAATGAATTTAAGGCTAAAGAATACAAATTTCACTGGGGGAAAGGGAAGGTGTGTTCTAAAGTGTTCCTAGCCTTTGAGCGGGGGGAAAAAAATATTGTGACAGTAGCAAATAAGTAATCTGAGTGAGAAAATAGATTGCACAGAAGGGGGGTGGTTTTGTTTGAGAGGTTGGCTTCAGAGTGATACTAGAATACTGTGTTCTGATGTCCTTGCTTTAAGAAAAGGATGTTGGGAATCAGAGAGGGTCAGAAGAAGGCTACAGAAATTGCTAGTACACTGATGTCTGCAACAGATTTGAAGAGCTGTGTCTGCTTTGGCTATTTAAAAAGCCTCTGAGATACAATTTGATGGCCCTGCCATGGGGAAAAGCAAGAAAGGAACATAATTGAAATCATCACCTGGTCTTTCTTTTGCATGTTTACTTTTTAATTAGTTTCCTGGAAAAGTACTGGTTCCTCTCAGCTGGTATCATTAAAGTGGTTTGATTTTCTGCCACAGTGCAGCAGTAGATAATACAGTGAGTGACCTCACTTATTTGATAATCTAGACTGGGAAGTACATTATGACCCCAGTGAGAGTGGTTAATTTCCTTTAACTTTGTATTCTCCTTGCTTACAGTGTTGTTGATAGGCAACATACTTTCCGCAGTAAAAACAGCAATGGGGGATAAGTCCTTGATCACTGCATCACTGTTGTGAGACTATCATATATGGGATTATTTTGACTATTACTTTGAATTTGCTACTTCTATTTGGAAAGGTGGAGCTAGACTATGTGATCTTTAGGCAATTATGTAAAAGCTCCTGCTTTTGTTGTGTTAGAAACCAATTATTGACATTTCACATTTTCTATGTGTGTATTTGTTTTATTTAATTAAGCCGATATGCTGGTCAAAATAGCCATTCTTTGTACTGAGTAAAGAGAACATATGAGTTTCTTTGTTTACTCTGTCATGCAAGGTTTTAAAGTGAGTAGATTTCAGCCTCCGCTATGAAGTTTTAACTACACTGGAAAACAAGCTTTTTTGTTTTTGTCATCTCTCAAGAGGTAGCTTTGCATAGACGAGCAATTGAGCAGAACTAGCCTGAATGAAGAAGATATGTTCTCTGCAACTGCAAGGGAAACTACAGCTATCAAACTTAGGCTTGACACTTAGTTGGAGGCTGTTTCCTCAATCATTCAAACTCTCCGAGCTCAGTGATGTAACTGTAAACCATTCTGTAAATCACTGCCAACAGATATGTAATACCAGAATGCCGCATGTTATTTAATGTAAATCAACTCTTGGAAGTTCAACAGTATATTGTTTAAAAATTACACTTAATTTTTAATAATCCTATTTTAAAGTATATATTTAATCTGAAAAAAAGATGCTAGCTTAAAATAAATCTATTCTTGCATTAAAAAGCAATAAATCAGTATTTACCCAGGCTGTCTAGAAGACAACAGAAATTTAAGCAAACAGCTCTACTTTAGTTTGCAAACACTTGAGGAAATAAATAATTGAAATAGTATTCTGCCTAAGAAAACAAGTTTGTTACACATCAGTGTTGATCTGTTTATTCTAACAGGCATAAAAAGGCAAGATGCTGTGTAATATCTTTGTGAAAATAACCAGGATTATTATCATTAAAAAAATCTCATTTAATGAATTTCAGGACAAGACCATTGGAATGTAAATATTTTTGTCTCAGTTTTTAAATTTAAGGTGGCATCCAAGCAATGGCATTGGAACCCATTTTGGTAGTGCTGTTAATAAAGAGCTAATTAAAAGCTAACTTTCATCTTTCATATATGTAATTCCATGCATGCCATGGGCAGAATTTGGATTTTCTTACAAATATAATTTATATGATATGAAGAAAAAGAAAGCTAATTATGTATGTAGCTTCTGTTTCGCTTCCTAGTAGTGAATTTTGAATGTCAGGTGCCTCTCCAGTTCCTTAATGTTAAACCCATTACACTTGATTGAACAGAATTTACTTTCAGCTATCTTTCTCAACTTTCTAGCAGACTTTCTGCAGGATGAAGCAAAATGGCATTATAACCTCTGCTATGGGAAAAGGCCCAGGAAAATTTAGATGAGTGTAGATGGACTCTAAATAAAAAAACATTTGCCTCTGACCCGACAGTTGTTTGGTAATGAATGCAGTTATGTAGACAAATTAAACTGATCACAATTCTCTTTCTCTACAGCATAGCAGTAACTCATTGTGGAATATTGCTGAACATATAGATACTATTTTGATATTGGCTGAAGTCTACTTGCACAATCTGACAGAATGCTAGTTGACTGAGCTGACAGGTATAGCAAATAAAGACCTTGGCCATGAGAGATGCTGAGCACCTGTGACACATGTCTTTGCCAATTTGGAGTTTTGCAGATACATGCATGAACAGAAATGAAGGGTCACCGTAGCCTGGCTTTGGGAACAGCAGAGGGGACAGCTGAATGAGAGATTCAGTCTTAGGGGGCCTCCAAGCAGATAGAAATGCAAGTTGCCCGTGAGATAAAGGCAGAAATTCTGTCCAGCTCAAATGTGCTAACACTGCATTTGAAGGATTTCTTTTCTCTTAGGCTTGGTGCCGGCATGGATATTGCCCAGCTGTGCTGCTGGCACTCAGTGGTTAACCCATGGATGTCACCATCTTCCCTGCAGCCATGCATAGGCCACACCACAGCCCTGCCATTCTCCACAGAAACATGACCGTGGCCTGTCCAGGGGCTCTGCTGTAACCACGTAGCACCTGGGCACTGGCAGTCGAGCAGTCCTTATCAAACAAGTGTAACTGTGCGAGCCACAGCATTGTACAGGGACCATTTGCAGAGAATGTGTGCAGCAATACAAAGGAGATGGGAGGGCAGGTCCTGCTGGGTGTTGTAGTCACTCATCCTCACAGTCTCTGCTCCAATGCTCAAAGGTCGCATAGATCTGTATCTTTCTAACTTCCAAAATATATCTGAAGCACCTAAGCTAAGAGAGAGCAACATCTCAGGCTCCTCTTCCAGTTAATATAGAGTAATGGGTGGGCAAGACTGGTCACTCTGATCCACTCAAGGTCTGAGTGGACCTTCAGAGGTGTCTGTTTCTCTCCAGTATCGGCGGAAGGCAACTGCTTTCCCGATTAAGGTTAAGTTTGCAAAGGTAGAAGGGATCGTTGTGAACATCTATTCTCATTTTTGTAGGTGAAGGGAGTGAGCTCTGCTCCTTACAGCACTCAGGCTGCTGCCCCAGAATCTCCTCTCCTCCCCTGTAGGGTCACTGCACATCTCTTGCAGAGTAAGTTAATGTAGCATCACCTACAAAATAAAAATAGGAGAAACCCATGTTGCTGCTGCTGGGATCCCTGGAGTTGTAGTGTGCATCTGTGACACCCTGCCTCCTGCAGCCAGCTCCCTGGGGCCCTGCCCTTGGTGTATGGCTCTGGCAAAGGACTGCACATTTCTGACAGCCCGAGGAATGCGGGGTAGAGAGCGAATGAGGTTTGGTGACTTTGTAAGGACGAGTGCTGTAGTTTCCACATTCTGTTATGGCATGGCAAATATTGTCAGGCTGAAAAACAGATTTGGCTAAACAGAGTTTTAATTAACTCTACATAAATATTATTTTTGTATTCTAATGCGAATAAGCAGTTCAAAGTTAACAACATTAGTTAGGCACATTGCTTGCGTGTCTTGTCAGAGTACAAGTGGGCAAAGAACCAGAAGTATGGTTCATTAGGAAGAAACAAAGTCATTTAATTTTCATAAGTAAACTATTCCTGGTGACTTCTATTATTTTGCTAGTGGTTGACGTTCTCCTACTATTTCCTGAGTTTATGTATTGCAGTAATAGTGCGGACCATCTCTCTCCTGACATGTCAACTTCATCAGGCTTAGGGAGCTGAGTTTAAAAAAAGAAGAAAATAAATATAATAATACTGAATTATTTTACACTGCTATAGGATGTTAAAGAAGAAAAGAAAAATAAGTGTCAATTTCAGTACTATTTGTTTTATAATAGAATCTTCCCTTCTCTTCTCTGTTTTACTCCCATAAAGGTCTCAAACAATGTGTTCAGTTCTAGCCAAAAGGTCACTGTTGTCCTACAACAGAGTCCTTCCCCTTCCTGGCACTTCTGCATGCTGTGAATAGAGCTCTCTTTCTGGGGCTGAGCTCTATCAGCAGGAAGGTGCACAGGGAGCAGCAAAGCACCCTCCACCCCCATACCCACTCCAGGAGGTCAAGTACATCACCCCTGGGATCTGCATAAATTCTGCAGGGAAAGGGAAGATCAGTCGTGCCAGACCTGCTGGTGTGCTAGGCCTCTTCATCAAATATTCCATTGCATTGTGTTGTTAATTTAAATAAATACAGCCTCCTTGACAGATAACTCCTCCAGACAGGTGGAGTTTTATATTGGGTTTCTCGGAATAGTTTTTAATTTTTATGTTTATGTATGCATTTTTTGCTTTGTGGACTCTCAATTTGACAAGGGGTTGGTGAAATAACACATCCTAGAATATCCAGTAGTCAAAGGGCTGCTCTTACCAAATGGAGCCTGACACTCATCGTCACAGTAAATGTTTAATCTTAGTTTTGTCTTATAGTATTCAGTGGGAGTTCTTATGGAGTGATGTTTGACTCTGTATGACTAATTCTGTTCTATCTGTAAGGATGTGCAGGAAAGCTGCTGCTGTTCTAGCCTGTGTTGTGAAGAAGTAGGAGGCAAAATAACTCATGAAAATCAGAGAAAGGACTCTACTGTAAGGCTGCTGAGCCTGGTGATTTCACTGGCTTGAGATCAGACCTTCCACTGAAACTGGATGGATGGGGTCTGTGCAGAGCAAAGAGCAGTGAACTGAAAACTAGAGGATTTGAGCTGGAGGAGGAAATGATAGCCTCAGACTCTATGACAGACAAAGATGTTGAGACTGCCTATAGTGTCAAAATTGGCTGTGAGTGCATAAGGGGATGTTTTTCAGCCTCGTGTATTTTCATACTTCCTAAGTTAAAGTGTGCCTATGTGCCTTTACAAGTGTCACTTTCTCTTTGCTTGCTTGTAGCTCTGGCTAGCTCCAAGACTTCCATAGGAAACTGTAAAGATTCTGGTGGCAAAGGTACACAAAACTACCTATCTTCTTGCAGACAAAGGCTCAATGGGGATAGACTACAAACAGTGAAAAAGAAATATATAAAGGATCTAGCTGCTAATGCTTAGCATGCCTTTGCTCAGCATGAGCAAAGGGAAATCTGGGGCAAAGCTAGGGGCACTTATGGGACAGAGCACAGGATACACACACAGTATCAGCACAATCCCTGCCAAAATTCATGTCTATATTCTCCATGAGCAAGCAGTGGAGTTCTAAGGAAAAATTGAGCAAGAATACCTAAATATCAATTCTGAGAAACAGCTACCCCAGTTTATTTGTAGCTTTTCAAAACATCCAGCATAAAGTAGGCAAGTGAACTCAGAGGTTTCAGAATATGTATTTGAATATGTGATGAGGTTTCAAATTATCTGTAAACATTGCCTCAACTTTCATGTTTGTTAGCCCTAGTTATTGGTGATATTTTTTGTGTACCAACATAGAAAAAAACAGACTAGAACGACTCAAAAGATGACTGTCAACAGCGAGAGTGTACATGGAAAAATGACTAGAAAGAGACTGGATCAGTTCCTAGCAAACTAAGAGTGTATATTTGTTATGCTTGTAATGATGGTGCTATGTTTCATAATGTTACTTTTAAGCAAATGTACTTTCAGTTTCATGGAGCAAAAACTGCAGTTGCTAAGTTTTAACTTTTAAGTAGTGGATTTATTTGACATGACTTAAAAAATATATTAAAGGCTATTCATTAGTAGGTATTGTTTCTTCCCTTATCTTGCATGATTATTTTTAATTCCAAGTAGTTTCCTGCATAGAATTATTGACAAAAATATGTCTTTCTTCATCAAATGATTAACTAAATCATCCTTTTATTTATAAGCTGTGCTGTGTCCCTGTGCCCTAAATCTTGCTAGTTGGAGAAGTGGGAGGGAAAGCAATTTAATTAAGTTAACTTTATTGACCCGCTGGAGCTGTTGTTTAATAGCATGGCTCCCTGGAGTGCAGTGCAGGTAAATTGAATGAATGCCACAGAATATCACTTCTCTGCATTGCATATTTCAAACCTTTGCCAGGCAGTTTGGGATGGGCAGCCAATCAGGAAAAAGAGTTTTACACCCTTACTGGCTTGGATGGCATATCCCATTATGCTCAGAACAATATGCAGAGCATTACCAATTCATTCCTGTGAGTGTATCGAGAGGAATAATTCCACGACTGTGTGTTGCATTCAGCTGCTGTGTTCAGAAGACAACTTCGTGGATTGGCTCTTCAGCCATGTATCAAAAAATACCTTTTCACGGAGGAGGAAAAATAGCACGAGAGCGCCGTGAGTAAATTATTTCATATTAAAACCTGAATATCCTCAGTCTGCATGAGAAACTGGAGTCGAGAAGAATGATGAGAGAGATCTTCTAGAGCTTCGATTGTCGTTAAATACTTGGAACAAAACGATCAGGCATGAAACTTCTTTGTTAAACTATTGTTTAATAAAATAATAGCCAGAAAGGCTTCCACAATGTTTTATCATAGATGATAATGCCTGCTAAGATCAGTGTTACCATTTCTGTCTTTGTCCAAATGTCATATCAATCTCTAAAATCTCTAAAATCAATACAGCAGCTCTTCTGCTGTTGGCTGGAACACATCTTTTCTTTCCACTGTTCTTAAATACTGCCTGCCGAGTGATGGAAAACAACATTTCAGTCTGTTGCACCTGTGCTCTCCATCACTTACTTGTAAAGCTGGATCAGTACTGTGCCATGTAACAGCAACTTTCTATAGCTTTAATCCTTCCAGAATTCAATGTTTTTCTGTTTAAAAGTGAGACCCAGAGATCTCACCCTCAGCTTTCCTTAAAGAATTAATTGCAACCACTCAGCCAATTTGTATTTAGCTCTGGAAAATAGTAAGAGGTAGAACTTAAATTACAATTCTTAGCTTTCTCATATTCATATCTGCTGGAAGAGGCATACAATTCCTTGTTTTGATTCAGTTTGCATGTGATTTTTCTTTTTTGGATGTGAAAAGATTTTTTTTCTTTGCTTCAAATTGATATTTTTAATTATAAACAAATGGAAAATAAGAGAAGTGGGTTTGCAGGCAAGAGGCATCATCTTTTGTTGTGCTGACCAATGTATCTGGAAGAAGCAGACAATTTTTAAGTGTGCAGAACCTTGTTTATGTCTGACATGGGTGTCTTTAAATGATCGCGGTTAAAACTTTATATCCACAGTCACTGCCCCTACAGCACAGGTTATACTGATGAGATTGACTGAACCTCTTCCAGGGCCTCATTTCTGGCAACACAGCTTCTCCTTTGTAGGGGCTGGCATTGGCAGCAGCCTCTCTTAGTTGTTCTCCAGTTCCCTATTGTCCTAATATGTCACACATGACTTCAGAAGTGGTGCCATACACTTTTAACATATAAATCCATATTGTGGTGTAATCCAGAAGAATCTAGGAGCACCTTGGCTGACCTTCTGCTCCGGGCTCTGGTGTGGCATTGGGAAGGAGGAGTAATATCTGAAGCCTTCAATGTGAAGTCCAGAAAATAAAACAGCTTCAAGTCAGTGTTAGGTTAACGTGTCTTACGTCTGACACTGCGTGTCTGTGTGTTTGCACAATAAGTTGATGTCTTGCATGAGTAATTCTGAGAAGTCTTGTGGGTAATATTCTGGCATACTTCAACAATTCAACAGGCAAACTGCATTGAATCACATGGGTCTGTTTCCTTGCACAACAATTCCTGTTGGATTTCTAGATAAAGTTCTTTAAAGGTGTTAAAATACACAAGTGTTCCTTTTACTTGATAAAAGTTTTAAATGACTATTAAATTAAGGATCATATTATTAGTATTTAATTATTATGTTTACTATTTTTTACTATATATATTTCAGTATTAATGCAAATTAATTCTAGTTGATAGTTGGCACTGAGAGACAGTTAGTGGGCTCATTGGTGATGGATTGATGGTTGTACTAAATGATCTTAAAGGTCTTTTCCAGCTTTAGTGATTCTGTGACAGTTCTGAGTGGGGTACAGGACTTGTGCCTGACACCAATATAGGCATCTCATGAGTTTTGTTCTTGGTGGCACAAGTTGGCCATTTCACCTTTCACCTCTCTCTGCCCCTTTTCATCACATTGTGCTTGTACAGTTGTTGTTTTTTTTACTGAACACTGAACTGGTTTGGTCACCTAGGAAAGTTACTCATCTCCTTTTTTCTCTCAAGGTCCTTTATAAAGCAGCTGGATATGCTCATCTGCTTTGTGGAGTAGCCCCTTGAGTAGCACAACTGAGCATGCACTGGAGGGAAGGGAACCACTTCAGTCTACTTGGAGGCTGGAAAAAAAAAAGTCCATCACATGACCATTGGATTTTAAGACATGCTATTGACTTGATGATTTTAATTATAAATTGTACATAGAGGTGCTTATGGTTAAGTACTAATAATATTGTTTTCTCTGGTCTAAATCTTTGCTGAAAACTTATGTCAGTACAGGAACAACATGTAGGGATAGATTTAGTTACTGATGTTAGAAGAGTTTTCAATTCCAAAAGCTAGGAAAAAGTTAAAGTTGATGAACTTACACCAGAGGAAAAAAAACTTATATATAAAAAAGCTTTCTAATATCCTTAGCATAAAAGGACTGCAGCAGCATTGCCACAGAAAAAATGAAATATTTTCTCTCCTGAAAATCATCATAAAAATATGACTGTTTAAATTCCCTACCAGTAAATGACACTAGCCTTTTCTAGTAGGATTAACAAAAGAAGTAGAGGCAGAAACGTACTTTTTCAGAATGGAAGTCCATTATAAGAATTAATCTCACTGAACTTTTAAATAAAATACTATCAGTAAGTACCTCAGGGAATAAAATCACTGAGAGAAAATATATATGGAGCCTTGTGTTCTTATATAGATACACTAAAGAGCACTTATAAACCTTAACCACAGGAGAGACAGCACTGAGAAAGAAAACACTGAGAAATAAAACTGGTTAATATAAAAACCAGAAATTCTGAAGGGATCTCCACTGTACATTGGTAACAGAAGCATTCGGATTTAAGAAACTATTTCAGAGGCACATCAGTCAAGTTAGAAGTGGTATTTCAAAGACATTTGCTGAAGGATGAAAGGCCAATAATAACCAACATCACAATTTCTGCCACAGAATGGAATTGAATAGTCATTTCAGTACTTTATTTTATGACTATCGTTTCTGTCCTTTAACTGTTTTCTGCATCCAGGATATTAGATGTGATACTGCAATTTAGACCAGGAAGCACCCTAAGCACTTAGTCTATATCTGTATGTTTCTATTGTACATGATCACTATACCTTTAGGAAAATTACGTCTTTCTGCGTGCTGCCATTATTATTCTGGGAAAGTGGGCAATTAGCATTATAAAATGCTAATGAAAAACGCAGCCTACATTAATGTCATAAAGGTGCATCTCTGTGTTTGCTTAAATATCTGTTGAAATAGGACATCTAACGAGCATTTCTGAAGAAAAGGATTCCATCTCAGTTGCTAATACAGCCCCTGGCAGGGGATGATGCTGCCTTTGCCCTGCTGTACCCACATATAATGGAGTGTAGATACACTGGTTATCCCATGGGGTGCTTCCATTCAGCTCTTTATCATCCACTTAGTTCCCTGCTGAGCATATCGTCTGTGCAGAGATTTATGAACTTGTGCTCTACGTAGAGAAACCTGATTAGCTAAGCTGCAGGATGAATGTCTGTTCTGCTCAGCCCTGCTTGTGTTCAGGTCAGCATTGCTTGGCTTAGGGCTTGTAGTGCTCATGGCTGTGCTCCACAAATTGTAAACCTCGAATCTACAAGCAGCTGTGTTACCCTATCAGGTTCTTCACCTGCTTTTTCTAGGATAATGTGAATACCTGGCCCAAACTTCTTGTTTTGTGATTCATGACCACAGCAAAATAAATCACCTATGTTTTTGCATGCTTGTTACATGCTCACAACATTTGCATGGACATAAAGTAGGAAAGTTCCTTCTGAAACACCCATAGAGTTTGGTCAATCACGAAAATACTGAAAATGAGACACCCAAACACACGTCAGTGTAACCTATCCAATTACTTGGCCTCAAGGAGATACTCATATACAGATGGCCTGATTTCAGTTGAGTTTTTGTGTCAGATGGTACCTGAAGTTTAGGTAGCCAACTATGTCTGGGTCTGGGGTCTCCAAGAAAGCTGTGGAGCTGTTGGAGTGGATCCAGAAGAGGCCACAGAGTTGATCAGAGATCTGGAGCACCTGTCTTATGAAGAAAGGTTCAAGGGTTGGGCTTGTTCAGCCTGGAGAAGAGAAAGCTGCAGGGAGACCTCGTTATGGCCTTCCAGTACTTGCATGGAGCTTAGAAACAGGAGACAAACTGACTGATGGTGATACAACAGGGGGGAATGGTTTAAAACTAAAAGAGGGAAGATTTATATTAGGTATTAGGAGGAAATTTTTTACTCAGAGCATGGTGAGGCACTGGAACTGGTTGCCCAGAGAAATTGTGGATGCTCCACCCCTGAAAGTGCTCAAAGCCAGGTTGTATGGGGACCCAGGCAGCCTGATCTAGTGGCTGCTAACCAGGCTAGAACTGGGTGATCTTTGAGGTTCCTTCCAACCTAAGTCATTCTACGAACTAAGTAATAGTAAGCACTATGCACAGAGAGTACTGTCCTTGTACAGGCCCTGCAGTAATGGCTAATATTTCATAATAATGTCTAAATGTAAGTAAACATTCAACCACCTTCCTCTTGGACTAATTATTTTAAGCAAAACACAGGAAATGTGGAAATGACAGTGGTGGCACTTTGATACATCACAATCATAATTTTACTTGTGCTCTAGTTAATCAATCACAGACTATCCTGGTGCTCTGACTAGAAACATGAAGTAGCTTGTTATTTTGTGTGTAGGAATAGATTTTCTGTACTGCAGAATGCATATACTCTGAATAACTCCTCTCTCATAATGTGTATATTTTCCATTCTAAGCAGCTATTCAATCTTTTAGCAGTAATTGCTATTATTTTTAAATATATAGATTATAGTCAATACTTGGGAGTTATACCTATTGATTGGAAGAAAAAGTCAGTTGAAATAAATAGCTGTTACTATTCAGTATGTTTCCATGCTGAGTGGATACAATTTCCACAATTCTAGTTAAATAAGAGGTTGCCTACATACTGGCCTATTTAAAGAATTTTACATCTAAGGAAGAAAAATCAAAGAGTAATATGTAATGTCCCGTCGCTAGAATTTCTACTTGTTATTTTAGGTTCTGTTCTATTGCTCTACTGTAGCAGAAAAGAAATGCTTTCATGCCTGTGATATCATTGTATTATGAAGCCCCAGGCCTTGCCCAGTGGTACTACCTCTGATCAATAGCTTTAATAATTTAAAAGTCAAACCTAACACTGAGAGAGGAGGGGGAAAACATTTTTTGTGAAGTTTGACCCACCGTAACTTGTTTTACACATCCAGCTGTCTCAAAGAGTTTCAGGGAAGAGCAAGACTGACTGTTTACCATGGAGGCACCATTGTGCATACCTCTCACAGAGTTAGTTCTTGTCTAGAATAGCTGTGTATCTTGGGGGCATTCAAAATAACTGATGTTCCCTTGCTTCCAAAGGCACATTATGAATGGGGCATTGATGTGGACTGGATTTGGAAAACTATGTAATGGCTCGGTTTCCTTAAAATGAAGTACTGAAGAAAGAGAAAGCTGTTAGTTTTCTCTCACGCATATATGCTTCTAGAAGAGGAATAACATAAATAGAGAGAGGCTGGCTGGGCATAAAACGAGTAGCTGGCAGTGAATGGCAGTGTTAAATAGAAGATAGGAGACAGTACAGGAAGACTGAAGAGGAACAGGAGAAAGAGCAATTATTAGGGTAGCAAAAAGGAGAAAGGAGATCAACATATTGGTGAATGAAAATGGAAATATTAGAAGGATCAGGAAGCTGGAAACAGGAGAAAAAAGAGCACAGAGGAGAGAGCACAGTGAGAGGAGAGACATGACAGATTTTATTTTTAATGAATAGCTTAATGTACTAGAAACTCAGAATTTTTCTTCTAAATAAGGCAGCCAGGCCATCATCTTAACCAGCCTTCTCTAAGCATTTCCTTAAAGCCAAACAAATGTGTGTGTCATCTCATAATGTGATTATGCCTAATGATGCAAGCAAAGCAGGTTTGAACCCCATACCTGTTGTGTGCTGGGATAGCTCTTAAGGAAGCTGTGAATAGATGGAAGAACAGTGAACCAACACAGCTTTCACATATGTTGCATTGAAATCTTGCACTGCTTTGGCCAAAAATGCCCAAAGTAATTACTGTAATGCTATCATAATCCTACAGTGACACACTTAAGCTTAAGGTAAAATTGTTTGTAAAAATACAGTTAGATAACTTGAAGGAAAAATGTTACAGAAACTGAAGTTTATATCATGCCTTGCGTTTTATGTTTCCCTTCTCTAAGCCATCCATCCTTCGCTCATCATGCAAGAAGTACTATCTGAAATAAAGGACAGCACAGATTAGCTCAAATAATTCTATTCATCAACTGTGTGTGGAAACACAGGATATTGAGAGAGGCATCAGTAGGCTAAGAGGTTATTTAAAGTGATTAAAACTGCAAAATTTTGAAGTGCCACTCTAGTATGTTAGTGGATTAGTGTTTAGACATTACATTAAAATGTGTTGCAGACTCCAAAGGAGTCTGCTTGAGAGGACAAACCCTTTGAAAATATAAAAATGTGAAGGCTAGATAAGAACGTAACCTGAGTGCTATGTAGATGGTTGGAAAATTCAGAATCTGAAGTCAGACTTGGTTCTCTCTTTCCATGCCCAGTAAGGCATGGAAGTTCATATGTGATGTAATGCCATTTAGCAAACATCTACAAGGGCTGGAAAACAAAAATAACAAATTAATGACAATTGTGATTTTTTAGTCCAGTGATGTCTCTCTCTGTCCAAGAGAAAGACTACAACATGGTCCAGAAAAGCTATTATCAGTGCAACATTAATTAGAAAATAGTGGTGTTAGGAGAAGTTAAAATCAGAGCAAAGTCTTCAGTTTTTGCAATATTAAAATATAGATGATAAATTACAGTCAATGTAGATAAACTACTTACTTTCCTACTGCTGATGCTGGATGAGATTCTGCAAACACTCTCCATTCAAATATCCTGTTGGATTCCCATATACTATCTGACAGGCAGTAATCAGGGCAAAGTACTGCAGAAATTAATTCCTGTAATACTGTAGGTTTTTTAATGAAAATCATGATGACAAATTATCTTTGTTGTTCTCTTCACCCTTTTGTCCCTTTTATACTAATTTAATTACATGGCATTTTCATGAGCCTACTATGCATGTCAAAGAAGAAGCAAAATGCTGTTGGCTTTTGGAATTTTTCCAGATGCTCACAAACATAAAAATGTGAATTTAATTCTGATAGGTTTTTAATTTAGGAGTTCTTCATTTATATTTTTACCTGTCAAACAAATTCTCTTAGCATAACAAGTGAGAGCAAAAAACCTATATTCTCCTTCTTACTTGTCTTCTATGAACAAAGTGAAAGAAATAGTAATTGGGTATCTCACAAATTCATGATTTGGGGATTAAAAACTAGAATGTTTAAATTTGTCAGTACTGTGAGTTGCAGAGGAGGTGCGGGAAATGTGAAACATTTGTAGGTAACAAAATTTGTGAGATGCTGAGATGGGATGGTTGTGAGGGGTGGTTTGTTGGTTTGGTTGTGTTTTTTTTTGTTTGTTTGTTTTGTTTTCTTGTAATTTCAACCTGTTTTCCATCCATGTTTTCAGACATAGACATAGCCTTTAAAGAAAGGTTTTGGCATGGGAACCTCCAGAATTTCTTCTGAACACCTACATATAGAATTCTTCTCACTTTGCTGGTGTAGTCTTATTTCAGCTCTTCTTTCGTACCCCAATTACTTATCAGCCCTACAGACTTTCTGGCTGACTTCCTGTTTCTGATATGCTCAAAAAACATTTTATTATTAGTTTTATGACGTTAGCAAATTGCTCTTCAAAATCTTCTTTGGCTGGCCTCATTAAATTTAACTTGCCAGAATTGATATTCTTTTCTATTTTTCTGGTTGGGAATTGACTTCCACTTTCAGAAGAACTTCTAGTAATCTCCTTTACTGTGCTGTATATTGAAATGGTCTAGAAAAAGCAGAGAACTTTGAGAACTTTGGGGAGTTTTTCTTTTCAAATTTGCTGCCATCCTCCAAGGAATAATCTGACATTCGGTATGCAGTTAAAGATGTAAACTAATTATTGCTCTTTTTCTGAATTGCTTTCCTGTGTCATCTCAGAAAGGGCACTGAAACATGAAGGGACTAATCATAAAATTCAAACTATGGTGGGAAATAAAAAGGAAGCAGTGTAGAAAACAGTGATCAGAGAAAGGAAAGATTGGTGCAAACATGCATCAATAAGGAAAAAAGAGTACAGCGAGAAAAGAACAGTCTGGGAGAACTTATACAGACAACAGAAATAGTGATCATACCAAAATAATAACTTTTGAAACATTAAAGCTTTCAATGTAGTTTGCACTGAAGAGAAAAGGGATGAGTCTTAGGCACCTGAACTTTGACCAGCCCTTAAACCAACTGTTCTGTAGCTTTGCAGGAACTTTGACTTTGTCTTTTTTAATCGGCACTAGTGAGGCTGCACCTCGAGTGGTATGTTCAATTTTGGGCCCCTCACTAAAACAAAAACACTGAGGCCCTGGAGCATGTCCAGAGAAGGGCTGCAAAGCTGTGAGAGGTCTGGAGCACAGAAGAAGAGGAGAAGCAGCTGAGGGAACTGGGATTATCTAATCTGGAGGAGGCTCAGAGGAGACCTTATTAGGAGGAGGCTCTCTACAAACTACCTGAAGGTAGGCTACAATGAAGTGGTTGTTGGCCTCTTTCCCTCAGTTATAGTGACAGGATGAGAGGCAACAGCCTCAAGCTGTGCCAGGAGAGGTTCAAGTTGAATATTAGGAGAAATTTCTCTTCCGAAAGAGTGGTGAGACATTGGAACAGGCTGCACAGGGAGTTGGTGGAATCACAATCCTTGGAAATGTTAAAGAAACATGGAGATGTGGAACTTAGGAACATGGTTTAGGGGGCACGGTCATAATGAGTTGATAGTTGAATTTGGAGATCTTAGAGGTTTTTTTCCAACCTATGGAAAAAATGATTCATATGAATTAATGTGTATTTAGGCAAAATTACACTCAGATATAGTTAGAGGTTTAGATATGGATACAACAGAACTGGTCACCTCTGACCTAGCACTCTTTCAAGGCCCACTGCACAGGACATGTTAGAAAACAACTGGGAGCCATTGGCACATGGACCCTCAGCCCTCAAACCAGGTGTGGCTTTGAGGTTTTTTCTTAGTTGGGCCCAAGATGTACAATTTAACCTGTGAAGCTTCCTGTGGTGTTTAACCTGTTGCAACTTCAAGGCCTCTGCAAGGATAGCAGCTTTTTTGCACTGATCACTGGTGAACTGGTTATTGCAGGTGCATACCACCCCTACCATGAAGTGCTCATTGTATCGTTTGAGTCATAAAGGCAAGGAAAAAAAAGGTATAACAGAGGAGTAAAAGCACAGAGTAGACCTCCAATTGGTCCATCAGATCATTTAAAAGGTTTGTCTTAATGTTCTTCATAATAATGTCAATACCCACTGCTTTTTCACCAAAAGCAAATGAGTGAAATTCTATGGGACAGAAGAATCTGAATTTGATTTATCGGGAAATGTCCCTTTGTTGATGTCTACATATTTAGAATTTGTCTCTTTAATTCTGTCAGATGTGTTCTTTCACTGTGATGTTTTACACATACTAAAGGCCAGCATGTATCCTGCATAGAAGTTGTCTGTCAGCTTATACTTCAAATTTCCCTACCTCCTCATCAGTGAATACTTAATGGTGCAGGGCTCTGTAGAGGGAGCAAATTCTCTTACAAGGGGAAGAGGTACATAGACAGGAAAGGAAAGAATAATAGGAAAATCATGTCATGATGTCATTTACATGGACTTGAGCAAGGCCTTTGACATGGTCCCCCACCACATCCTTATCTCCAAACTGGAGGGATGTGGATTTGATGGGTGGACCACTCAATGGATAAGAAACTGATTGAAAGGCCACAGACAGAGGGTGGTCATCGATGGCTCCACATCCAGGTAGAGGCCGGTAACAAGTGACGTCCTCCAGGGGTCTGTCTTGGGACCGGTGCTCTTTAACATCTTTATCAGTGACATCGATGATGGAATCAAGTGCACCCTCAGCAAGTTTGCTGATGACACCAAGCTGAGTGGTGCGGTTGACATGATTGAAGGAAGGGATGCCATTCAGAGGGACCTTGACAGGCTAGAAAGGTGGGCCTGGGTGAACCTTATGAGGTTCAACATGGCAGAGTGCAGAGTTTTGCACTTGGGCCAGAGGAATCCCAGGCATCCATACAGACTGGAAGGAGTAGTCCTTAAGAGCAGCCCTGTGGAGAAGGACCTGCTGGTTATGATTGATGAAAAACTTAACATGAGCCCTTGTGGCTCGAAAGGCAAATGGTATCCTGGGCTCCATCAAAAGAGGGGTGGCCAGCAGGGAGAGGGAGGTGATTGTTCCCCTCTACTCTGCTCTTGTGAGGCCCCATCTGGAATACTGCGTCCAAGTGTGGAGCCCCCAGTACAAAAAAGACAGGGAGCTGTTGGAGACCTCAATCTTAGAGAACCTGGTAGTTGTATAGGCAAAGTAAGAATACAGAGAAAACAATACAGAGAGAGACCACCTCAGAATTGCATGATAAGTGTATGAAGGTGAAGAAGACTGTACTGGAAGACACAGCATAACATGAAGCAAAATTAAATGCAGGAAGTTACAACTGGAAAAAAAAATAAGGACAAATGTTCAAGAGACAAATTTGAAAGAGAAAATGTAAATGCAAAATTGTACATAGATAAAACATCTTTCTCCTGAAACACTGCAGTACAGAATCTACAGTGAGCTGTGCTAAGATAGTAAGTCTGTTGAGTATCACAAGGTTATTATTTTATATGCTGGGAGCCAAAGTACTGAAACACAATGTGACTCTCATGAGGGTGCAGTGAAACTCTGCAAGTGGAAAAGCAGGGTGAAATTAGAAAACATTGCTAAACATCTTTCCTCTTAGCTAAATTTCAGACATTTGTAATAAAAATAATGGAATGAAGTAGGCTGTGATATTGGACATAAAGTGCCATTATAATCAAGGTGTGATTTAATGTTGAACAAAGTTATTGAACTGTTGGGTTTTTTTTGCTTTTTTTTTTTTTTTTTCTTTCCCATTCCAACCCACACTACATGAATTAGCCAACCCTGGTATAATCGGTCAGGAAAGCTGTAACAAAAATACCTGCATATGATTTTAATAACTCTAGCCTCAAACACAAATATTTACTGAAATTTTAGTATTATCTGCCAATATTGATGCAATGCGTGTTCTGATGTTACTGTACAATGAGTGACTGCCAATACAGACTTCAAAGCTGTTCCTGTTTTTAAATCTATTATTTACTCTACAGCTCTTCCTGATCAAACATTATTCAGACTCAACCCTGGCACACTGATAACTCTTATGTTGCACCAGCATATAGAAGAATCTCACAGTAGCCATTTACATCAAGAATTTGATATAAAAACACAAAAGCTTTTTCATAAGGAATTTGAACAGCACAGTATGGAGAACGTGTTATAAAAATTATTGGTCGTTATAGGAAAACAGTTTGTTTTTTGGGGGGAACTATATTATATCAGTGTCTCTGGAGACAGAATTAAAACTGACACAAGGTAAATTTTCTGCATATAGAGTAAAGACTCCAGGCTCTCAGAAGATGGACACTGGTAGACACTGTGGAATCTTCCAAGAATGCAGAAGAAGCAATGTTAAACTGAGTCCTCAGCTTTCAGCAGCAAACTGGACTTGCTGTAAGCATAGCCAATGAAGAGATTGCCTAAGGTAGCAGACTATGGGGAAGACAAAGTGCATTAACTCCCCACTCCCTCCCACCATTTTTTTCCATATTAGGACTGGGAAAGACAGGTTGACTGAAGCTGCTGCTGCCCCTAAAGTAGGAGTGGAAACTATTGGTAGAATGCCCAGTCCCAGCAGCTGTGATAGTTGACTAGAATCAGTCCCTGGAGGCAGCAAGATTAGCAGCATGGATCCTCTACATCTCTCTACTGCAATTCCCCACTTTTCTGTGGCAGGCAGAAGTAGCCCTATCCCATCTGTTGTTTTAGGAGAATTGACTGCCAACTTTGCCTGAGCCATTGAAAAGCCTGTCGCTTGCTTTAGATTAAAAGACATGCAAAATGTTGTTAGTTGTAAGTGAAGAATAACCATGGCATTATTTACATGTAGAAATTCAGGGTGTGTTCTTGGTTGAAGTGCAGTATGCACTACACTACTTGTTCCAAAATGCCAATGGCAATCACCATTTCATTCTCCACTAATGCCTTTCTCAGGTTCTCCTTTTTCTATCTCAAGTTCTTTGAGGTGAATTTAACAGGTTAGTGTTAAAACTTATTTTCTTCATTCAGGAAGGATGTCATCACTATTTCACTATTTGCATTTGAAATGTGAACCACAAAGGTAACCACCTTTTGTTTTGACTTTCCAGCTTCCCAGTGTTTTCGAGATTTCTGTCTTGGCAATTTTTATTCCTTTTGCCAGAGTCTGTGGTCCTGGGAATTTCCATAGATGATAAATTCAGTAACCAAATTCAGAGTCTTGAAACAGAACTCTTCAAGTCTATTCCATAGCTGTCTGGCTGATTTTTGTGCTCTGGAGCTTTGTTCCTGCAAGCTAACAGGCCTCAGATCTTCACTGATGAAACTGAAGTATTTCTATAGATCTGTGAGTTGTTATCTCAGCCCACCTTTTGCCTCTGATATTTCTTCATGTCACAGCCAGTTCTTTTCACTGTGGCAGAATTTTACATTGTAACCGCTTTTCTGGTTTTACAATTCCAGACAGTTATTCTAACTATTCAAAAGTGTCACAGTGAGACATATTATAATGCTTCTCATCATCTGTAGTGGGTCAAGAGTTGTATTTGGGAGGTTCCCAAGGGTCAGATTTCATGCTCTTTATTTCATGCTCCTCGTGCCTGCTTCCTCATTGGAGGAACTTGTGCACTCGGGGTAAGAAGAACTTCCAGGTTTTGCTTGGACTGAGTCTTGAAGGACTGCTGTTTGGCTTGTTCACTTGCTTCCTTGGTCTCCCTACTTCTGGCATTTTTCAGCTTTTTCTTAAATAGAGCTGCTTCCAACAGTAAGCAAGATCTGACTTTTCTATGCAGATATCCTTGCCCTTCTCAGTGAAAACCCAAAGAGTATAATGGCTTCAGCTTTTGTCTTGGACAGTGGCTCCCATTATTTCAGTTATGTTATTGTAAAGAAGCTTGATTGGTTTTTAGATTAGCCCTTACTGAAAACTGGATATTTGCTTACTAGCTTTGATGAATATCAGGAAAATGCAATAGGGCACTCTAAATAAATAAAGAAATAATCACTTTGAGTTTTAAAAGAAGGAAATTGTGGGTGATTTAGACCTTCTCAATCAAACTTACCTGGTACCCCAGGGTAGCTTTGATAAAACTGGCATGCTCCCGATGGTAGTGAAAAATGACCTTCCACCTTCTCATAACAATCAAACAGGGCATCAGAATTTGCTTGAAAATCCAGAGGACACCCAGAACTGTACAGTATTTCTCTGCCGTCTGTTTCTTACAAGAGAACCCACTAGGGTTATTCCTTGCCTCTTAGTAAAGTCTCCTCTACCTGTCCATTCCCAAGCAACTTTTTGAATGTAGAAGGAAAATATTTGCAAGCTCTGATCTTCTCTGACCCCATCACAGGAGACACGTCTTAAGAAACTCTGTGCATCCTTCTTTGCCTTCATTTTCCACCAAAAGCATATTGCTTTCAATCTGTTTCATCTTGCCTCTCCATAGCACCAGACTAGCTGAGGGGAGAAACTGCCAAATTATGTTAAGCAAGACTTAAGGGCAAACATCCAAGTGCAAGATTAAGAGCAAAAGGTTATTAATAAAACCATGATGAATACAGTTCTGGTCTATACTTAACAACATGACTCCTGCTTTTTCAAGTATCCCTTGAGGGATTTCTTTTGTGCTGTCCTGCTCTGAGTGCAGAAGATGTGGATCCATAAAGTCTGCCTCCCAGGTGGCTAGCTCACCTCTGAGAGATTTCCAGTTCTGAGTGCTCAGTATTCCTTCAAGGCTCTGTTTCTGAATGCAAATGAAAATGTTGATCATGTTTCTTGAGAGAAACACCTCAGATGCATAAATAGACATTTCCATATCAGCCTGGCAGGGACTGTCAAACAGATAAATACAGCTGATTTTGCCTCCTGAGATCAGATGTGTTATGCACCAACAGTATATTCTCCCTTTGTCCTTCAGCAGCCAGCTGACTAGCTGCCCATGCCATTGGGATTCTTTTTAACCCCTCAGTGAGGTTATTTATACAATTGTAATACATCTATTATGAGTTATCATAATGGCACGTGTTCTGTAAGATTCATGATCACTGGTAGGCTAGTGGCTATCCACAGACATCACAATTTATCAATATCGATGGCAGATGCTGTAAAATCCATGTGGTATGAATACATACCTAACATTCATTGTACATAATGTTTCAAGTATAGTGTCTTTTTTTTTTTTTTTTTTTTTTTTTTAATATTAGCCTCTCTCTGCTTTGCTGGATGCCACATACAAAGTGTGCTTTCTTCTGACCTAACCACACTGGAATTCCAGGCAGAAAGTCTCTTTTATAGTTAAACTGTAATTTTATTAAAAAGGAATATATGTATTTTAATCCTGTTTTTACCTTATCTTTTATACTTCCTGTTCCCTGCAGATACGGTTTGCCTTGGCAAAGAAAACAGATAGAAAGCCTACTTACTGATTTTCAAGATAGACTTCATTGTGGACTTTATAGATGCAATAGACCTTAGTTTTGGCTGCCTTCAGAGAACAGTTTCAGCCAGGCAGAGCTGATGTGGTAACTCTTCATGATGATTACATTTGTGATTGTCCAGTGAACCTGCTCAGCCTACACTCCTGAATTTGGACACGATTATTTTCATTCTGATAAAATGATATGGTAGGAGAACACAGCTATAACCATGGTGATCTTCTCCAGCCATAAGTTGTGTTATTGTTTGTATCATGTTCCATCTTTAAAAAATTTTCAAAATCAGTGGAAGAAGTTCCAATTATTTTACAAAACAGTGTATGAAATCAGCTGTACAGTTATTTGTCTCTTCTGCAATATTTCTAGGAAAAGAAGTATGTTGATTTTTTAAAGGATGCTAAAAAAGACATTACAACACACCAAGATTTTCATTTTAGAAAACCAGTGACTAAGAATGAAAGGCTTTCCGCATTTTACCTCCACTAATACATATATATACATATATACATACATATATATATATATATATATATATATATATATATATGGGCTTTTGGCAGGAATTGAGGGTGGCTAAATGGTATCCATTGCTATTAGCCAGCCCATCTTAGCTAATTCATTAAATGATGACTCAGATGTGAAACATGCCTCGTTTTTTTCTTCTCCCTCCCAATACTCACTTGAAGACCTCTGTATTCGTGGGGTTGTACTGTAAGACTCGTTTGCTTTTACTTAAGTTAACAGATGACAACTTGTTGGCTTGGGAACACATGGCTGGAAAGCCATCCTTGGCATTGGAGAACCAGTATCTGGTGGGCTTCAGACAACAGAGGCAATTCTTTCTCTATCATTGGAAGTTCCACTGACTCAAGGAGTGGAGGTGCTTGGCTCAGTCTTCTTCCCAGGATTTTAGGCCATTACAATTTTTCAGGTAACAGGAGCCTAAATGATGTCTAGAGAACAGCACATCTACCCAGCTCGCTCAGTGTTCAGATTGTCCTGCATGGCAGGGATTTTACTGTGAAGGTCACGTTATTCACAGTGATGGTCTTAAAAGAATGACATTCAGATTGTAAAGTAAATGCAATGTAAAGAAATGGAAGAGAAACTGAGGAATGGGTTGTTCTACTGATAGTGGCTTCACATTTGGTGGTACAGAAGCATTTTTTTAAACTGTATTGCTCATTGTGGTGGATGAATCAAAGGGGTAGAGAGCTACTCAGCTTTCTCCATCTTCTCAGCTCCAGCTACTGTCTGATGAATAGGGCTCCTAATCACTTGATATTGAGATATGTTTTATGGCTCACTTGACACAGCTCTCTCTTGCAATCTTTGGTTTATTCACATCCAGTGAACTTCATTTTGCCTTGAATTTTTGGAGGACTACGTTTTTAGTGCCTATTTGTTTAACAGAAGGTTCCTCTAACTCACGTTATGCAGTCAATTGAACGTGAGCTTTTATAATGAGGTATTGACTATTCTTTGTTCAAACAAATATTAAAGTTTATATTTCCAAATTTTGAATAGCTCTTTTTTTTTTTTTCTCTCTTTTTTTTCCTTTCTTTCCTCCTTTTTGAAATCTAGTGCATGATGTTGCTGCATTTGCAGAGCTTGGTCCAGAAGAATCGAAGAACATGCTTAAGGAAAAGAATGGCATGTGGTTCATGAACCTCATAATTAGTTCCCCTTCCTAGCTCTAAGCAGTAATTAAATCTGTCACTTCTGCTCTGCTGATTCATTTATTTAGCTATTTAATTGCTCAGCTGAATACATCTTTATCTCCGGAACTGCAATATTTTATTCAGACAAAGAAATAGCATAATCCATTATTTTTTTTTCCAAGAGCAGGAACATGTAAAAGAAAAGAACACTAATACCAGATGATTTGGTATGTTGTCAGTTTTCACTTATCAAACAAAACAGTGTTTAAGGGAAAACTTCAACCACTGCTTGAGGATAGCTTCCTATATATAGGTTTGTTTCCCTGGGAAATTATGTCAAATGCTGGGAACTGGTCTACTTGATCTATATTTCCATTTCCGTGAGTTAACTTTAAAGCACTTCAGGGAAAGCGGTCATAATCTTCTATAAAACCAGTATTCTCATCTTGACCTAACAATATTTTGTAAACATTTTAAATTTGTAATTATCTACTAAATTATATGCAAACTAAATGATTCGTCTTCAAATACAGCATTTTGATTTACAAAGAAATAGCCTTTTTTAATACATATAACTTCAACAAGCAGTGAATACATCTCTGTAAGGCAAGTTTCCAGACATGCAGTTTTGTCTTGTTTTCTTTATTCTAAAGGGTGAGGTTGCAAAATTCCCATGCTGATTTTTACCAATTGGTTGGAAGAACTGATATGGGAAAGCAGCTACCTCTGGAAAAAACAATGAGGACCATGTGAAGACAGATCAAACTTTTTGTCAAGACAAAGAAATATTGTGAGTTTTGTAAACTTTGGTGTCCCCTTGTCTCTGAATTTTGTAATGATAGCTGTTCCAAGGAGTAGAAGACACAAAAACCACCAAAGACTCAGAGAAGAATATTTTTATTTCACTTCTGGCATCAGCAGCTCAGTTTTGCCAGTTTATTCACCTGCCTAGCTGGCTAGAATTTTGTATGATGTACTCAATTTTACATTTCACTCCATTAATGACTTATTTTTGCTGGTTTTTTCCCTCAGTTGCAGCAATACCTCTTTTTAAATCGTAAGTCATCTTTTTCTCAAGTAAGTTTGTTATTCTAAAACTAATTTTTTGCTTTCCTGGAAGGGGTTTGGTTGTGGTTCACAAGGATATTTTCCCTTTGGTGAAGATCCAGTTCATGTATTTGCAACATGAAGCATGTCCATACTGTCACAGCAGAGACCCCCACCTTGGCTCAACTGGAAGTGAATGCAAGCCCCTACATGAAGATCAGTCAGCAGAATGGGGAATGGGCGGGATTTACTGGCGATATTGCGATGCCTCGCAAATAACAGCTGCGCATCTCACGATACCTCTGTCTGCTGAGGTATGCAGGCTTCCCCCTGCCTGCACCACATCAGGGGTCTCCGCCTCACTCACCCCACGCACGGCCCATTCTCAGCAAGAGCTTTGTCAGCCTGTGGGCTGGTGGCCACAGCCCGACAATGCTTGGTCAGTATTGTCTGTGCAGTGTTATTGTTCTGCATCTGTGCACTCTGGCTGACTGAAAGCTCTTTGTTAAAAGAAAGAATATTTCTCTCACCCTGCTAAAACTAGGAAGTCTGGAAATCTTGTGGGCAGTTTTGTTCATACTGTGCCTATGTCTGCGATTCTCAGGCAGGCGTTTTGCATGAGCTTCACTTAAATATCATGTCTTTTAAATGCACTTCTTCCACTGATGTCTGCTAAGCATCCGTTCTTTGTTATGTAGGACACATAGTTAAATTCAGGGAGTTAGTAAAGCATCAAAAACTATCTCTGGACATCCTTTGAAGATAAGGGTGCTTTGAGGATAAGCCTGTATGTGAATGGGTTTAGTGTGAGAAAGCAGCGCTCAGTGTGGCAGGACAAACAAGTTAAGATCAGAGGAGGGCACGGGAATGGAACAGAGAAAATAACGTTTATTTGCAGTGAAAGAGAAATTTATTACTGAGTTGCTGTAAAGTGAACACAGGAAATGGGGATAATTTCAGATGGCTTTCATCTCAGTTATAAGAGAACATGAGGTTAGCCATATTAGCAACAGGATTAACTACTCTTACATAGACGTGTATGTGTCTTGAGACACAAGATCTAGAGGGACATCTGGGAATGTCTGTGAGGGGGAGAAGGGGACAGTGATAGTCAGCTTCCACTGCGATGAACTTAGATGTTCTCATCCTGCCACCAACAGGCTAATAATTTCTATCTCAAAGGCATTGTTGAGTTTACAGGCAAACAGGATGAAAACAATGCACTATTGCTGCTCTGCCCTCCCTGTGCAGGAGCAGGCAGCGCCCAGCTGCTCACACAGCACAAGCAAGGACACTGTGAAGAGTTGCACAAGCTCTAGGTCCCAGATCTGCTTAGGGAGATTCTACTAGATCAAAGATAGATCAGAACACACACAGTTTTCATCTGTGTTCTTAAATGTGGCTCGTGATTAGTTTTCAGTTCTAACTCACTGCATAGTTGGAAAGTTCAGGCCAGATTTTATCATCATTTGTGGTGCTGGAATATGCTGGTGTAAAACACGTCTAAATCAAATCAGATGCAAGCCCCCACTTTTGATACAAATCATAGAATGGCTTGGACTGGAAGGGACCTTAAAGATCAAATGCACCCAAGGCTGTACTTAATTAATGTAATGATACATTTATTGACATATTGAAAACTTATTGCTAATGCTTTAATTTGGAGTAGCCATTGCTTATGCTATTTGTCTGATGTAATGTATCTGTGGGGCTGAAAGTTACCCCTGGACAGCTCTGGTCACTTCACTGGGTTATATAAGATGCACAGAGCTGGGTACCTATAAATATTAGCATGCAGCTGTCACAAAAGGATTGTGAGCAGGCTGCTCAGGACCTGGAAAACATAATAACTTGGCACCCAGGAACATACAACTCTGATAACATATTGCAAGGTTATGTGCTGGGGGAGAGGGTAGGAAGGCGGTGGTCGCTTTTTATCTTTGTCTCTTTTTAATTTTAATTTTTCCTTCCGGTATAGGTTGAATCTTTACAATTTTTATCACATTGAGATGTGACATTCCCGGCCTTGACAGTGCTTTTGTTTGGTTATTTATAGCAGCTTCTGGTCATTGTCGAGCAAAGGAGATTGCCCTGCCCTCTGGCCCTTTCTTAAGCAGATTTTGGGCAGAAGCTCCTCTCATGTGGCACTAATTGAAATGATTGGTGGTGGGGGTGTTGTGAGCGCACTGTGCCTGACTCGGGCTTATCTGCCAGGGGCTAAGCCAGGGGAGGCAGGGAGGGGGGGAAGGAGAGGAGGAAAAAAAAAAAAAAGAAAAAAAAAAAAAGACAGAGAGGAAGAAAAAAATACAGGCTTTGCTTCGCTCTGCTCGCGCTGCCGGCCATCTGTCCAAGCTCGGGCTCGGAGACGGGCGAAGGGACGCGGTCGCTGCCGCTCCGCAGGTCGGTACCGCCGCGGGCGCTGGGCTCCCTGCCGGAGCCGCACTGGGCTGTTGCGCGCTGCCGCGTCTAGGCGCGGGTCTGTGTGGTGCTCTCGGCAGTTGGACGCGCTGCTCGCCGAGCGCTGGCTGCCCAGGGCGGGCCGGCAGCGGGCGAAGTCGCTGAAAGATTTCGAGTGGCGAGTCGGAAGCGGTTTCGGGTGGAGATGAGGTTCGTGCGGGCGGCGCGCGGTCCGGGCAAGTGAGCTGCGCTGAAATATGTTTTAGGGATTGTCAGCTGGAAAGCGTGCGCTTCCCTTGGGTGAGTAACTCCGCCTGAGCCGGCAGCTTGCGGGTATCTTTCGGAGGTTTGTCCCCTTCCCTTTACCACGGTCCCTACCCCCTGATAAACGGTTCTCTGTAAGTTTAGGGCGAAATCGGGAGGGGCGCAAACTGGCGCTCGCCCGTGCGCTCCGCAAGGGTTGCGAAGGATTAGTAAGGCAGGGGCTGCGAAGTTTCTGACGTCCTATAAACCAGCAATACTGTCAAAAGTAACAGAGCTGCATTATTTTCACACGTTTTCGAGGTGTTAGCCGGAGAGGTTGCATCTTTCTCTTTAGTTGCTAATGTTTCTGGAGGCTATTTGGAGTTCGTGGTTTTAGCAGCCCGAGCGAACAGCTGTATGGTGGTTCTGTGTGCTGTGCAACAGGGAGAGAAAAAGTGAAACTTCAGTGTGTGTTGCTTGAAGAAAACTTATGAACTTTATGCTAGCTTTATGGTAACAGCAATGAGAGGACTCCAGACTCCATGCCTCTTCTTGCTAGTAATATTAAAGCACGCAAGGAGCCTCGTTAGTCTGCGCCAAAAACTGTTTCAATTTCTTTAACACGTCTGCTAGGAAGTCATGTTAACCAGGAAGCGGTTATGTTTCACATGTAAATCCTATTATTTGTGTTTGGGATAACCCTACTAGGCCTACTTGAAAAATAAAATAAGGTTCAGATAGTGTGTTAACAGAACGCTTAGCAGGTCTCGATTAAACACAGCAAAATCCAGCCAGAGCTGGAAATGGGCGTACATGTTGACTTTCAAATGTTAGAAGAGAATTTTGATGTGAGAAGTACGCATACCATCCCATCTAACTGTTGGTCTTGGCTTTCTCTTTTCTTTTGTATGATGTTTTGGAAATGGAAAAACGGTAAGAAGTGGAGTTGAGGAGCTGGTAATCCACTTGTCCACTGCTTATCCCTAATGAGGTTCCTAGTACACGGCTCGTGACCTATCGCTGAGGAACACTGACAGTGGATTCCAGGAATCGGCCATACTGAAGTTACAAATTGCTCAAGAAATATATAAATAAACTGAAAAGATGAGGCTTAGCCACTCATAAAGCCTTCAATAAACACGTTGTGTCTACTATTCTACTTGCTTTATTCAAAGAGAAACAAAAAAAACTTGACTGTCACATGGTTATTACTCCATATCTTCTTAATATATACTTGGGTGAAGAAAAATGTTTATTATCTTCACAATCTGATTTAGTTGTGTTTTTTTTTGTTGCGGGTAGGTTTTTTTCCTTTACAAAATAACTTGTCCTTTTTATGTCTCTCCTGTCTATCCGTGCTGCAAAAATAAGTCTTGAAGCATGTAACATTTGTTTTACTGTTTGTTTTCCATTCCTTATTGCTCTCAGTCTCCATTTGGTGCTGTTTTGACATTTTTGTAATTTAAACACATCTGTATTTAAACACATCTGTAGAGTGTGAGGTGTGATAATGCATGGCAATATGAATGTATTTTTGGTTTTACATGGCACAAAGTGTTTTTATTGTTACTTCAGAGACGCTAAAAGCATGATAAATACTCCATTAGCTGTATCAGTAAGAAGTATGTTAATGTGAGTGTATGGTCAGTTAGAAAACATGTTTTTATTTGAAAGCCTTCTCATGGCAGACATGGTACCAGTAATCTTAATGTGTAACCTGTGGTGCATATCTTCCATGGTGGATCTGATTTTCTCATAGGTCTTCTGTAAATACTGTTTTTATTCAGGGTAACAGAATTTGCAGGGAAAGTCCAGGCTCCTTGTTTGTCTTCAGCCTCTGAGTTCGGTAGGAATTTGCCAGGAGGACTGGGAGTGTATGTAACAGGCAGTTTAGGATGCAGCCCTACTTCTTTCTTGTCAGAAATTGCTTTTGGTATTGTAGTGCACTGAGGTGAATTGTGCCTATTAAAACTGTATGTCAACCCCAAAGACTGCTGTGTGTGTTGGACACCAAGAAGAAAATCAGAGTAGCCACCTCTGATTTCCGAAAGCTAGTGGACAACTTTGGAAAGCACTTAGGGGAGTATCAGGTTATTTGCACCTGAAGCAGCATGCCACAGAGCAATCAGAGAGTAAAAGACTGCTCTAGCCAAAGTGAGGAGGTTTGCACCCTTTCATGGGTTCTCCATGCTAGGGGAAAATGAAAGGAGATCATAGAATGGCCTGGGTTGTAAAGGACTGCAATGATCATCTAGTTTCAACCCCCCTGCTATGTGCAGGGTCACCGGCCACCAGACCAGGCTGCCCAGAGCCACATCCAGCCTGATCTTGAATGCCTCCAAGGGATGAGGCATCCACAACCTCCTTGGGCAACCTGTGCCAGTGCTTCACCACCTTCTGAGTGTCAATGGAAGGCTGATGAAATCACAACAAACCCCAAATGCTAAGCAAAGAGCTGCACACCCTGGCAGCACACAGCCACCTGGGCTGCTGCTGTCAAACAAACCCTCTCAGTATCTTCCCCAAACCTTGGTCAGTGCTATTAAGACAATCCCTGTGGCTTCTGCCCTGTGGCAGTGCTATTAATGGAGCTTGGGATGCAGGAGGATGCAGGGGAATGGAGCAGATCTTGCCATTCTGCTGGCAGGGCTGGGCAGGATCAGCTGCTATGGCACCCTGCTGTGGGGCTGTGCCTGTGGGGAAGAAGTGTGAAGGAGGAATATGATAGTGGGAAAGTGCTGGGAGGGCAGGTGCTGAGCAAAGTGTATGGTGATGAGGCCTTGAGGGGGTGGGAGGCATTGGCAGAGGTTGAGTTTGGTGGGGGAAGGACTGAGGGCAGTTGTGTGAACCCAGAAGCCAGAGTTTTGCTACAGGGAGCTTTTGCAACTGGATGGGTAGGATGAATTGGGTATATGAAAGACATCTAGCTTTAGGTGTCCCTCTTCATTTCAGGGGAGTCAGACTAGAGGACATTTAAAATTCCCTTTCAACTCAATTCTATGATAAATGTCAAGATGAGAAGTGAGCATGGGGGTTCTCAAGGGCTGCGGAAAGGTTTGACAGTGGAGCAGGAGTAGGGGTACTCAGGGTAGGGGAAGGCTGATGGCAAGGAGGTAAGGGGATTCAGAATAAGCTTCAGCCAGTTTTATTGTGTATGCAATATCAGTGAGGTAAATTAGTACAATTTACAGCAAAACTGTAAGGGATGGGAACTCTAAATGAATCTACAGTACTGAGACTGATTACTCTTGCTGTTAATACTTCACAAAGATTTTCATTTAATGGGGTGTCTGTCTTCTGACGTCTGTAATAACGTCACGAGTGCAGATTGTGGAATGGGAAGAAATTTATTTTCATAGAAATTTGGAGATCATTCCTCTTTAAAAGAGACCTTCTCACACTTTCAGTTAACAAATGTAATTCACTGCATTCATTTGCTAAGCAACAGACTCACTTTGTTGCCTGTGAAGCACAAAAGCAAGGGAGGTTTTGACACAGAAGCAGGGCTTATGTAAAGTTCATGAACAGCAGCAGAAAGAGTGAATGATGATTTTTCTGTTTTGTGCCTTACATTAAAATATTTAAGGTTGGATACTTTTCTCTGCTGGCTGCCATCAGTGATAGAAGTATCAACAGGAGAAAAATGGGTCGCTTGGGTTTTAGCATTAAGTAGCAAATCCAAGGCCAATAGGATTTAGCTGAGATGTTAAGGTTTATTCAGTGCATTTAGTTAATGAAGTTGAGAGGAAAAAAATGTCTGTCTGGGGGATGGAGAAGGGGACAGATTTGCCTCCTGCCACCAGGTGCATCCTGCAGTGACTCTTCTTGATTGATAGGCACTCCCAGAGACAAGAAAGAGCTGAGTGAAAGGAGGTTTTAATTAAAGAACACCTGCTCGATGCCAGCTCTTTTGGATTAAAATTGAGCAGGAAATCTTTGGAATAGACATCCATCTAGTCTTAAGGGTGTACGTTTGTTATTACGAAGCTTAGGAGAAGGAGAGATGACAGTATGTCCCAGCGCCTACACAGCAGTTGCAAAGCAGTGACAACGTTCAGTAAGTTCGGTCGCATGCGAAACCTTGTCAGTAGATAACATTTATCAATCAGGCACAGAAACCAAGTTCAGGTCAACTAATTCCCATCTGAATAGTATGCCAGGATTTCTTGCAGGCAGTCCCACAGTCTCAGCAGCACAGGGGCCTCTTGCTGCACTAACCTGTGATCTGAAGCTTTTGTATGCTCTGCCAGGGGCTGGCATCTTGGCTATGCACAAGCAGTTCAGCATCCATAGTTGCTTTTAGAGCCTCAAAGACCTTCAGCAGAACGACCAATTTTAAAAAGATTGATAATATAGAAAGTTGCCTTTATCTTAAAGATGAGATAACATCTATGGAAAACTCAAAGCAACATGAAGGCTTTCTTTTTTTCAGTTGCATTCCTTTATAGGCCGGACTCCTACTCAGATCAGACCTCATTGTTCCTGAATCTGTAGTGGTCAGTCAGAGTCTGAAGAACTTTCTTATTACTCCCACCCCCTCAAACATCTGTGCTTGCTGTCATAGCTAGGATCTCTTGAACAGCAGTTAAGACCATCGAGATTCAGTCCAGTGACCTCAACAGCCTTTCTTCTGAGCGGGATGTGGGCAGTGATGGCAGGATTTGATTGTAACAGTCTTGAATACATAAGCAGCAGGCTTACAAAATGAGTAAAAAGATTCCATGTAGCAGTTGTACCAGCCTAACCAGTAGCTTGGATAGCCTATGGCTTAGCACAAGTGTGTGAGAAGGGCAGTGAAGCAGTTCTTGGAAGGATTTAGCTCAGTGACACCTGAAAACTCACACAAAATGGATGGTTTGGAGAAAAAGAGTACATATGAGGGGATTGCTTTTTTATTGGCTTGGGTAGGAGTTTATTATTTAGGGTTCTTTTTTTTGGGGGGGGAGGGGGATTATTCTGCAAGTAATAAAAATATCGATGAAGCAGCATTTTCATTTTTCCGCATCATTATGAATTGCTCTATTCCTGTTAGTTTCACAGGACCTTTACTGAACAAAAAAAAATAGGCTGTATTTATAGGCTAGACCAGGGATGTGTCTGTAATAAAAAATAAAAAACATTTTCGTTATTATTATTTAAAAACAAACAAACAAAACAAAACACCTCCCTCTGCTGCCCAGGAAAGAAAGAATGCATGTGGATGTAAAGAGCTTACAGCAGCGTCCATTATCTTTTTCAGTGGTTCATTCCCTTAAACTTGTTTTCTGGTGTTTTTCTCATTAGCGGGCAGTAAAGCACCTGTTCAGCATTTGAGCCTGATATAAACTAATAAAAAGATACAATGTGAACTTTGAACACCAGAAGTTGACTTTTCTGTGATTTCATTCAATTAAGAGAACTGTGCGCGTACCTCTAAGATCTCCCTAGCATGGCATGGCTGCATGCCAAAATCTAGCCAGAAGTGCTTACAGAGATTTTTAGCATCTGCTTTGTAACATTAAACACCTTTTAGAAACAGCAGCAGCAAATTTCAAGTGGAAAAGCTGTAAAAATGTTGGGAACAAAAGCAACCTTTTACGTGGTCAGTAATTACTTTGTAGCACAGGATTAAATGCTGGGGATCCCTGAGCTGTCTGGTGGAGTTTTGTTTGCGTATGATCAAAGATATAGAAGATTGTGTGCCTTTTTTTTTTTTTTTTTTTTTGAATTAAAGCATGTTATAAATATGAGAGCAATTTAAAATGAAGTAAACTTTACTCTTGTCTGTGCAGGAAACTGTTCTGACATGCAAGTTAAGAGTATCGATTCAGAGCAGTAAGGTTTGATGTCTCATCTCCTTTTGGTTTGGAGATATTTGAGTATCTGGGTTTCCATCTGATAGCAAGAGACATCAGAAGTTCCACCACTGGGTTTCTCTGGGAAGAACAGGAGCCTCAGGCGGGCACCGAGAGAGATTTCATTTCCTCCTCCCTCCTTTCCCTATCAGCATTCGTACTGTACAAACAGATCCCTGGTAGGTAATGGAAAGACTGTCACTGTTAATTAAGTATTGTGAGCATCCTATGATGTTTACCATGGGCTGGGCAGGGGAAGCAGCATAAAAATTAGAAGAGCTCTCAAATCTTGCTTGTAATGAAGTTTAATGTTACTTCAGTGTAAGTAATGTCAGATACATCTGAAGCTGGCACTGTGTTTTAGAATACTTTTGAAAAATCTGAATTTTCTGTTTGCACATGAATGATAAATCTCTGATGAAATAAAGCCTCCAGCATAAGCCATGCTGGTGGAGCATCCTAAAGCTTTGCTTCCTGTGGCCAGTGAGAGCACCTCTCCAAGCAGCCTCCCCTACTGACAGAATTGTATCTGCATTTGGGGGCTTCTCTTGTGATTGTCGTGCGGGGGGGTGACTCTTTCTCCCACACTTTTGTTGTTACCTTCTGTAATGAAGGATGTGAGACTTGTCTGTGTTCTTCACCTAATATCTGGTTACGTGTGGCTTTCTTCTTCTGTTTTTTTTTTTTTAATCAGATATCATTGAAGTGACCTGTTAAAAGATGTTCATTGCTTCCCTGACGTGTTAGCCATGCTCACAATATTTTCCTATTGCTCTCTGTGAAATATGTTGACTAAATGAAGGGTTTGCTATTTAAAAGAAAAAAAAGTTCAGAAAAAATGTCTCTAAAGTTTTCGCTTTAATTCTGATTTACCTCTGTTATTCATGTTGAGCCAAATCCTGAGGGTTTCATTCAGCTGAACACTGAGGGTAGGCTGAAATACACGAGTCCTGCAGGAATCATTCAGTGTGGAAAGTAAAATGAAGACCAGAGGCACATGTATCTCTCATGTGCACTGTGAATGCTTGTCTAAAGATAATGACCATGCTTTGACTATACCCTTACAACATGCAGTGGTAAGTTTTTGCAATAGGTTGCATCTGCCAGTGATCATGCAGTGCCAGTGATGTTTTAAGGCATAGTCACTGAATGCTTTAATCAGAGTTAGAAGTCCTACTGTTTTGATGGATGACTTATTTTGCATGTTGGCCTCCTGGTTAGCCACAGATCTATAGTTAACCTGTGTCGGTGAGACCTGAGTGCAAATTAAGCTGCTGTCATATACTCTGTCATCACATAACATCTGATATCAGAGTATCCAACCTCTCACTGATAGCTAGTTAGTGTTTGTGAGACACTTCACTGATCTCTCAAAAAGCTTGGTTTAAGAAGCTGCTGATCTTCAGCTGTGATACGGTCATTCCAGCAATACCAATTCCTCTATTGGCTGTTGTGCTGTGGGGTACAACACATTAGCTTAAGCGTTAAAAATATAAATACTTACATTCAGTGACTATAAAGACTGTTGTGGCTGAATGTAAAGGCAGCTCACCTGTTTTCGTTCCTGTTTCCCCAGATTAGGATCACGCCCATGGCCTGTTACTGAGTGTCAGCTGGCAAATGGCAGTTTACAAACAATGAGTGAAGCTCTCACCTTGCAACTGTGAACTGTTTGAGCGCACTATAATGTAGTTGGATAACTCTTTTTCATTTTTTCTTTCTGGTCTTTGGTTTCAATGAAATAATGATAAAATGCAGTTAAGGCCATTTAGGCAATCTTTATAGTAATTTTCTAATAGCAGTTTTCTTGTGAGGAAGATAGCCCTAACTTAATTGTTTAATAAACTTTTGGAGGGTTTTATTTGTTTATCTGGTTGCCTTGCTGGGCAAACAGACAAACATCACTTGTGATGGATTGTTTTATCTATGCAGAGTTTGTTGCTAGCTGTTTCCTTAACCCCAGACCTGCTGGCACATGATCACTGCTACAGGATTTGGAGCCTGGGCTTTGCATTGTCATCCCTAGATATCATTTTAGGGTTCTCTGTTTGCTGGGGCCTGCTTACACCTAATCCTTCTATTATCTAAAGGAAATCTTACAGCTCTGTGACCTTTTCTTGCCAGTTTTACTTCCCATTAAGAATCAACTCTTATTTAACTTTGAGTAGTTGTGTGAAAGTAATGTGGAGTTGAAAATAAAGCACAAGCATAGCTTTACAAAGAAACTGTCAAAGACCACCTTTCTATCATGCTTTTATTACATTGGATCATTCACAGATGGATGGGCTTTTAGTTGGCTCCAGGAGTAAAGGGCCTGCCCCGCATATATGTAAACCTTTCTAAAGTAACTTGAATTCCCTTAGGGGCAATGCATTAAAGTATCTTGAAAATGGAGTTTTCTTTTACCTTGTGATCTTTCTACTTTCCCATCAGTAGATAGGAAAGATCCAAACTCCAGTGAATATTATTAGCAGTTAATAAAGTCAAAAGCAGCATATATATATATACACACACGCACTGGGAGATAAATGATAAAGTAGGTAGAACTGGAGTTGCACATAGTTGGTAATGACATGTCACCTTCATTTTTTCTCTGTGTGCCTCAGATTTTACTTAAAAATTCATTAAAAAAATGATGCTCTCAATGAGGATAAGGCTGAGTTGCAAGAGAAAGGAATGGATTTCTAAATAATATCTTCAGAGTATACCAGACAGGCATAAAAGATTCACATATGAACTTAAAATGTGTTTCAATTCTAGTTCCTATGTATTAATGAATTTTAATTATTTCATATACATGCATTTTTATTGTGAGATTGTGAGGAATTATTTTATGTGGAAATTAATAGATTTCACAAAATGCTTATTTTGACCACTTTGATTTCAAACATACGAGTTTTTACTCATGTGAAACTCTCAGCTGGAAACTTAACTGCAACTTTAAACCATGTCTGTCATCTTTCTGAAGAAAATTATTTTAGCTGTGTTATACTTATTTCCTGCTTTTGCTTATGAAATGTGGGAAAATTGAATAAAACTTGTTCACATTTACTCAAATTTAAAAGAAAACGAATTTGTGCTTTCATCTTTGTTTTCTGAGTAAATTCTGGCAAACAGAATGGTTGTGGGCACCCCATCCCTGGAGGCATTCAAGGCCAGGCTGGATGTGGCTCTGGGCAGCCCGGTCTGGTGGTTGGTGACCCTACACATAGCAGGGGGTTGAAACTAGGTGATCATTGAGGTCCTTTTCAACCTAGATCATTCTATGATTCTATGAATAAGCCTATTTCAGAGAATAGTGACCCAAACAGTTTTATTGGTGTGAATAGAAGTAGTTCTGTATTGGTACTTTCATTTTCTTGAGAGTCGAGACCACAGAATAAAAGTAATGTTAATCTGCAAATATGTCTATAGAGGAAGGCAAATTTTTTCCACATCTTCACAGATTCAGACTAGTGATTACTTTAAGTATCTTTTCTGTTGCAGACTGTATTTCGAGAGATTATTAGTCAAAATTTGAAAACTACGCAGATGTCTCTTGCAGAAAGCTGATGATCTGTCTAATGATCCTCAGTACTCTGAGGGAGAGCCATGGAAAATGATGCGCACTTGCGTACATCTCATTGAGAACATTTATTAGTGTAGCTGTCAGATGAGCAGGCTGTAGTAATAAACAAAAATAAACCAAAAATGGTTTTATAGATCATGTTGTGAGACTGGCTTTCGTTTCGTTGAATAGTTGCTGTCTCTTTTGCCTTCACCATTCTCATTCATAAAAAGGACTTTCTGAACTGTACTTATTCAGATAAATCTAATTTATGGTACTTAATCAACAAAGTTTTGAGTTAATCTGTATTAATTTTAACTCAATAATATTGTTCAATTAATACTTAGTCAAAGTAGTTTTGTGTAAGCACTGAGCACCTAATTTACATACTTATCTATAGATTGCACGCACACACACAGTGATTTGACAAAAGTGGTATTAAAGGAGATTCTCAGCCATAAATATCTTCCATTTATCTTTTTTTTTCTTTTTTTTTTTTTTAACATTTGGCAGTCTGGAGTACCACTGATCTGCATTCATAGCCAATGATTATCTCAGATTTATAACTGAAACCTGGTTAGTTTCTGGAAGCGGGTTAATTTTTGCACAATACTGGCTAGGTTAGTGTATATGCCATTTACCCACTGCCTGAGTTCTTTGGGATAGACTGTAAAGATTATTTTGAGTTTTAACAAGCATGCAGAAGATCAAATACAACACAAGGTTGACTGATTGTAAACTTGCAAGTTGATTTAATTGAGAGTTAGTCTTCTCTTCCAATCTGAGGCACATCCCAGGCACTTGCTGCACGTCCATCTTTAACTATTGCAATGGGGTAGCTGCCAAGATAATATAATCGTTTCATGTCTGTGATTAATATTAACAAGTCTCCCATAAAATGAAGGGAAAATAGAAATGCTTTATTTGATCAGTTTATCTACTAACATTAAGACCATCCTGAAGTTTAGTATTTCTTTGAATTCATCTCTGCTATTGAGTGCCCATGCAGCAAAATAAACTCAGTCCGTTCTGTGCTGGTGACTGCAACCTGGCTGCTGACTGTGAGGCAAGACCGCTGCTAAGCAAAAGGCTCATCTGGTCTGCTGGAACCTACCACATGCATGGAATAGCTCCACCTTAATGAAGATGTCATCCTATGCATGTAGCTATGTGATGTTAGATTTTGCAGTTGTTTGGTTTATCATGTTCTGTTGAGTTTTTCGTTCTTTAGCAAAATGAAATTGCTTCTCATCTTATCCTCTACTAGGACTCTAAATTAAACTCTTGTCTTTCATCTGTATTGCTACCTGTAAGGTATTTGTAGACTACAATAGCATTCTGTTCAAAGCTCTTTCTAGATTTTATGAAGTTATCTTCCTTAGTCTGTCTTCTTGTTTATAATCTTATTCTCCATTTCTAATACCACATTAGCTTTCTTTATATATACGTAGTCCTCGCATGAAAGATGTGGAGCTATTGGAGCAGGTCCAGAGGAGGGCTGCAAAGATGATCAAAGGGCTGAAGAGGAGGGGGCTGAGCTTTTTCAGCCTGGGGAAGAGAAGGCTCTGGAGAGATCTCATTGAGATCTTTCTGTATTTGAAGGGAGCTTATAAACAAGAGGAAGGCTGACTTTTTACGCAGGCAGATAGTGACAGGTTAAGGAAAGTGCTTTAAAATAAAAGAGGTAAGACTTAGGCTAGACATTGGGAGTAAATTTTTTATGCAGAGGGCAGTGAGGCATTGGCACAGGCTGTCCACAGAAAGTGTGGATGCACCATCCCTGGAGGAGTTCTAGGCTAGGCTGGATGTTGCCCTGGGCAGCCTGGTACACTGCTGGATATAGTGAGTGGCAATCCTGCTGACAGCAGGGAGATTGGAACTCAATGATATTTAAGGATCCCTCTGATCTAAGCCATTTTATATCATGATGGGGGCTTTTTCCCCAGTAGATTGATGTAAGAGCTACATATCATATGACATTTGTGGTCACATTATTGATTTGTTCTGTGGAATTGTTACCTCCATGGATTTATAGAGATACATGCACATTCAAACCTAGCAATTACTTCTGCAAAATACATCAAACTTGCAAAATGATCTTCAATCTCTAATCAGTGATTGGCTCTACTTTCAGATGGCATCACACTTGATGCTTTTAGGCAATCACTTTTTTTTTGTAGTAGGAATAGCTTTATTACAAATAAATACCAACTTATTTTCTCCAGCACCACGCTTCAGATGTTTGTGGATTGCTATCCCTTTTGTTGTTGGTTTTGTTGTTTTTTGTTAAGACAAAAGCAAATCAAATAGGAAGATGTAGGATATTTTCTCCATGAAACTAATGCTTACAGAGCTTTTAAAAACATTTGATAAATTGCTCATCCTTCCTTGATATGTATTTGGATTTGGGTTCATTTTTATACATATTTATGAGCTTTATTTTCAAGAAACTGACAAAGTAATCAGTCTAAAACAGAAAGAAGCCAATTGCATAGGATGCCAGCTGCTGAACGTACTATAAATCTCACAAAAACAACATCAGTTTCTGTTTTTAGGAGTCATGTATGTTTTTATAGGCTTGACTGATTTTTGTCCTCCCGTCTTGTCAGCTACCCTTCCCACCTTCATCAAACCTCTGAACTGTGTCTAACTTACTTTGAATTCCAGAATTCTTCTGTTTCAGTGTGATCCAACAATGAATTGCACTTAAAACAAGATATGTAGAAATATTATGGGGTTTTATTACTGATATCTGTTCTATTGTCGAAAGTGTTTAGCTCTCTATTTACCTCGTAATGTGCACTTCCCCAGTCCTTTCTGCCAAATTTATTCTGCATGTCTAACTCCTTTTCTGCGGCTGTTGCTTCTCCCTTGGGTAACATTAGCACCTCTTGCTTCTTTTCAGAGTTGCTTATCTGTGTGGAATAGCTCACACTACTGACATCTTTTATTGTTCTTGCCTGAATGGACATTAGAGTTTCAGAAATAGGAAGAAAGCTGTTTGTTCCTCAATTTTCAAGCCCTCCTACCCATCCAGATGTAAATGCTCTGTTATAGACTTAGTGCTAACTGTATAACCATTGGTTGTTTCATACTCTTCCCATTCAGATCTACCCTTGGTATCTGCAACCACCTTTCTTCTTTGCTTCCATACAATTCTATTTCAGATTGCATACAATTCTATTTCAGATTTCTATTTCTATATTCATAATTAGCTTATGTTCAGATGAAAAAAATAATAACATAGTATTTTCATGTATGGTCATGGGTGATGCTCTGTGACAGTTTAGATTTAGAGGTAAATAAGGTGAGCTGTCTTTAAAAGATGCCTGCTTCCTCCTGTGATGGAGGTCCTTGCCAATTACTAGCAGATTCATTCTGACTGCTTTGTTTTGCTGGTTCTAAGTTTAAAACAAAAAAGTTTAAAATGCATAAAGTGCTTTAAGATTGGTGCCAAAAGCAGTGTCATTATGTAGTCTAATGAACCGAGTGTGTTCCCTTTTGAAGTTTAGGAGTTGCTGAGATTTGGGAGAGCAGTTACTCCTGAAAAGTGAAAATGTAGTCCTGTAGTCCCTAGGGAAGCCCAAGGGAAGGGCTCTCTGCATAAATTGGACTGGAATTAGAAAACAGCAGGATTTGGAATGAGATCTGAAGCCATTGAAGGCATCTTTCTAGCCCTGGATCTGGAATCTTGACTCATACCTCATTGCCACCAAGCCCACAGAGATGTGGCTTTGATTACCGTCTCCTCAGTAAATGACTACTTCCTTCCTAATGTCTGTCTTGGACAATTAGACATGGCGTTCACCTTGCCTTACTGTGCTTGGAGCAGAGGAGTTTGGGATGGTTGTTCCTGTTCTGCCTTTCCCATACTCAGAGCAGGTTTCTTCAATTCCCTTGACATCCGTGTTAACTGAATGGTGGCTTTGGGCTGTGTGGGGATGTTCTGTGAGTCACTGAGTTTAGGTTACTGGGTTTTTAAATTTTTTTTTTTACCATAACTCAAGATAAGTGGCTTGCTCTGGGAGTTTGCCTTAGTACATAAACAGCAGAAGAAAAATGTGCCTTGGAAGACTGATATGTATGGACAGCAGCTTCTTGAAAAGAGAAGGCACCATTTTATTCGTGCTTATACAGCTGAAGCTTTCAGCACTGTTTTGTTTCCGAAACAAATGATGCTGCCATGTCACCCTGGTCCACTACAAAAGCCCAGGAGTGCTCTTGCAATCCTGTAGAGCTGTCTGGCATCTGGTGATGAGGCCAGAGAATGGGATGAGAGCCTGAGTGGGCTCCTCACCACAAGTATGCAGCTCTGCTATATTTATAGACTCTTACAACACTGTTGATAGGCAAGGCAAAGGCAGGCCGCATGCTGCTTTTGGTCACGTTATCAGTAAGAAAGAATAGATGCTGGGTTTGGGTTTGCTTTGTTGTTAGTTATTTTTTTTTTTTTCTTTTTAAATCTGAGCTGCCCACAGTGATGTCTGTCAAGTGCAGGCAGTTGCTCTATGCAGAGTAGCTGCTTTGTGAGATGAGCAGAAATGACCATTCATCCCGCCAGTGCTGGAAATGCAACTACAGCTACGCCTGACGAGCAGTTGTCTGTGTGTTTGCAGACAAACCAGGTTTTCTTTGCAAGGTCTGAGCAGTAACGTGCACTGGGTTTGCTTACACTGTAATGAATTAACCTTGTTAGATTAACTAGGAAAATTGGCTCCTATTCATACATTTCCCTGGTGTCTGGGAGGCAGTGCTGTCTGTAAAGCAGATTTGTTACCTGGTGTGCCCAGTTCCCACACTCTCCAGAGACAGTGCTTTTTATTCAGGCCCAAATGCTGGTAGAAGTTTCCACAAATCAAGGTGAAGACATTTGCATTGTTGTGCTTATTTATATATTAAATTCCTATGTACTCCACCTATCTAATACAGAAGAAGAAACATCTACTAGCTATGTATTCATATGGTTAAGAACTTCATTTCCTTTTGGCTGCTTTCCTGACTGTGCCCACACAGGATTGCTCAGGGGTCTTACACAGCCTTTGGTGGTCCTTTGGGGGTTGCTTTCCTTACTCTTTTTATTCAGGCATGGTCACCTAAGAGCAAGCTGGGAAGTTTTCCTCCTTACAGTTTTCCAGTAGAGCAATTGTCCTTGATTAACCAGATAGCACCAATAGCCAAGACATTCTACTTTTCCACTGGATTATGGTCTTCACTGAATGTGTAAATCCCATTTTATTTGCAAAAATCTTGAAACTCCCTGAATAGCCTGTGCTACAAAATGGGTCCCATACTGATGATAATCCTTCAAGAACTTCAAACCTGATTATTACTTCTTTCAAAAATAATTTGCCTACTTCTCTAGCTTTGCTGGTACAACATGCAAAAGCTCCTGGCCAATCAGAAAAGGTATCAACAATCACCAGTAATTATTTATAACCTTTACATTTTAGTAGTTCTGAAAAATCAGTCTGCCAGTGACTCTTGGATATGAGGCTTCTTTTCACATCTCCTGGAAAGGACCTCTTTTGGTCTGTTTCTCAAACAGGTTTCACATCCTTCTGTAATACCTTTGGTGACTTTTAGCATCTCGATGCCTGTTGCATACATTTTTATATTTTTGCAATTTCTGCCAGGGCTTCAGCTCCCATATGTGTGGTATTATGTGTTCTTTTCATAATTTCCCTTATTAATCAAGAAGTAACTATGCATTGTCCATTGGGAGTTTTTCACCATTCTTTGGGAGTCTTAAAACAGTTCAAATACTCAGTTTGTTTTTCTTCTCTGTGTATTTGGGAATTTTTATGTTAGAAGTTCTTTCAGGGACTAAGGCTGCTGTTCTTACAAATAGAGCTGTTCTTTTTTGAAGTTTCATCAACCTGTTGATTTCCTCTGATTATATTGGTCTGTCCAGATTGGTGTTCTCTGTAGTGCAGCATTGCCACTTCCTTTGGCTTATTCATTGCTTCAAGCAATCTTAAAATTTCTTCATTGTATTTTATAGGATTTTTTCTTGCGATGTTAATAATGCCCTCTCCGTCAAATTGTGTCATGTGCACGTATCACACCAAAGGTATATTTTGAGTTGGTATCACAAAGTCTTTGCAAGTACTCCTGGAGCCTGATGTTCTCTTTCATGCACATAAAGTTCAAAAGGCTTTGTCAGATTTGGAAGGCCTAAAGCCAAAGAGCATTTCTTATTGTGTCAAATCCTTTTAGACAGTCTGGAGTCCATTCTAGCAACTCCTGGTCCCGTAACAGCTTCCTACTGGGATTTGTCCAGTAATCCAAGCGCAGGTATTCACAGGCGACACCATCTGGCCATTCCTGGAAATGCTCTAAGCTCTTTTCTACATCAAGGAGGTGCTATTCGACACAGTGCTTCTATTCTGTCTATCCCTGGCCTTTCTTCGTGGGCTATCTCAAGCCCTAAATAAGTCAATCTCTGTGACGCTCTGTATCCTGCTAGTCCCAAAAAAGTTCTGTGAACTTGCAGTTGCTTCTTTGCAGTTTTCAGCCTCTCCCAGCAGTATATCATCCAAGTACTGCAACAAAATAATATTGCTTTCTTTAAATCCTTAGGAAGCACTATCCACTATGACTGTATATCTGCCTGAAGGCGTACTGCACTCGTGGCCTTTGGTGCAGGTTTTGGATGCTCACATGCTAGGCTCACATGCCCTGATCTAGCTGGGCATCAGCTATCTTTGGCACATGTAGTCATGATCTACTGGTCCTGGTTTGGGTGTTGGATGGCCACAACCCACAAGAAGAAGCCCTATAAAAAGGCACATCCAGGCATTAGTCACTAGCTGCCCTATGCAGTGGCTGAGCATGAAGTCTCTTGAGTCCTGGGAGAGGAGAAGGCACGTGAGTCTGCAGAGCTTTCAGCTTCAGCAGAGAGCTGTGGACGACACTCTGAAAGCCCAGCTTTGCACAGCACGTGCTATTTGCAGCTTATTAGTAGGACTTTGTAGTTGCTTGCATGATAGATATGAATATTTATTCAAATTCAGATTACACTGGGGATTTGCGCAGGATTGGCACAGAATTAAATGTCCACAGGTAAAGCTGCGTTTATCACAAAGGTCTGATGCAGGGCTTAGTGAAAGATACTTACTTAAATGGAGTAACACAGTGTTACTACCTGACGCTGCATTAATCATCTTGACAGAGAATAAAAAAAATCTCAGGAAGGACGATTTTGTAGAAAATTAGGACATGGTAAGCTGATGTCACAGCACTGCTTACAGCTCTTACCTCCTACATGCCTTTTTGTGCCTTCATCACCTATGCACCTTAATTACTCTGTTCTTCAATTTGCAATCAATATGAGTGTCACAATACTCATCTTCTTCTGCTCTTTGTCTGCCTTTAAACTTGAGTGACACAGAGAGCACCTACGGAGTGTTATGCTATTTTTACTAATTTTTTAATCTGCCCAAGAAAACATGACACACAGGTCAGAGTCATGGTCAGTGTATCTGCTCGTGACATGCATTCACATTTAGGGATCCGCTCAGGAGGATGAAGTTGCAAAGTGCTGTTAAGCAATTGCAGGTTGAGACTAATGGGAAGTGTATAAGTTGATAATGTATGGAGGGCTTAGACAAAATATGATGGCACAAATTAGGTTAGAGTTAGATCTCTTAGGTTACAACCCAATTTCTGTTCTCATGCCCTCTGATCAGGCAGTTATCAAAGGCAAGGAAGCCATTTCTAGCATGACCTGAGTTGTTTTACTACGTGCTCAGCAATACTGCCTTTCATAGACAAGCTTGTATACTTGAAATTCGCATTCATTTTCTCATATCTTAAAAACCATGGCCAATAATTTTCAGTGCAGTGTGCACGGTGCAGTGTGCAATTTTCAGTGCAATGTGCAAACAGTGTCAACATTGTTCTTTCATTTAATTTTTATAATTATTAGTTGGGTGTGTTTTTTTTGCAGTTTTCTTATCACTTTCAATTTTCTCTAAATAAGCAACCTAATTGCCATCATGTCAAATAGCGAAGTTTATGAGTAAGCTTTAATGACCACATAAAAGGAAGTCTAACATTTTTATCTCATCAAAAGATCTGAAAGATTTTTCTCAAGTAGTCTGCTATCACTTGAAGCCAGCCACTTTGTACCACTGATTCCCAGCTTTTTGGAATCAAGTTTTAATTGGTGTTTTTTGGCAGATTCTTACTAAAGCAGATCTGAGCATATTTGGAAAAAAATAATGTATGAGTCCCTACTCTCCATCTTTTGTTCCACAAATAATCCTTATATTTAAAGGAGAAGGTTTCTGATGATACCTCATGTTTGATTATATTTCATGTATTTGATTTAGGTCTCTCTGAATGAAAACACAGTTCTCCTAACTGCAAGTTAAAAGATATTGCATCAGTCTCAGCATTAATCGGTTGTGCAGAGATAAGAAGACAAACTGTTGTTGATCAAGTGCAGAAGTAGATACATGCAGATTTTCTGGCTGGTATTTTTGTGACTTCCCCTGTTTTTATCCATCGTTGATCCTGCTGATGAATCTCAAAGTAGAGAAATTGTTCCCTTGGTGGTAATGTTTGCCAAGAAAGGGATTTCTCTGCGCGCTCACGGGGAAAAAGGGAATTGATGGCAGACATACGAAACCATTGAAAATGAAACTTAGGTTAATTTCTGGCTACACCATATATGCACGTTAAATTTTTCCACTGGTGATTCTATCAAGGTTTTGTCATGTTTTCTATCAGATTGTATAATCCCTACATACAAATTGGTCTGAGAATTTTTTTAATCACTATCTCTTGCATAAATTAGGGAGAGGATAAGATAATGTTAATGTTTGTGTAATCATCTAGATTAGGCCTCAACCCAGTGGTGGTTGTACTGCTTTTTCCCCTCTGTGGTATTGTATATCATCAGAAGGAGTGATGTGGCAATGCCAGTCAGGGTTACAGCTGAGGCTCAGTGATCAACTTTCTTGGTAAAACTTAGAAATTAAAGAACAGAAGAGCCCTATTCAGTATTTTCTAAAGGCCTATATTTAGAGCACTTTATAAAGAGCAAAAGGGTTGTATGTCTTCAAAACCATCATATGTACAAAATGTAGGTTGGAAGTAGAGCTTCAGGGGATTCAGTGATCAGTAGGCAGAAATATGTTTTGTTTCCAAATCTGCTTGAGGAGATATTTGTGCTTCTGTCACATGAAGGACTCTTCATTTAGGTCACATAATGCTGGGCTGGGCCCTCTGGGTGAATCATATCTGTTGCTAAATGGATGCGTGAGATACTTTCAAAGATAAAATGAGATGGCTGTACATAATGTACATTTCTGGGAGTAAAGGATCTTACCCTTATTTCAGAGGACCTCAGGAAGAAGTGAATTCTTTGGTAACAGAGAACAAAAAACAGAGTAAATAAATAAATAAAAGGACAAACCTATATAAGCTTTTTATTTTTCCCTGTAACTAGTGATTCTTGGACAGGATATTTCTAGGAGAGGAACTGTGCATCTGCCTAAGCTCCAAAAGGTGTAATGGCATTGCTCTGTAACTTGAGTCAGTGGTTCTGGCCAAAGATGTTTTGGCTCTAACTGTGGATCAAATACAGCTTTTATGTGCTGAAGACCTGTTCCACGTAGAAATGGCTGCTCTCAATCCTCTGTTGTGTTATAGAGAGCCAGCTGGTGGTTTTAAAATGTAACTGAGATACCTGGAAGCCTAAGTGTAACTGAACAAAGTAGTGTCTAAGTAGCTCTAAAACTATGGCCTAGAGACTATCAGGTTGACGCTGATCTCAGACACCCTGTATAATTGAAGACTAATGAACTATAAGGAAAGACATCACTGTGTAATTTTAACCTATGTCTAGAAAGATGGGACCAGAAAACGTAAGTGTCTGTAATTTCAGTTCAAGAAATGCTTCCCCCCAGAGCATATCTGTTTTGCTCCTCCTTCATTCTGGGTGGAGCTGGGCTGGCGATATTCCAAGCAAAAAAATCTAAATTGCAATAAAGGGAAATATTTTAAAAATGGGCTTCAGCTTATGGTCTGTGAACTGCATCTCAGAAATCGCTGGCAGATAAAGAAAAAAGCAAGCACTTTGCCTCGGGCTTAATTTTGCTATTCAGAAGTCTCCATCTCCACTGGAAAATATTTAGGGATCTTTGAATTAAAATAAGTTGAAAAACCACTGACCTAAAAATATATTTCCTTGTTTTCCAAAAACCAGCAAATCTGAGCTAGCAGCACATCTCTCTGCGGTGGTAATGGTGCTTTTTTTTTTTTTTTTTTTCCCTGTACACCCACCTCCCATCCTACTAATGGATCACATGGTTTGTAGCTGGAATATAGCCTCTCATTTGTTGTGGTCAAAACCTCTTCTAATGAGAGCTTTTATCTTGGAACATCAGTGTGGAGCCGTCCTAGACCACTTGTACAATTATCTGTTATACTGCAGATTTAAATGCAAATGACAGATTAATTTGAAAAAAAAAAGTTTTCACTTAATTAATTTCAAATGGTTGTTCTTGCAAGGAAGATCTTCCATTATAATGAAGATGTCTTTCAACTCTGGATGAAGGCTTATTTGCATTTGCTCTTTCTCTCTCTCAAAAACAAAACAAAAAATACTGTAGATGAAACTGATACATATCTCCATTAGATATCATAATTATCCATGGCAGTGCAGCCTGCCTTTGAAAGCATATACCACAGGCACAGAATTCATGTATCCCAGGCCTCTGACCTTAAGCAGATGTCATTATCTTTGTTAAATGGGCAAGCCAGAAGGAAAGGTCAGAGCTCATTCATATATACTTACATTTGATTTTTTTATTTTATGTACATAAGTGGTATGTTTGTTTTCAGATTCATGGGAATAGGTCATCCCCAAAGGGGTCTAAGTTGGACCTGGGCTTCAGTTTGACAGAAGATGAGTGTGTCTTAAGTGATTTAGCTCTGGCTGTTTTTTTGTTGTTGTTGTTTTGGTGATTTTTTTGTGTGTGTGTTGTTTGTTTTTGTTTTTTACATTTTTAGCATGGATTGCAGAATAGAAGGCTACAGTTACGTAAATTATGCACAGAAATCAGTAGGGTTGCCTGGGGTAGCAGTCAGCACAGACTTTGTTTCCCTCAAAGTAACTGTCATTTTCATGAAATATGCTTGTGTCTGATTGTAGCCTTTGGCAGCAGACTTGAGCAAAAATGACGTTCCTCCATTTCAGGCTATTGAGTCATATATTTCTTGCAGACCATTCTTTATGCAGGTGGGGAAACTGCAACTCACGGAGTTAATTGTGCTGCATTTTACTGGAGCGCTGTTGCGATATTTATGACCTTCCTCCTTTCCTTTATCAAAGGCCATACAGTTTTATTTTGTGATGTTGCTTGAAGCCACCAGGTTATCCAAATAACTTGCCAGCCTCAAAGCAAGACGTCAAAATATTCCCCCATATGAAAGATTCTTTTGCCCTCTGCCACTACCAGGGGGGAATAATAAAACTGCAACCTCAAGACATCTTGCAATTGCTAGCACAGCAAAAGGATCTAATTAAAAGGACAACCAAATAACAAACTAAACTCCATCTTGAAATAAAGTCAATAAATAGGTTACTTTGTGAAAATGTACCCTTTTCTTACACTGTGTTGTGTAACTCTTGCATTTTAGGCTAGTGATTGAACTCTTGAGTAGCGTACAGATGAAGCAGTGCAGTAAACTATGCTGAGAAGCATTGCAGTTAAGTCACGGTTCTGTTAAAGCTCAAGCAGCAGCTCTGTAACATTGCAGTGCCATCTTACAGGTAGGAATAGCTGCAGGGATGCCTGGAAATTGACACTTCTGATTTTATTGAAAAGAAATGCTGCTCTCAGCTTCTTAATGAAAGCACTTGCCTTAAGCAAAGGCCAAAAGATACTTGTAGGTTGTGAGAAGCAACTTCAGCTGTGTATTTTTCTGTCTGCTATAAAAACACGTACAGGGTGTCGTTATGACCCAAGAATACACACGCAAACAAACTAAATAAATTTTGTATATGTACAGCATCAGAGTTGGATCACAGTAGCATCTGTGGAAGAGCCTAATTGCAGCCAACTCCCTCCATCTCTCTATGTAAGATCTGCTTGACCCCATGCACCTCTGTGGTGTGGTCCCACCAGGCTCAGTGTTTGGGCTGAGCTGCCCAGAGCCACAACTGTTCCTTGTCTTTTCTCCTTCTCTGTGCCCTTTATTCTCATCCTGAAATCATGGAAGAGAAACCTCTTCCATTTATACACATTTACTTGCTTTATTATATGTATTTTCAGGTAGGAAAAAGCCTTCAAAACTCTGAAAATGGTAGGACTCAGAAGTTCAATTTTTCATCTGTCCAAGGGAAACTTTACCTGTGCTCTTCTTATGCAATGGGGCTGCAGCAAGTTACTAGATCAAGTTGAGGGCAAATCCTTGCACCATGTGGATCTGCCCCCTTAGAGGGGCTGATCAAACTGTGTTGGTTTAAGATTTTTAAATCGTATTTCTTTGTGCAGTCCTGTAGGAATCGATTCTCTAAGATGCAAAACTGAGGATTTAGATTATAATTTTCATTCTGTCTAAAATGACAGTGTAGGGGGTAAGGCAAGCATGTAACATTAAGTTGACAGGTGTTATAAGAATATTGTCTAAGCTGAACAAACCTCATGGCAGGCACAGAAACAACAGTGAGATGATGCAGAACTGACTGAAAATAAAATTGAAAAAAATAAAATAAAAAAAGAATTAAAAAAAATATATTTAAAAAGATGAAGAAACAGGAGATGCAACTTGCATTTGATAATATCTGGTGTCTGTGGCCATCCATAGGTGGAAGGTTGCATGGTTTAGCAAAAAGACACAGGGATAACCCTAGGTATTGTTTCTGCATTGTGCTGTAGCATGTCAAAATGGAGCATAATGATGTTCAGAGCAAAGCTTTAAAGCTGAAGGAACCTCCAAACATTATACCTCAAAAATAAATAAGTAAATGAGGAAAAAAACCTCCCCAAAGCTTTGGCACAGTAGCCTTTTTTGGGGGAGGGCGGGGGGAGTAGTAGAAAGGTTAGCACTAAAAAAAATGAGGTTTGCACAGTTTGAATGTGAAAATTTAGACTTACAAGTTGCCAAAGGCAACCTTGAAAGGATGAAATCTCATTATTCCCTATTATCAAGTGATTATTCGTAACCTGATATTAGAGTCTTTTAGCTTCTTTCTATGTTATGTGAGCAGACAACAACTGTGCACTATGTGTTAGCCATACAGCATTCTGCATTTCTAGTAGTGCTGGCTGGATGAAAGTCATTTAAGTTTCAGAATATCTTAAAGTCAAAGTAAAATGTGTTTGGAAATCGTTAATGTTTTTCTAATTTCCCATTTGCTTCCCTGGTTATGTCCAAGGTCCTTATTAAGGATAAGAAACTCACAACTTAAGCTTTTCTTAGGCATAAATATTTAGGAACTCTGTTAGGCTTTTCTTAAATCCCACCCTTCTCTCTATTGCTTAGATTTTCACGAGGATGTAAATACCTTACTATTTGATCTAGTAGAGTAGGAAATGATTTCTGATGTAGAAAAAAAAATGATGAGAATGAGAAAAATGGTGGGGAGAAGACAGTAAGTTTGAACTTGATACGTTCTTTTTAATAGTTTTTCATAATTTTTGTGCTAGCATTTACAAAGATCTATCTCCATATCTTTACTGTAAACTTAATGTTATCTTGAAGAAAAACAATCTGTTTTCTAGGCCAAATTACAAGGGTCTAAATTTTTTCTTTACAATGAAAGCAAGTTACTATCATCAGAAAGAGAAACTGTCTCCTATAAAAATATATATATGTATGTTGAAATTGGGAGGATCAAAAAAGCATAAGCACCAACTACTTCTTTATCAATTATCTGATTTCCAAACCATAACTGTCTTTGCACTTACTCTATAAGATGGATTTAAAATGTTTCAGCCCTAAATTGGTGATGTTATACTCTCTTTTTGCAAATTACAATGTGATAGAGGAGAAAGCTGACCAAGTTCTGTTATCTGTACTTCAGCTAAGGGAGATTTGCATTGACTGAAGACAAATGCTGTAAAAATGTTTCTGGATAGCATCCCTGGATTAGTGATAAATGGGATGGGGGGAAAACAACTTTCATACAGACCTTGGCGTGCATGCCATTCTTTTTGTGGAGAAGAGCATTGTGGGGGGGATCTCTTGGCATGCAAATGTTGTGGATGCTGCACCTGTTAAGACCTCCCTCATTTCTGTAATGCTCACAAGACAAGATTTTTCTGAAGGAGATTTATCACTGCTATCTATTAACTGCCTGTAAGCACTGTGTACTCTAAATATTTTATAGCTGCATGAAAGGATGGATGCTCTGGGCACAATGGTTTTATGCAGCATATCTGTCAAGTGGCTATTATACTTTTAGTTTCAGAATATATTTTACCTAGAAATGTGATTATAGGGACCTGCTTTTTAAATGTATCTTCTTTAAACCAGGAGATAAAAGTGAACATGTATATTCATTCCTATTGTGTCTTTACACATTGGTCTCCCTTGCTTGGGTCATCAAAAGCTGTATGAGTGTGATCTGGTTTAAGGACAAGAACAAAGAAACAGCTCACTGTTTGTAAAGGTTGCAGCAGATGTAGAGAATAAATTATAAACAATTTCTCCAAACATAATGTCGAAATTTATGGCAGTGACATCTTGATCTTGCATGAGAAATACAGCATACACATACTAAGCATAACAGTTCATCCTAACCAGATGCAGGGTCAGCCATTAGCAATACTTTATCTGATTAGTATTGTTAATGGAAGGGCTTATCCATCCATTCCATAAAAGCAGATATGCTGTAAATCATGTAAGTCCAGTCAATGCAGTCATCAAAGCTATTGTGGGTAAGTCAGCCCAGCTATTAGCCTACTGGTGAGAACTGGCCAGAAAAAAATATTGAGCAGTCAATGAAACTGAGACCTTTCCATTTGTGTGAACTGTGAACTGCAGGATCACAGTTAGTGAATCCCTGTATGATCTGAAGAGCACAAAGAGCTGTAAAAACTGGCAAAAAGACCAAAAATGACCACGCAAATATGGACTATAAGGATAAAATTTTAGAAATTTCTCAAGCCCGTTTGCAAAATTAGGAGATAACTAGACAATAGTCACACCTGGGGGTGCAGTTGAAGGTGATGTTTCATTCAACAATATGTAATTCACAGGATGGTGGAGCCCATCTTGCAGTGTTCGAGGAAGAGAATAGCAAGTAGGTTTAATGCACTTCATCTCTGTTCTTCCTGAACTTGCCAATCAATACAGGATATGTCAGATTGAAATATCAAAATACAGACTGAAGAAAAGGAGATGGCTCTGTGTGACAGAGATAAATCAATAATGTCAGCATAGTAGACCAATTTCTGACTGATGAGAAAACAAGATGCAGAAGGTAAACAAATACAAGACTCACATCTTCTGAAAAGCATGGACAGAAGTGAGATTGTCCTCTTAAGTAAGAAATGAAGGGGTAGGGGGAAAAAAAGCATGAGAAAGAGCTTCTGGCTGACATTTCAGAGGGCAGTTGGATGGCCAGGGTATGAGTTAAAAGACCTGATCTAAAAGACTTCATTGAGGGCAGGAATTTGTTGAAATAAAAGCCAGGCTTCAGCAGGTCAAAAATGGAACATTTCAAACTGTGTTTATAAAAGCACAAAAGGGGGATGTACAAATTGTTGCCATGGTTTCTGTTGAGGCAGTAGCACAAGAGTTGAGGATGACGTAATTGAAACAGGAAGATACAGCTATATCACAGAGGCAAAGAAAGCAGAAGAATGCAAGAGTAAGCTGAGAAAGAGTAAAGTCATCAATGCTGGTTATAAGGAAGCTGTTGCTGGCTATGGTCAGTTGAATAAAACATTCAGGAGAAAATAAAATTGGAGACAGAGGAAAAGAAAGAGGTGGATAGATGTGATGTGTAGGTAGGAGTGGTGTCACTCAAGGCCTGGATGTAGTGCTGAACTGAGGTGAGACGTAGAAAGTGGACATGGAAGGAATGCTACTGCAGAATGTTACTAGAGACAGGGTGGTGGGGTGTGGAGTTCTGGTCTTGCTGTGAGGGTGAAAAGGAGAGAGAATAAGGAAACAAAGATGGTCAGACATAGCAGATGGGAACCAAAAATAAATAAAAATAACAGAAGAAAACAAGGGGAAAAGAGCGAATGGAACTAGCATAAGGAAAGGATAAAGGAGACAGATGCTATGAGGAAGTAAGCGATGTGATGAGAGCCCTAGGAGAGTAACAGATGGACAGGGTTTGAGGAAAAAAAAAAAAAAAAAAGTGAATAGTATCCAAGGCACTCATGGACTTAATCCACGATCAGGAGAAATCTCATAAACTGCTAGGGATAGTCAAATGACTAAAATGTTGCAAATAGAGGTAAACTTCATATCTGGGTCCACAGATGCTGTAAGCTAAAATGCAGCTTTCCATTACATATTTATCCCTCACATCTCTTCTTGAGTTAGCAGAGTGTGAGGACTTTGCTAAACCTTAAAACCATCAACTGGAGAGCAGCAAATCCAAGTTTATGTGTTACTGAAGCGGTCTGTGGTAGGCAACTTAAACTCACATATAACTGCCTTCCTTATCTAGTGCATCTCATGTCTAGTATCTTTCATATCTTTTCTGCATTTAGTATCAGTTTTGAACACTTGACAAATGGTTTATAAGTGATTCTTTGGAAGCAATCCATGCAGTGAAAATGTCGCACGTATGCACAGAGTCAGTCTCCTTGCATTTGTGGTTACCTGGGATCTAATCAATGGGACACAGTGCGCGTTCAAGGCATCCAGTTACAATCAAATCAGCAGACACAAGCTCAGTGAGAACAGTGGAAAATTCCAGCGGCTGGTGTGCTTTCAATGATAATGCTCTGAGTTTGCACCAGTGTCCTGCAGAACAAAACCCAGCTATTTGGGCTTCACGAGTACATGCAGAAGAGGGGTTTTCTTACCAAGTGAATTACTTATTCCTTGTTAGAAGTACCCACATACTGAGTTTTCCATGACTTTGAATTTTAAGCATAAGAGGCTAAAAGTGTCCGTGCAGTTCTACATGCAAAATTATTTACAGAGTACGGCACAAAAGCAGTGGCATCGATACACCATTTAGTGTCTGTTTAAGCGCCTTGTTGCCATATTCGACTCAAAAGATACCACTGTTTTGTTACTGGGCACGACATCTGTGTTCTTCCTCCCCCCTGAACAGCATCTTGACTGAACAAGCTATCGAATGGAAAATGCTTTAAGTGTCTATATTTTATATTAAAATTTGATTAAATTCATTTTGTAGGCCACTTCAATGTGAATCATAATTATACTGTTCTGCCAGTAACTGAGGTAATATGATAAGAAGAATGTGACTTTCTCTGGACTGCTTCTAATGGAATATATATTAGAGCTTGGTTCTTGCTGTATTCAGCAGTCCTTACTTAAGAAAAAATTAAGAACTAAATGGCAGCTTAGAGCTGTAAAACTTGATGGGTTGCACGCTTCCTTCTCATGCACTCACTTTATTGGGTGTAATACATCAGATCAGTGTTAGATTTGAAAAGAAAGAAGGGTGGTGATAAAACTTTTTTTGTGTATTAAATATTTTTCCTACACGCTATTCATTATCTCAAAGTAAATGTAGGGGATTGTGCTCTTGGTTGACCTCCTCCATGACTTACTTTCAGCTCATCTCCTTCAGTAGATGAGAATGGACTTAGCTCTCTATGGACGTTTGTTTAACTACAGCAGAACTAGCAGTAACTTTTCATTCCCTTCCCATAGAGAATTCAGTTCCTCCTGTAAGGTCACTGCTCTGTGTTTTCAGCCATCTAATGTAATTTTGGTTTTAATGACTGTCACTGAAAGAAAAAAAGAAGGAAAAATTTGTGGTGATGCAACAAACAAAGATGAAGGTAAACAGTCAGGTCCATGTTAGCAAGCACAGTTTCCAACAAGTAAGTATTGTGTGTGTCTTGTGGCTTTTCCATGCTGCTTGCAGTGTATTTAAAAAATGATTCATGGTTGGTTACTTGGTGCCAAGTGTCCTAATATTCATATCTACTTACAGTTGCAAGAAAATGAAGTGTTAAAAAGTAAACACCTTGGGAAAATTGATTGATTTACAGTGAATAAGCTGCTTCAAATAAGCAGTAGGCTAAATTGCTCATGCTAGTTTCATAGTTTCCCTTCCTATGCTGCTATTTCTGGGAGGTCATTTTGTCTTGGTCCTCTGCACACCAATGTTTTCATTACTTAATCATTCCTGACAACATAACCATCCTCAGAGCTCTTTCAGACAAACTTCCAGGAACAAAGAGTTTGTGCTCACTGGCCTGAGAAAAGCTGTTCAAGTCCGTTGCATCTCAGCTGTGGTGGCTGAGCTGGGTGTGAGCTGGGAGGCTGCTGGTGCACTTCCCAAATGCAAAAATTGATTTTCTGTTTGCTAATAATCAATGCACATGGCTTCTCTTTGGGTTGAAAACTACACGTGGAAGAAATAAGATCTACACTCTAAGCTTACATGCAGAAAGTAGTCATGTATTTATTTATTTATTTCTGCTAAGCGCACTACAACTGTCAGGAAAAAATATGGACCTTGTTCCAATTGGAGGTCCAAGGTCCAATTGGACCTTGTTCCAATAAGCCTTGAAACGCTGTTGGAGCAGCAGCTGACTTTGGCCAAGTTGTGTTGTAAGAACGACATTGCAACATGTGAATAAACAATAAGCATCATTCTAGCAGCAACGCTAAGGTCAAACATAAAAATAAGGAAAAGCAAGGATAAAAATTGCTGACCTGAGGCCCATTGCTCTATCGCAGAAGTCAGGGGACTTCTCAGTGTGTTAGAACGCAAGCAGTATGTCAGGCTTGCTGTGATTTCCCTGGTCCCACTCCTATCAGCTCACAATCATAGAATGGCTTGGGTTAGAAGGCACCACAAGGATCATCAAGTTCCAACCTCACTGCCACAGACAGGGCCACCAACCTCCACATCTGGTGCTAGACCAAACTGCCCAGGGCTCCATTCCTGGTCTTAAACACCTCCAGGGATGGAGCATCCACAGCCTCTCTGGACAACCTGTTCCAGCCCATTCTCTTCCAACAATATGAAGGTATGTTACAGCTAAATAGAGCTGTTTACACTGTGATCAGACACTGATAGCTCTGATGTGAGTCTTCCTTCGCTGATAGTGGCAGTGCAAAGTCTTACTGTTAGTGAGTTTTATTTTACCTTTTGATAGCAAATTCACCTTTTGGGGCATTAGAATTTTCTTTTCTTGTTCACCAGCAACACGCACGGCCATACATCTTGTTGGGCTGGGCTCTAAATTTGGGGTGTCACCGAATTCATTAATACATGGAAATGATTCATTTCGGGGCGGTTTCTTTCCTCTCCATACATGCTTGCTAATTAGCGGATGAATTTTGATGTTCTAATTGATCTGCTGCAGCGAGACAGCTGTGCACCCCAGCTGTCCCCCGCTCCGGTTGGCCTCCACAGAAGGGAGGAGGCAGCTCTGCTCCTGACAAATTGATTTCACCGGAGCGCACTGCCCCGGGGGACTCACGCACTGCGCTGTCACTGCAGATGATTGCAGCCTCTGTGGGCCGCAAATGCTGTACTGCTGTAATTGCCCAACTCTGTCCTTTCTGTTCCATTTTTTCATGCCTCGCCAAGCTTGCTAGTCCCCCTCTCACCCCCCAGTGTGGAAATCCTGCTTTCTGCCCCACTTCCATTTCAGGAAAAAATTTCTATTGTAATGAGTATGCTAATAGCAACCAAATGTGCTCTCACAGTCACATATCAGAGTATTTGCATTTAATTCATAGGGAAGTATTCTCTGATTATACTGTATTTAGCAGGTAGTCATTACTCTGAACCTTTTAACAGTGTATCGCCATTCTTGCATGCGTGGAATGATGGCTGTAGAGTCTTTTAAACGTTTACTTTGTAAATACCAAACACGAAGTTTTGAAGTCAGGTTATAGCCCCCTTTCTCCAGCCTGGTAAATACACACGCATAACAGGTGCCTCTTCACAAAAATGTCAACTGTGGCTCCAGAAAGTACAGATACTCAATTAATCTTTTGTGTCACTCTGTCTCAGGAATGGATTTCCAAGCTGTGCGCTGCATCATCACTGCTTTCTGGAGGCCATTGATTTGGCCTGAGTATACCTCTGAGGGAAAAAAGAGCACTACAAAAAGTGCATTCATGAATCCTAATGTGTGCCACACCATTACCTTTCTGCATATCTGACAGATAACCAAGCACATCCAACACATTTATGGGTGTGCAGATTTATAGACTACCAATCAGTAGCAGCTGTTCTGGAGTTCTGCAAGTTGTGCATGCAGAGGACAGGCAGGATGTCTGGGAAATTGATTGATCCATTGCGCTCACAGAAATGTAATGCCATCCTTCTTTTATTTTTGTTAATATTATTATTTGTAAGATAATACTATTGTATGCTGTCTGTGTAAATGTATGTGAGTGTGAGGCAGTCATCAGAAAGGTAAAAGTCGCAGGTTTGTGCCAGTGGCCATTGAAGTGAAAGCAAGGTATATATTTATGCAGTTACTTAGCCATAAGGATGCTAGAGATTCTGTCTAATCATATGATCAAAGGTAAGTGATGGCTGCTATCATTCTTCAGAAAACTATCTTTCTGTGTTACACTGAATTATAGTCCCAAAGAGCAGCATAAAAATATTATAGAGGGGGAAAAAAGAAAATAAATTAGGATTCTATCAGTCTTACATGGTACTGTTTTCCATCCCTGCGTACTGGAGCAGAACAATATTGAGCAAATAGGATTTAGGAAAAGTGACTTTCTTGATGTAAATCAGCAAATTTAATTAATTGCCAGAGCTTTTCTCAAAACTCCTGTTACAATTTACATTTCTTTAGAATAAATACTACTCTTTTAAGGTCAGTCCTTTTACCACATGTTGCTATGATGTTCATCCTTCAATAGCCTGGCCTGTTGTCTTTGTCATTTATCTAGTGAGATGTAATGTAAGCAGTTATGCATTTTTCTCTCGGAGAATGACAGAAGCATGTACTGCATAATGAGTAACATGTTTTGTGGTTAAAAATAGTGCTTATTGGCCATTTTATTTCATTTTATGGCAGCAGCTTTACTGAGTACTACCTAGTGATACTGCATGGGACTCGTGGACTGGGAAGAAACCTGAACTCTTAATCTTTGGCAGGATGCAAGAAAGTCATGCCAAGTGGACCTCTATCATTAAGACCAGATTATGATGAATAGATAAGCCTGTAATGATCAGAAGGGTACTTAAATGCTGCAGCCTGTCTTAGCAGCAAGATTGGAATTGAGGATAATCAGAGGTCCCTTCTAACCCCAATAATTCTGTTATTCTGTACATCTCATCGCTCTCTGTCACAGCCCTGAGTGGTTTAGATCAAAGTATGCTCTCCTGACATGCCTGGGGTCTCCAAAAGGAGATTCTCCAGGGACTTCAGAGCTGGAGGTGATTCCAATTCAGTTCCCGCTTCCTTGAAATGGGAGCAGGATAGACGTGGTATTTGCGTGCCTTTGGTCAGCTGCCTTCTGCAGGGGATAATGTGCCTGTAGCTTCCTACCAGCGGTGTGGTTATGGCTGGTGATGGAAAACAACAGGTACGTGAAGAAGGAAGCTAAGGGCCACAGTGGAAGGAGAAATTAAAAAAAAAGAAAAAAAAAGAAAAAAAAATCTCTCCTCCAAATAAAAAGCTGCAATGTCATGGAAATCATTTTTATCCAAGTGGGGCATGAATGCATAGGGCAGAGTAGCCTTTTGGCACATTGCTCATATTGAAAGATCTCATGCTTTGTTAATGCATAGCTCTATGGGCACTGTGCCCTAGATGTGCTTATTGTTCATTTTCACTCACTTGAAATCTTTGCACTGAAAAGATGCTATTTGTTGCAGAACGTACTGCAGGTCTTGGAGCCTCTACTGAGGGTCAGGTGTTGATCTTGCTTAATGGGCAGCTCTTTTCTCATTTTCATCGTGTTATCTAAGAGGGGAAAACTTCCTAGCAATTCCTTTTTTGTTATTAATGCATCTGTAGCAGTTGATTGTGAGCAGCTGCCCTCTAGACCTTTCAGCTCATCTTCTAGATTCTGTGATGGGGAAAAGCCAGTTCTTCCTGCCCGCCTTCCTCCTTTCGGACTGTGAAGGTAAAAAGCCAGCTATCTCCGGCTGCTACCAAACCTTTGCTAGAAAGCATCAATGCTAACTAGGCTATGCTCTTACAGAGGAACATTTTTTGGAATGATGATTGGTGGCTTCTTTTTTTTTTCTTTTTTTTTTTTTTTCAACCTTCTGAAGGATTAACTCACTAGGCTGGGATTTTTCCCTTCCATCAAGGTTGTTTAAATTAAATATTTTAAGCTGTCACCCCACCTGTGGCAGAACTCACAGCTTCTGCGGCAGAGTACCAGATGCTGCCCGCTTTCTCATGCATCTACACTGTAACATTTAGCAGTTGTGCACCAGATAAGAGTTTATTACAACTTTTATTGCTTAGTACTCTTCTGTGCTGCCTTCAGTTTTCTTTTTTAAGAAACAGAATGCTGAAGTTGTATCTGCAATACAGCTTCTGTGATGTATTCTCATGAGTAAGAGTTTATGGAACTGCTACTTCAGACTCGTAAACAAGTAAGCAGACACCAAAAAGAATGCAGTGCTGAGCTTTTATTTTGACCACAGTAATGTAATTACTTACACAAGTCTTTCCCAGTATTTCAAAGACGAGTAAGAACAAAGACCTAATTGTAGCTCCAGCTGCAAAGAACCCTTAAAATCGCATTTATGTCCATATGTGATCTTCCTCCTGTTTTTGCTATGTAGACTACAAGATGCTGTTGAATTACTCAGCAAGAGAGGCTGGGCTCAGGATGTATCCAAGCCATAGCATAGAAACATAGGTACTGTGAGCGATTTGAAGGAGCTGGAAGAGTGACCCCTTGTATTTGTGAAGCACTTAACCTTAATTTTTCAAAGCAGTAAAAGTTCCATGCATCACTCTATTCTAGCTAGTACTTCAATACCAAGATGCTAGAAATAGTCAGAAATTAATTATTCTGCCTATGGCTGTCCAAGAAGCTACACCTTCTTTTATTTGGTATCTATCAGTAGTGATGAACATATTCTGCACAACCAGGTTGAATTATTGTAACTCACTGAAGCTGAAGATAAAAGCTCCATAGAAACTTCAGCTATTGCACAGCACAGCAGCCTACCTCATTAGCAGGGACAGCACTGCAAACACACAGCAGTTACGCTGTGCATCATCTGCTGGCATCCCATTTGCTTCAGCAACCAGCTGTGGGCTCACTCAATGTATAAGGTCATCAAAGGACTGGTATGGAAGCTGTTCTGTCTACAGCTTGCCAGGTTAGCTTCATATCTCTGGTACGTGTGCTGATCATGTACAGAATGAAGCCCCCTGGGGCTGGATAGGGAAAAGATCTCTCCCTGAATCTCAGAAGGAGTTTAAAAAAAAAAAAAAAACACGGGTCTTGGCTCAGACAATTTACTGGGTTCATCTTGTGGATGGATCTACAGTAGCAGAAGAGACATCTGAAGGTATGGATGTCAGAAAGGAAGGATACTGAAAATCGGCAACAGAGAAGAGTCTGCTCTGGAGGAATGTGTAAACTTGCAATATTTCCAGTACTGAAATTGCCATTCTAATAATATAGCAAGAGATGTCATAGAAATGTCTTAGTGTCCTACTGATAAAATATATCATAGCAGACTGTGGGTAGAAACAAAACCTCACAGACAGTTAGATGTCAAGAGGCCACTTAGCCAGTTTCCTTGAAGAGCAGCAAACTTCTCCCCACAGTTCACCTGGTGATTTATTTTTTTTTTTGGCTGAAAAGGTTCTCCAAGACTTGGTAGTCCAGGGCAGACAGGCTGTGGAAATGGTAGCAGAGAGGACCAGCAGCAGCAAGATGGCCCTGAAAGAAATAAGAAGGGGCTTCTGGACTGTGTGCTGTTAAAGGGACAAAGAAAATGTATTGTTTGGCTTTGTCTGCATGCAGAAAGATGGAGATGTTGCCATTCAGCTCTATGTGGCCCTGTTTTTCCAGTTTGAATTACAAGATTATAAGACAGTGATGTTCTGAGGATGCTTCTTCTAGGCAGTTGGGTGGAGTGCCAGGCTCTGCAGCCCTTGTTTGGCTGAGGCAGGAAGATGTGCTAAAGAGGAAAGGGGCCAAGCACTTGACCACAGTTCATACACTGCTTTTGCTGGAAGAGCTCTCTAAAGATCACCCACTTCAGCTCAGATGGAGAATTATTTATAGTTAAATTGTCTCTTAAGGGATGCTTCTGTAAAAATCTGCACTAAAGTGGGCTGCATGCAGTAATTCACTTTCATCTTTAGTGGGTTTATTAGTCAGCAGATCTTTCTTGTTAGAATGATTCTGTGATTCTATGACTCTAGTTAGTTTGTTGCAATTTAAGCCAGCAATTTTTAGTCTGGACACAGAGAACAGCAGCACTGTCCTCATTTACAAGAACATTTTCCCAGCATCTTTTTACTAAGAATACGAAATCCTGACTTTCAGGCTCTCCTTCCTGGTGAAAGCTGTAAGAACTCATTGCTTCCTTCCAGATTCTCTCCAGTTTCTCCACTGTTGCCTCAAGTGCCCTACAAGTCAGCTGGAGCTTCCTCAGTGCTGAGGAGAGGATGATAATTGCCTCCTCTTTTTGTATATAACATTTCTGTTTTCAAATCACAGATTTGGAGGTTTTGTTTGTTTTTGTTCATTTTGTTGTTTTTTGTTTTGTTTTGTTTCTGAACAGCTTACAGTACTGGTACTTGAGCAAGTCACAGTTCATGGTAGGTCACAAATCCCAGAGCATTTTGTTTTTCATTGTATTTTTGCCAGTTATATCCCAGTATATACCTCTCATATGTTTTACCAAAACAAAGGCATCTTTATTTGAGAATGATGGATTGGATTTCATCATGACCTTTCCATCCTAATGGAAGTAGTCCTCTATATTTTATTCTTAAGGTCAGAAAGTGCTATCAGTAATTCTTCTTAAGGTATAGGCATCTTGATTTTGTGAATAACCTTATCATTACAGCACCTGGGTTAAAAATTGCTGAGAAGAAGGGTTGATTCTCCTATTTTTGTGTACATGTCCATGGCTTATATTAGTAGTGCAGAAATAAATGAGGGTCAGCTGTTGTTTTCCATACAAAGCCAACTGTGGCAGTGAGTCAGAAAGCATCACGGAGACCAAAGCAAAATTTGTGGATTTCCTGCTGAAATAAGTGGCATGCCCTACAATACGTGACACTGCTTCCTCTGACCTGGGACACCTTGCTTTTTACAGCAGTCAGCTCTGCAATTTATACAGGCACTCATATTTCACTTTCTCTAGTTAATCCTAATAACTAGCTTTAGGAAGAGCATGACAGCATAACATATGGGTGGTAAAACTGCTCATAAACCATAATAACATGGCCAAAAAGGATTAGATAGATAGATGTACTGTGGTTATTGTGACATCCTCTGATTAGGAGGTATAGCTACTTATTATAGCCATTACCTTAGTGACTTGGAAGCAGACTAAAGCTGTTATTTGAAAAACAGGTTATAAGTCCAAATTTAAAACAACTGTGTACTTACAACATGTAAAAGATATAATTATGTTTGCAATTCTGTTCTTCAGTGTGCAGATGGTAATTTTGTTCATTTATGGTTGCAAACTGATCATGTTTTCTGTAGAACTAGCGTTGGCAGGATTAAGTGTACGTTAACAGTAAGTAGGCAGTCTGTAATACATGGTTATCATTTTGTTGATTAGGGTTCTGGTGGGATGAAAATCAAGCAGAAATATGAGTTCAGATGCCACCTTACTATAGCACAAAGGCACGTTGCTTTTGTTTGGTGTGTGTGTTGTGTGTATGTTTGTGTCTGGTTTTGCATATTTGTTCTTGCATTTTTTGCCTTCTTTGTTTTGCTTTTCCAGTATATTTGGAATCTTTTACATTAGTTACACTTTTAGCATAGGCAGCAGAGTAGGGCATCTGCAAGGTTGTATCTTTAGCAATAAAATTCAGCTTCCACTCCAAGTAATTTGAGTGCTTCTATTGATTTTTTAGGGAGTGATAAATTAGTGTATATCTATGAATGCATATATGAAAGAGACATAAATAAAAAAAAACCCTATTAAATATACTGTTTTGGTTTCATTTTTATCAAAGAATTATTCAACAGATGTTAGAGGGCACTTAACAGAAAATTTTCAACAGCTACTCCGTGTGTCAGATTGAAAGGCAAACGTACCCATGGGGATCAAGTCTGTATACTGCTTTTGAATATAGATACCTATAAATATACTTTGTTTATAAATATCTAAAGGGAGGTGGGAGGCAAATTAATGAGGCCAGGCTCTTCTTGGTGGTGGGTAGCGGTAGGACAAGGAGTAATGGCCTAAGACTTGAACATAGGAAGTTCCATACCAACATGCAGAAGAACTACTTTACTCTAAGGATGACAGAGCACTGGAACAGGTTGCCCAGAGTTGTTGTAGATTCTCCTTCTGTGGAGATATTCAAGACCCGTCTGGAGGCCTACCTGTGTGACATATTGTAGGGCACCTGCTTTAGCAGGGGGGTTGGACTCAATGATCATGGTGCAGTACAACAGGTTCATTATTCAGATATTCCTGTTTTCGGATGGTGTGCCACACACAAAAAAAGCATACTCTATTATTGCTTGTTATGTAGACATTACAGTGAATTTTGAAGAATACTGTTAGAAAGGGGATTATAATTGTATATTTACATTCAAATGCATACATAAAATTTATTATATACACAATATAATTCATATGCAATTATATGTGTGAAGATGTAGAGTACGTATTACATCTATTTAGATAGGTTTATATGTAATAATATGTACCTTTATATGTATTACATATGTAATAATACGTGTAGAATTTATGAGAGAAAATGCAGATGCCATAAAATGTATAGTCTTAGAATGTTCAAAATGGCTTCAAATTTTAGAATAAATGTAAAAGCTTAATATGGACTGTGAGATTCATAGAATCATAGATTATGCTTTAGCAACTCAATTTTTTTTTACCAAAAGCATCATAGCCCCCATATTAAGAGAGAGCCATATAAAGAAATGAAATTAAAAGGAGGCCTCGTTTAGCACCAAGCAAACCCTTGGCTGGATACTATTATTTTCCTTTTTTCCCCTCTACATCAGTCGGTTTAGGAAAGCAGCATTATGGCAAAATGAATGTGTTTTGTCTCTGTTTTCCGTGGCTATGTGAGGAGACAGTTACTCACAGAGCCCTTTGTATTCTGTTAGAAGCATCCCTAACAGATCTTCCCTTTTTCCTGTAGCTGGTAGGGTGCGGCGCTGATGTGAACAAACCTTCCTGTGTGTCAGGCTGTGCGTGCAGCACTCAGAGAAAATACGCTGTAGTGATTTCTTTGAACATAGATATATTTAATAATGTATGCATGTGCGTAGTAATTTGTCACCCACTTGTTTCTGAGATTGTACTGGTTACTGTGATTAAAAAATACGTGGTTATTTATGAGACATCAGGTCCTTTCACTACTCTCTTCCAGATGCATTAGTTAAAAGTTAATACCTTTACTAGGTATTCTTAGCAGCAGCGTACTACATTCTTCACAGATGTTTCCCATTCCACTGCTAATACATTAGGGTACTTTGCAGACATTTAAGTAATTTAGGAGCCTGGAGATGAGAATGGAGATCACTGTGGCTGGTGCAAATTCTTTTGCAACGCAGTGTCATTTTAACATATAGAAGATAATTTGAGCTCTGATTGAATGCCTCACTGATTTGTAATCTATCATAAAGCAATGACCTATCTGTGAGTCAAGAAATAACCTGACGTATATTTGTTTCTTCTCTCTTTGGAGGAAAACAAATGTTTGTTAATGTTGTAACTGAGTGAAAATCACTGCTAAAATCCATTGTGGTTAAACATTTAAATATGCTTAAGCGTCCACAGACAAATATATTTTTCTGGCCTGTAAACAAACTCACCTTCTCACCTTTTCCTCTCCCTTGCTGATGTCATTATTGACAAAAGGCTGTTGGCACTTCCTTAACTCATTCTCACTTTAGGCAACCACTGTAATACAATCCTGAGGCCTTTAGCTAGTGGTGATCCCCAGCAGTCAGTGCTGGGTCTTGTTCAACATCTTCATCAATTACCTGGATGAAGGGATTGAGTCCAACCTCAGCAATTTTGCTGATGATGCAAAAGCTGGGAGGAGTGGCTGACACACCAGAAAGCTATGTTGTTATTCAATGTAACCTGTACAGACTAAAGAGTTGGGCAAGAAAGGATCCTGATGAGATTCACCAAGAGCAAGTATAGTTCTCTCCTATACCCGGAGAGGAGTAACCATATGCATCATGTCATGGTACAGGTTAGGGGCTGACCTGCTGAAGAGGACCTCTGCAGAGAAGGACCTGGGTGTCCTGGTTGACAGCAGGTTGGCCATGAGCCAGCAGTGTGCCCCTGTGGCCAAGAAGGCCGATGGTATACTGGGGTACATTAAAAACAGTGTGGTCAGCAGGTCGAGGGAGGTGATCTTCCCCCTCTGTTTTGCTCTGGTGAGGCCACATCTGGAGTACTGTGTCTAGTTCTGGGTTCCCCAGTACAAGAAAATAGGGATCTTCTATAGAGTCCAGCAGAGAGCTGCAAAGGTGGTTACAGGCCTGGAACATCTCCCTTATGAGGAAAGGCTGAGAAATCTGTGATTGTTTGGCCTGAAGAAAAGTCTGAGGGGGGATCTTATCAATGCCGATTAATATCTAATAGATGGGAGTCAAGTAAATGGAGCCAGTGCCCATTGACAGAACAAGAGGCAATAGGAATTTCCCCAAAGTGGAACACAGGAAGTTCCATACAAACATGAAGAAAAACAAAGTACTTCAAAGTTGATGCAGCACAGGAACAGGCTGCCCAGAGAGGTTGTGGAGTCTCCTTTTCTGGAGATATTCAAAACTGACCTGGACACTTTCCTTTGTAATCTAATGTAGGGAACCAACTTTAGCAAGGAGTTTGGACTAAATGATCTCCAGAGGACCCTTCCAACCCTACAATTCTGTGAATTCCTCCACTTCTGCCATGCACCAAGGTGTCTGCCCAGTATCCAGCTCTCTGTAAAGCTACAGTTTCATATATCCCACAGACATGGTGGTTGTTTGCAAGTGTCCCACATGATCATGAAAAAAAACACCCTTCCTGGCTTGCAGGCCCCCAGATTTGCATCTTTGGAAGACATGAGCCATAATAACCCCAGCTGATTCTTGCTGGTTTTTTTTTGTTGTTGTTGATCTCTGTTGCTCATCTTCCCAAGTCAGAGCCATAAATAATGCTTGCTTCCTGCCCTTCTTTTTCTCCCTTGTTGTAGATTCTTTCTGCATGAGCAAAATCTTTTTCTGAAGCCAGGTGTTCAAACAACTGGCTGGCTGGGAAGAAGCATGTGGCCTGAAAAGAAATACGGGATGTGATAATCTGTTTTGAGAATGTCAAAAGAGATATGGCTGACTTTGAAACATGACTTCAACAATCTGAGGCCTGAAAATGTTTTTTCAAGAATACTGATAGCTGGTTATTAAAAGAAAACTTGAATAGCATGAGATAGCTTCCCCTATCCTGTGCAATATAAAGGAGAAGATGTATTGTGAACACATTTTTATCTGGATTTTTCTGGAGGAAAAAAACAGTTCATGTAAACCTGGGGGTTTTCATAGTGTGTTTATTTTGCCTATTATCCTTAGCAAGAATCCCTTGTGCAGTATATTGTTTCATACAACAGTAGAAGGAAAATGTTGCAAAGCAGTTTCTTAGCCACTGCCTAAAAATAGTGAGGATTTTTTATTATTTATCAATGCTAAGCCTGTGAATAAAATTTTAAATATTGTTACCAAATAATCTGAATCATGTATTAGTCACCAGATAACACAGATAACCTTGTGTAAGTAATAAATCAATTTAGCAAGCCAGTATATTGCAGGCACTATCTAGCAACACAAGCTCTACCTTTATTACTACAAATAACATCTAATAAATGTTGAGGTTTTTTGCAAGCAAAGTCATAGAAAATAGTGCTAGAAGGTACCTCTAAAGGTTACCTAGTGCAAACCTCCTGTCATAAAGATCAGCTTTTCCATAATCATGCCCTGAAGGTCATTGTGTTCCAGTTTGTTTGGAGAAACTTGTTCCTTGCTGTGATCTATAGCTTGTTGGCCTTATGAGGAGCACTGGAGTTGCAATCCCATTTTTCATAGAACAGTGAGAATATATTCTGCTGCTGTGGCAAGAAGGAACTTGGATAGTTGCTTGGATTCATCAGACAAAACTTAGATTTACTGGGGAAAGGAGGGGAACCATGCTCTGGTGATGAACAGGTTTGGATTTACTGGGTCATGTGAGAGAGAAATGCTAGTAACACTTTTCACTCCATTTCCTGTAGTTGGTCTCAGCTGTTGTCTCATGCCTTCACACGATAACCATGTGTGAAGCTTCACTTGATAGCCAATATGTCAGACAACACACTGAGCATTAGACACCCCAGTGTAGACTGCAGAGCACCAGGTGAACTCAATTAGCATGTTTCCCTGCTCCTCATCAACTGAAAAGTGCAGGCTTACTGCCAGGGCCCTACTGTCACAGGATGTGGTTAAACCATGTTGAGTTTGGTTAAACCATGTTGAGATCACTTGGTTAAACCAAGGTGAGTTCCAAGGCTGATCTTTGAATTGAGAAGGTTCGTCTTCTGCTTAGATGAATATCATGTGAAGTAATCTGGACTCATGGTTAAATATGATCATCTAACAGTGGCTGGGTGGGAAGAAGGATGAAAAAATTGATCCAGCACACAGTGATGGGTGGGACATAATGAAAGGCTAATAGGGGCCCCTCCAGCAGGCAGCTGCTGTAGGGCCAGGAGGAAGGCAGAGCACTGACTGCTGCATTATGCATGTGCAGTCTTCAGGCTCTGTGGCTGTGTCTTAGAGCAGTAGTAACTCTGCTCCCTCCTCGTGCACATTAGCCGTGGGTGAACCTGAGGATCAGTACTCTCTGCACTGTGGTAGTGCCAGGAGGTTCTCTATGGATTAAAACTGCATATACGTAGACAGAAAAGCTTCTCAGATTCTGTGGCCACATAGAGATGGGAGGATAGACCGTGCTGCCTTTAAGGAGTGCTGCTATGCAGCCTGCAGTAATGCCTACTCTACAGCCACCTTCTTCCTGATCTTCCTCAGCACAGGATGCAGTTGGGTTTCTGTCACATGAAAAGGCAGAAAGTTCATTGGTGGTATCTGCAAATACATTACATGGTAATAACAGGCAGCGTGCATGACCTGTGGTGCCTATGTAACCCTGACAAAGATTGTGATTCACTCTGTTCAGACTGTTCCTCTTTGAGTCAGACTCCTCAAGGCAAATGCAGAGAATCTCTCTGTGTTGCAGCTGCATGCTGTGCCACAGGCTAAATTTTGTTTGAATGCATGATGTATGTAGCTAACTACTGTCTTTCATGAAGAATTTGTGCATTCTCGTGGAAAAGGAAGGAATCTGGAGCATCCAGCTGAAGGAACAGTGACTGTCTTTCCCACTGGTAAAGGTTAACTGACTCTCAGCCATAAGAGAGGATGTTCTCATCTATGGTCTCCTAGACTTCCTGCATTACCAGTAAGATGCGCTCAGCTGGACTCCTTTGTTTCTGGCCTCTATCTCACAGGTGGGCAATGCTTGCCTAATTGAAAATAAACAGAATAATCTCATCAGAGTGCAGCTGTTTAGTTATGTCCCCATTCTGCTGGGTTTTTAAACAGTTTCTTTTCCCTGGAAATAAGTTTTTGCAAAGTATATTACAGCTCTTCCTTTTCTACAGATCTCTTTGGCTCCTAATTCCACTAACTCAGGTGATTCCTGCTGACCTTTCAGCCTTGTTGGTTGCTATGCAATTGGTTATGAATATGTTTAAAAAAAATAATACGGACAAGTTTTGCAGTTCTTTAGAGGTCTTTATTCCCTGCAGAATCTGCTGCAAAGAGATATTTAACTTCGGCAACTGCAAAGGTCACTTCTTGGAAGTTAGTGTTGTCTGTGTGGATTATTTCTTTGTATTTTTATCCACCATTTGCTTTCAGTGGCAAGTCATTTTTTTTCATTAGTCTACAGTGAAATGTCAGCACTTTATCCGGAGAAGGACTAAATCCTGGGAGAAAAGTCCATAGTAGCTTTCCTGACTATAGCAAAAGTAGCATTAGATCCCCAGTTAATGTAAATCACGAGGGAGTTTAAAACTGCATTTGAATTAGGTTACATCTTCATCTCAAAACTTTGTTGCGTTTTCACTTTGTCACAAGAGCTAGCTTTGCAAAATCTCATGAGGTTTTTTGTTGTTGTTTTGGTTTGGGATTTGTTTGTTTGATGTTCTATTTCATTTTGTATTTATTCTTCAGTACAACTGTGATGGGCTTGTAGATGGCCAGGCCTGTTAAATACTGATGGTCCCGGGGCATCTCTCAAGGACCTGTGAACCCAGCAAGCACATGTTTTTGGTGGGTTTTGCGTGTTTCTGGGAATGATCCTGAGGTTTCAATGTGGTAGTGGACAGCATGGTGGAGGAGTGATAAGGAGAACACACACACCCCAGCAAGAGTTAAAACATGTCGTAATGACAGATTGAAACCAGTGCTGTTCAGTAAATACGTAATTTGTGTAATACCTTCTGCTGTTAATGAGCTGAGGCTGGGAGCGTGCAGCTGCTTGGGGGCAGAGGACACTTGAGGGGTTTCTGAACCTGTTTGACGTTACTCAGCCTCCAGAAATCCGTTAGGCAGTTTTTTATCATGGTCTTCCAGAATATTTTCTCTTGTTCTTTTTCTATGCATATGCAAGGAGTTCTTAATGTTTTAATTCCCACTGCAGCATAACATTAAGCCAGTAAACAAGGAAATGAGTGGAGATGTGTAAAACGATGATCTTAAACTTAACAAGCTTGTTTGTTGCTGTTGTGTTTTGTGGTGGGGGTTTTTTGTGTGTGTTTTGTTTTGTTTTTTCAAGCTGCTGAATAAATCCTCTGTGGTTTCTGCTGCAGAGGTCAACAGTCTGCAGTAGGAAATGACTGGTTACATGTCAGTATTCTCCAAGAGTTCATCTCAATTACTGGATTTGTCAAACATGACAAGGCTGAATGACTGTGTGGTGAAAATAGCACACAGTTTGACTATTAAAGTAATTGGAGCATTGACATTTAACTGAACTGCAAGAGAATCACAATAATAAGTCTGAGAAGCACAAACACAAGCAAAGCAGAGAATAATATTTTTATAAAATCTCCAGTGAAACAGATCCTTCTTGTGTTTTGATTAATGTAAATTTCAGTATATTCTTTATTTAAATTTTAAGTTTAAAAGGAGGAGATGGTTCTTCACTATTTTTTAGGAAGAAGTAGAAATATTTATAATTGGAAATTGCAATAACTTAACATTGGTATAATTTTCATGTTGTTGTCTACAATTGCTTTATACTTATACATGCTTAAATTTATATACAAATGTGTGAAGATCATCATGTGATGGCAGTCTCAGAATTATATAACAAATGTCAGTCAGTGGCTCTCCACTTGCTACTCTGCCTTGCTTAACATCTACTTCTGGTCTTTCAAACATGAGATGTGGGACTTTGCATTTCCCAAAGCCATGAATGTTAGACAGGTTTTTAAAAATCATTTGAAAGCCTTTTTCTTCTACCTGTCTGCTATTAGATTATTTTTTTTCTCGTGAGCTATTTTTGATTGCAGACTCTACAGGCATCAACTTCTTGAGATATGTTAAGACTTTGGAGAACAGTACAACTGGCAGTCACTTCAGATACTTTAGGTTTATACTTGTGGATCTGACTGGACTATACAGTCACCAAACTTGTATTTCTGACAGTGACGTGAGCAACAGTCTCTTCCAACATCTCCAGAGCAGAAACTGAAATAATGATTTATGTCATTAGTCTGAGGGAATGTATCTTCAATTGAGTTAACTGCATTTTGACACAGAAACTACTAATTTTATAAATCAGTATTACCTTATTTGAGCTTTTATATGTATGTTATATCACAACAGTGAGAGAAGTCTTCATGTGAAAATCGGGAATCTCTTCTCACAGAACTGTAGGATGGTTTGGATTGGAAGATCCAGTTCTAATTTGTCTGAGATGGGCAGGCCATTTCCCCAGATCAAGTTGCACAAAGCCCTATCCAGCCTGGTATTGAGCACTTCCGAGGACAGGGTATTTACATCTTCTCTGGTGTTCAAAGTATGGTTGGATGGGGCCCTTCATAACCTTATCCTAGTGCCTGATTTTGTGAGTGGCAACCCTGCCCAAGGCTGGGGAGTTGGAACTAGATCATCTTTAAGGTCCCTTCCAACCTAAACCATTCTGTGTTGCAGCCCATGATATGGTTGGCTTTCTGGGCTACAGACTGCCCGTTTCCAGCTCATATTGGGTTTTTCCTCAGTCCGTATTCCCGAGGCTTCTCTGCAGGTCTCCTCTGCTTACATTCTCCACACAGCATTTGCTTGGGTTTGCCCCAGTCCAGGTGCAGGACTTTGCACTTGGCCTTGTTGAACTTTTTGAGGTTCACACAGGCTCACTTCTCAAATCCATCCAAGTCCTTTTGGATGGTAGCCCTTCCCTCCAGTGCGTCAACCACAACACTCAGCTTAGTGTCATCCACAAACTTGCTTAGGGTGCACTCAATCCCACCGTCCATGTCACCAAAACGTTGTTAAGTAGCACTGGTCCCAGTACAAACCCCTGAAGAACAGTGTCTGTCGCCAGTTTTCCTTTGTAGCTGTTATTGTACTCTTTGACTACAGCCATCCAGGCAGTGGTGAAATAAACCAGACAATAACATAATCCCAAAAGAGAGGTGCAAGAGCATGGAGCCAGTGATATGTCAAAATACTTTAATTGCATAAATTTAGAGGTATATCTTTGCAAAGTACATTGAGGGTACAGAGTGTAATTTTCCACTTCCATAGTTGCATCTAAATTGTGGTGATATCACAGGAGTACAGAGCAGTACTTTTAAATTTAGTTGTTATTTGACTTGCTTAAGTCCCAGCACTATAGAATACTCAAACACTATGCTTAAATGTGTCTCCCTTATGTAAATGTAATTACATGTTTTAAGTCCTTTTGATTTCAGTGAGACTTATGCAGATAGGTAAAGGGTTTTTTTTGCACAGTAGAAACCTAGGCATAATTTTTACTGTTTTTTTACTGTTTTAACAAATTTGGTACTTGTTTGATTCAAAGCATTGATTAGTCACGTTGTAAGTACACATCTTAGGCAGCCTTTCCAGTTGTTCCCCTGTGAAGTATATAAAGCAGAATTCAAGGAAATATAGCAGATGCTTCGTTAAGTGTTTGCCGATCTTATTCTGAAAATGGAATACTTATTAGGATCAGAACAGTACCAAGGTACCAAGGAGGGAAAAAAAAAAAAAAGAAAGAAAAAAAAAGGTACAGGTAAGGTTTAGTATCTTTCCTCTCATAATTTCATTCTGTAAGTCAGCATAAAATCATGGAGGTGAGGGAGTGAACAAACAAAATCCTTACAAGCCGTGTTCACATTTTTAAAATGCATTCTGTTATCCAGTTATTTTACTGCTGATGCAAATCCAATGAATGTTCTGAAGTTGATCCTGATTTGCCTCTACTGTAATAGAGATCAGACACATGGTGACACAGAATGAGCTCCTCTTCCAGCAGAGCTATCCTTAACCTAAAGTAAGTTCATAAGTTATTCTGAGTGTCGTGGCACATTTGGGTTCTCTGTCTCTTATGTTCTCACTGGCTTCTTCATGACTTCAATTCTTAAGATCCAAAATTGTACTGAATTATTCCTCAAAAGAAGGAGCTTAAGTAAAATGAAATTAAATAAAGGAACAGCAAGCCATTCTGTCATCAGAAGTTTAAAGTACCAAAAGTGGGAGCCTCGTATTTGTTAATGAAATAAGAAATTCCCTTATTAAGAATTAAACAGTTTTAATGTATGAAATCCAAAATGAGACAATTTAATATGTCAGAGTTAATTTACAGTCCCAGATCGTTGATTGGAACAATAGACAGGCAAAATGGAATATTTGACAGTGTGCTATTCAATGTAAATGGTGTCCTCCAAAGGAGAAACATCTATCCAGTTACAGGGAAGAAGAACTACAATTCTGATTGAACAGTAAAATAGCAAAATGGAATAGAATATCCTCAGGTAGGAAGGGATCAGTTAACAAGTGAGAGCAACCTTACATTTCAGCTTTGGGACATTAAATGGGGAGGTTGGTGGCCCTGCATGTGGCAGGGGTCTTGGAGATTCGTGATCCTTGAGGTCCCTTCCAACCCTGGCCATTCTGTGATTCTGTGGGACATGGGGATGAAGGCAGGATGCACTTTGACATTAGGAGAGCTGCGCAGCCTGTGTTAGTCATTCTATCTGTAACAGTGTTTCATGCTTTGAGATAGTGGGAACTGATTCAGAAACACTAGATGCCAAACAGAGGAAATCAATATCCAGCAAAAGCCTGCCACCAGAGGTCTTTGAAGTACCTGTAGGACCTTGTCACATTCCTATGTTATACATAGGCCTGAAGTCTGAATACAGGGAAATAATTCTTCTGAAGAGCAAGAAGTAAACTGCTAGGCAGTTGTATTTTTTGTTAAGGTAAAGCGTGAAAAGAGGCAACTGGGAAGTGAGTCAGCGACTCGCCAGGCTTAATGGTGGCAGTGGGTGCTGTGGAAAGATGATGGGAGGACCAGCAACCTCCTGTGCCACCAACGTTAAAGGCAGTAGAGACTGTGCAGTGACACATACTGTCCAGGTTGCAGAAGGTGCAGTGAGGTTTTATTTCCTGCAATGAGACTGCCCAGCACTTTGTTATCTTCAAGGGATGAATGAGCCCTGTACTAGCTGGCAACTGTAGTCATCTTGGAAATAAATTTATTTAATGGTTTAATTTGGAAAAGACTTGGTGAGTAGGAAGTGGATATCAAATATGAGTAGTAAGTAATGACTACAATAAAATGCTTGCATCCACACATCCACCCACACCTTTTTAGTGTTTTATAAGAGATCTTAGTTTGGCTCCAGTACCTGTTTCAAAGTAAAAAGAAGTACTGTCGTGTGACAAATGACAAACTGTGCAGTCAGTAGGTATAAAGCAATTGTACAATTCAAAGCTGATTTTTTGAAGTTGTTTGAAAGAAGCTGCCAAACTCAGTTGAATGTGATAAGCATAAATGTGTATTTATGTATGTTGCAGTTCTGTGATTCTGTTCTCTTAGGGAATTCTAAACCAGAGGTTGAATGTTCTTTTCTGTTTGTTGAGGTTAGGGGGAAAAAGCATCTTCTGGGTATAGAGATGACCAGAGGACCTTGTGAAGGCATGTGAAGGTTTGAATTTACACTGGATATTATTTTGTAATCTGTCATATGTTACTTTTATGGGAAAAGATGGACAAGTCTATGAATCTCATCCCTTTATTCGTTTTTCTATGATGATAAAGCTTTTTAAAGTAAACGATACCTGCTCAGAAGGTGAATGTAAGTTTGATTTACAGAGGTACTTTGGCATTAGTGTAGTTCCTAAGCACATGCTTAACCTTAAGTATAAAAATCTGTGAGTTGCTTCTTGAAATCAAGTGGTCATTTGGGGCTCAAAAGCTTGCTCAAGGAGGGTGAAGCTTTATTTTCCCTTCTTCCCTTCTGTAAAGGGGAAGCCTTCCTACTGTGAGAAGAATTTTCGTTCTTTGTAGTGTTCAGTGAAGACTGGGTGAATGGGAAAAGCTAGAAGGAGATTTCATCACTTGTGAAAATACACTGCTGCCATGACATGGCATAATTTAATGATCCTAGTTTTCCACCAGTATTATGTGAAAATGCTTTAGCTGGAATGAAAACATTGAGACTTTCTGCTGAGTTTTGCATTTGGAATCTCTTTGAACCCAACACTTAGGTGTGTGAGCTGATTTGCTTCTCTCGTGGCCAACGAATGCATTCACTCGTGTAAAACCACAGCTCTGTCTCATACTGACTTATGCTATTAAGAAAAGGCTAATAATACCTCTCAGCTTTCTTTGGTGTTTTGGGCTGGATTTGTTGGGTTGTTTTTCTTTGTTTGACTAGTTGTTCTATTTTGTGTGTGTGTGTTGATTATTTTATTTTATTTTATTTTTTGTAAGAAAAAAATGTTGCTTTTATTTTTAGCTAGGTTGGGTGTTTTTTTTTAAACTGAATCTAATGCTAAGGCTTCAAAGAATCCTGTGTGGTACATTTATAATCTGCTGTTTTTAATGAATTCTAGTCACTAGGAAACACTGCTATCTAGGTCAGATTTTTGAATATTGTTTTTCTGTGGCTGTACATACTGCTGTGCATTCTTTAAAATGAACTCTCCAGTGTTGTCTTTTTGTTTTACTTTGTCACAGCTTCCTGGAATTATTTTCTGAACTGTAAATATAGGTTTGGTTTGGTTTTTCAGTACAGATGTACCAATAGATTAACCAATGTCCACCCATCTAAAACTACAGAGCCTGTGTTCAAGCTATGTGCAATTGACTCATAAAAAATATCACTTAAAAACCACATAATAATGTTAAAAATTTACACTCTTGGGAGCTGCATTATTTGTTAATGTGGCTTTATGTCAGCCACATATGGTGTAAGTGGTTCTCGTTTAGTGGTAATTGGTCAGAATCCAGTATGGTGTATTTACTCCATGCCATTGCCTCAACATCCAGTTATTTACACCAAATATTTGTGCCTCCCACACAAAGTACAAATAGTACTACAACAGTACATTGTCAGGACGATACACTTTTTCTCCTGTTAATGTGGGATGGAAATAATGTTCCTTTGTAACGTTAAAAGAACTCATCGAATTCTTCCAGTGAAATGCATTGCATGTTTCTACAGAAAGTATTGCATGTGTTACACAAAATTGCATTGAAAATTATAATAGTTAATGAAAACATTTTATTTTGTGTGCATTTTCTTGAGCACATCTTGAGCACGAGGATCATTTTGAGCTCACAGAATAAAATACAGGATCAGAAAATTACCCTTTGGATGAAGATGTCAGTGTTGTCTTTATAAAGCATTTCTCTCAAGTTTTGTTTGCCTCTAAAGAAAGATCAAAACTTTTTAGTAATATAATTACAGCAATTTGCTGTGTAAAGTATTAATTTCTGGCAGTGATATAGATAAGCTGAAAGGAGATGAAAATAAAAGCCAGTTTTGTGATTAAAATGGATATGAAGAGAAAAGCAGAGAAATTATGTGGCATTTATATCAAAACTGTATTCTAAGTTGAAAGATATATGAGAAAAAAGCAGGATGACAGCTTGCTGAAAGCACTTCTGGGTAGCTCCTGTAGAGCTTTCTGTTCTGGAGCTCACGTGTTAGGTTTTCCTGAACTTTCCAACTCACTGAGATTGGTGTCAAACAGCAGCAGCCTGAGATCAAGTGCTGCAGCAGAGCACTTGAGGAGCTGCTGCTCTTGGAAGGCTTCAGTTTGGGTTGGTGTGGTGACATTGTAGCTAGAGACTTCCTTTTTTTTGCTGAAGAAAATGGATAGAATCACTAGTACCAAACCTTAATAAAACAAACTTGTTGCAAGCATTCTTTCAGTGCTCTTCAGATTATTTGTCAGTGTTAATATGGGGCTTGATTCTCAAATTAATTGACTGCTGCAGCTTTACTGTTGCAGCACAGCAGTAAAAGAGATGTGGACTTCGGCCATCAAGAAATTTAGACATGTAACCTAACCTGCTACAATTTTACGTTCAGTAGCAGAAGAAGGTCTTGTGCATGCATGGATGGTAGGTGATCGATTCCTAGCTATGGATGCTGGATATGAAAGCGCCTAGGCTGTTTTTCAGTAGATGTATTGTCAGCCTTTGATACCATTAATCACAAGACTTGTTGACTTGCGTGCTCTGCTGTGTGATCTGTTTCACAGCTTAAGTTAAGCATTTAGGCAGGTAATCAACACAATAACTATAACTCTTTTAAACCCTATTTAAACACTAGTATGAAAGTTCAAGGGGTTCTTAAAGCTTGCTGGTTCTCTACTAAAAGGGTAATTACTTTGAGATGAATTTTGCTATAAGAAGTGGGTGGAAGTGGATTTGTATTTCATTAAGCACCCATCTCTGATTATATCTCTTAGAACTCCTTACTGAAAAGGTAATACATATCAGGAAGCATCTGTGAAATCAGAGGTTTTTACAGTTTCGGAAACTGAAGGTAAAACCATCTTCTTGGTACTCTGTGAGTTCCATAAATGCTTAATTGTATTTTTGTTATGTAAATTGAATGCTACTGAATACCAATTGTAGTGTTGGATTTGAATTTCATTTGAATACTTTTCATTTGTGCTGAAGACAAATATATATCCTTAGAAAGTTTTTGTTTTTGTTTTGTTTTGTTTAATTAAAGGTTACAATTCTTGCTGAAGCATATTTGTTTGGACATCTCTGACCAGTGACATTTCAACATCAAGACCTTTGAGGTTCAGTGTATAGAACAAAATGTTACATTTCTTTTGTTTTTACCTGGAGAGTCACTCATTGAGATGGCTGAAACCATACCCACTGACTGAATCAGTGGAGAGCTGTGTGTTGTTCTCTGCAAAATTGGTGCACAGGGATGGGAGAGGGCAGCTGGGTGGCATTTGAAAAAAGAAATCTGTTCCTCCATAGCATCAGTTAGCTTCTCCCATACAAGCTAAGTGATGCCTGTAATGGGAGTGGGAGTACTGTCTAGTATTGTTCTCTTGACAAAGAGTTGAATGATCTTATGTTTTAACTGTGGACAGTGTTTAAAAAGTAAGTAATTAATTTTAATTAGTGCTTGTCCGTGTTAAATGCCTGTTTAATAATGCAATTCTATTAATGGTATATTTTATACAACAAATAGGGTATGGCAGATTGATGACCATCTTTTTCACCTGTTTCCTGAAGTGCTAATGCCTGAGGTAGCCTTTCTATCCTGTCTGTGAAAGGCAGATGTTGACAGAGTGAGTACAGATCCTCATCTCATTACAGTCATAAATGACTCCTTTACTCTTATTTTCTCCAGGTAGGGCTGTTGATTTATGTAAATGTAGCATAATATAAAGCCTTATTCTAGAGTACTGGGGCACGAGCTTAGAGATTTTTTTGTATCTGAGCCAAGATTTACCCGCTCAAGAAGCTGACAAATTTTGTGAGGTGTCTTCTAGATCCTGTACCCTGGGATTTATCTGAAGCATTTGTAACCACTCAATAAAGCGTTCATTTTCATCACTGCTAGTACCGATTGAAGGTTCTGGTTTCTTAAGGGTTCTTATTCTTCACTTTGGGCTCATGTATATATATATATTTAGATATACATCAAACATCAAAGTCTGCTTGTAGGTTAAGCAATCACTGTGGTATTTTCGAGGAGAGTGAAGAACCAAATCATCCAAAGAATTTTCTGGGACTTTCAGGAGTGTATCAAATCCAGCAGTAGGTCGGGGTCGCAATTTACACTGGGCTGCCAGCATTCCCCACTGGAGCTGACTCTCGTTGGTTCAGCACCTTTTTGGAAACTAGGCGAGACATGCCTTGGGTTTGCAGGGTGGTTGTTGGCCTTCTCTTTTCCTCTCAATTTTGTGGCACACATGCTTTTGTGTGGAAGAGCAGTTGCTGTCTGAGCAACCTGGACTTACTGTTCCTCTCTTCTGGAGAGTGTGAGAGTGGAAGCCAAAAGGCAATCAGGCTTTGTGCAGTTCCTAAAACCAACTGTGATTTTTTTGGAGATGGAGAAACATTGTCAATCAAAGGAATTAAACAAGATACTGCATTGCTCAGAGCACCATGAAGCAGGAAGTGAAAAAGATAAAATATCCTAGCTGACAGTGTTTAAGCTGTTTCAGTTCTTTAATACATCCTAAAGCAACAGTAGAGACATGGTCTTTTTGCTTAGCAGTTCACCTTTAAAACGAAGAAAACAACCCATTAAAGTGTATGTATTAGCAAACATTATTAAGACACAGGCTAGTGTTTGCATACAAGAGTTGAATTGCAATAGCCTCAGGGTAAATGCCTTTAAATTAGTAAGAACACCAGAGAGACAATATTATCTTTAATATATCTTAACTGACAGTGATGGATTTGCCCTAACTTTTCATTTCACTAATTGACTTTGTAACACCTAACATCTATATTGTAAAAAGTTAATCTTATGCTTATGGTTTTGTTTTTTTCAATAAGGATGTGTTCATAGACAATTAATTTATCTTCCATTTCCACTGCCATTGATTTTAATGGCAGAGTTCCTGGTGGTTTCCATAAGAGGAGTGCTGGGCTTTTAATTTTTATTTTCAAGAACTTGACTTTTGGAAGAAAGTATGAATTTGGAGGAGCCCTTTTTTAGTTATTACTTTTCTTTTAAAATATGATCCTATTTTAAAACACGTAGAGCAATTTTGTCTAACTCTTCTTAGCACTTGAGTTTGGAGGCTATCTGCCTTACCCTTCCCTATGCAGTAATGCAAATAACTAAATAAATTGACTCTAGACTTTTAGTAGCCTCATTGAAAAAAGCTTTTAATGAGATTGAGGGATTAAAGACTTTGTATATGTGATTATAATTGCATACTTATTTTCAGATAGGCTTTCATACTTTTTCTTGCTAGCTTGAAAAAAAGAAGTGTACAAATACAACTGGAAGACTAATGATGCATAATGTGCTGGGCATGTTTGGGCTTTTGAGAAGCAGTCAACTGCATATTTTCAAGTTAGGCTACACCTTTGCAACAAGTAACAACATATAATCAAATGTATTTGACTATTGAAATATATACTTTTGAAAAAATTAAGATATTAGGTGCACTTATTTCATTGAAGAAAAAACTCATCGTGATGCTCAGTTTTATTGCTTTCGAGATGTGTTCAGAGCCTGCCATCTTGCTTGGATGTTGATTAGATATGTTGTCTATATTGATTCATTATTTTGGAGAGTGGTGACTCATTGTGAAATGGTCTCAGTCCCTCTGGCTTTTATTTCATTCTCTGTGTCCTGTTAACTCACTCCTGATGCACTCCAGACATTATCTTCATGCAGTGGCCTGTTTTTTGTCTTTTCTTTTTCATTATACAATATCTCATCACTTCTATCACTTATGGTCAAAAATTGCGTCATCAATTTTATGTTACCCTACAATCTTACAAGCAGATTATTGTAAGTTATCGGTATAGCAGCTGTTTTCAAAATAGAGCAGGATCCTCAAGGCTTCCCTTCCCAGGCAGTTTCTTAATTATATGTTCTCCGAGACATCTCTTCATTCTCTTTCCCTATCTAGCGGTAGACAACTATTATGAATAGTAGTTCCTCCCCAACCCACAGGTCCTCACTTTTGCTGATATATTCCTCAATACAGTCAGTGCTGCCATGCTTATAATTCAAAGATGTGAAGCAAGACAAGCCTTACTGCTGCATGGACGCACAAATAGGAGCCACAGATCCCTAGAGCTATTGGAAATCGAAGCTTTCCAGACAGTGAAACATTAATTCATCTGGAAATACCAACTTTTATCACTTTGGCTAAAAATCTGAAATGTGTTTATAAGGAGATGAATCATCTCATTGAAGGAGATCCCTACTGTTTTTGCATTTGAGCTTGCCGATTTCCCAGCTGCCTGCTATTCAGTAGAAGTACAGGTAACATCCTCTGTTGTGCTTTTTTGACCCAGATTCTTCATCCACACCCATCAGTGTTTGCAGTAAACAAGAATTTGCATTAACAAAGCCTTGGTTCCTGCTGTCTTGTGACTAAACTTTTCAGTTTTTTTTAATTACTACCCAGCGACCAGATAAAAATAAAGCAGAGCAATAAAGCCTAAAATACCTAATACAAGTGAAGTTCATTTAAAAATAAATAAATAAATATATATATATAAAAGAAAGAATATGCAGTGTTTGTAGGAAGCTATACTGAAGGATTTGCATATGCAGCAATTTACAATTGCATCTGCTTTGCACAATTTATAATTCTTTCTCTGTCCCATCACAAACAATGCAGAGTATTCCCATCTTCCATTTCTGTGGAAGCCAGCCAGACATGTCTGATGGATTTCTCTTCCTGTTTTGCCTCTATTTACACTTCTGTAAGGCAGGTGTAAAACTAGTTGGATTGTATCTATCTTTGTAATGCATACTGGGATATCTTTTTATCTTCTCTTGAGCTGAATTTGTGCAAGCTTGCAAAAATAAATTGTAACTTTTTCAAATGTTTTTAATAACAATAATAAGATGAAGTCAACTCAAAAGTCTTTAACTAATGCCGAATAAGCCCATACATCTCCCCCCCTGGGAGACAGAGCTGCAATTAGCATGTTTGAATGCCTCACTACAAGTGATACTTTGTGAAAATGCAGCACTTTTTCTGGGAATGAAAAGTGCAATTGGGAAGCATGTTGTTAATTAACAGAAGCATTAGTGTAGTGTTTGGTGTGATTTCATCCTAACTCAACAGAGCAGAACCTAACTGAAGAGCCAAAAACAAGAGCAGGCAAGCCAGTGTTCTGTTGTTGGTAGTTTTTTGCATCCTGAGAATTTGATGTTAAACATTCGTCTAGTCTCCTTACATTTTGTGTAGGGAACAGAAAATAGGGAAGTGCTGATTTTAGCTCAAGCGTTCCCATCTCATAAGTAAGCACTTCTTAATTATTATTTTGACAGTTTTGTTGTTGAAATCTCCTCAGTGTTTTAATCTGAGCTCAGACTAACACTTAAGAGCTAGAGGGTTTTTTTGTGAATTAAACAAAGAGGAAGGAGAGCCTCTCAGGTAATGGCATCATTTTAAGGCAGCAGTGTTCTCTCCTGCTTTGTGCTGATCCCACTGCCTTAACAAGTCTGTGTGAGAGTACTCACCCAACAATATGTCAAGAACACATTTCAAAGTATACTTCAGGTTCAAGTGCATGGATGCTGTTTTGTCAGCAAAATCAGTGAAGGGCATTGTGGTCTGCCTATTATAATGGTTTTGCAGGATTTTGGGAACAAATTAGGTGTGCTCCAGATGTCATCTGATATGCAACATCACTAAATACAAAAAGTAATATTGGAGAAGGCAGAAAAGCTCATCTAACTCATTAGAAAAGTCCTTAAGATACGCAGTCATCCATTTCAATTTTCAACTGTTGCTTATTTTCTTTTATGTAAAAGGCAGTAATATTGTTGTCTCTCCTTGGCAGATGAAGGTAACTGATGAATGAAGTTACTTTTCAAAGTGTGTGTGATAACTTTTATTGAAAACCCCTGAGATGTTCAAGAACTGTGTGGATTTGGCACTGAGAAAACCAGTTAGTGGGCATGGTAAGGATGGGTTGGTGGTTGAGCTAGATGATCTTTTTGGTCTATTCCAACCTTAATGATTCTATAAATCAGAATGACAAAATGAAGCAGAATTGTAGCTGTCATATGTGCTGTCCAAATTGCTGCTGATAGTCCTTCGGCCGCTACATGAGATCTCCTTGCATGCTGCTTGTTGAAATTATTGGTGTTGCTTTCTACTCCTCAGTTGCTGAGGTACTTGGTGCCTCAGACCATATATGTTTATGCTCCAGAAGAGAATGCCTCTACATCCTGGGCAGTCTTAAAGCAGTTGCTCAGCACAGCTTTCTTTGGTAAGGGGATTGAGGATGTTTTCATGTCCAGCCCCAAGTTCCCATCCCTGTTCTGCCTGTAGATCCGGGAGTAATTCAGCTGTATCTGAGAAGGACAGCAACAGCTGATTTTCTCCAGTACTCAGATTAACAATGTTGCAGTTTGCTGGAGTCAAAGAAGATAGAATGCTGTTCTCAGGCTTTGAGTTTCTCACAGAAGACTCACTCAGACACAAGAACCACAGAATGGTTTGAGTTGGAATGGACCTTAAAGATCGTCTAGTTACTAGACCCTGCCATGGGCTAGGTTGCCATCCACTGTGTAAGTCAGTAGATGTTTTGGTTGGTTTTTTTTGTTTTTTTTCTTTGCTCCAAAAGTCATTTCAAATATCTGTGGCTCTGCTTCATTTATTTTTTAAAATAGGATATGTTTTGTGAGCTAATTTTCCTTAAGTAACGGTCCATGTGCAAGTACTTAAATCTGTGTGGCCATAAATGAAATTCTACTCATGCCCATGTCTGATATCCCTGGTCTGGTCTGAGTCAAGAGACCTCCACAGATTGCCTTCTTGTGTGGTACAAAGATTGCAGGCAGCGATGACTTACTTCCAGGGCCTTCTGTTTTCTGCTTTATCTCTTGTGGCACAAATGCATGCTGAGAGGCGTGGTTTTCTGAAGCAGCCTTGCTCTGAGCAATGGAGAACCTCATAGGGGATCCAGAACAGAAAGGAAAAGGCCATGGGGAGCAGTGTGAGCAGGTCTGGGATGTGACTTGCACTGTGCAAACCACATAAGAGGAGATATGGTTGGACAGTACAATGTCAGTCATCAGCCACTGCCTATCACTGGTACCATTCAGTGCCTTGGAACACTAAAAATCTCTGTGAAAAACAGGCTTTCCAGCTCTGAAACCCGTAAAGACAAGTCTGTTGCATCCCAGTTGTGTATTAATGGTGTTGCGCTAACCATTAGCAAGAAAAGATTGTTTCATTACTAATACTGTAAAAAATCAAGCGATGTCTTTGTGGCCACAATGAACAGAACTGTGTTTGTTAGCCAAAAAAAATGCAAGCTACAAAGCCCTCTTGTTTCCTGCAATCAAGTTATATTCCTGCATCAACGTGCATAGCAACAACTTTGGGGAACAAAGGAATCTTTGTCTGAAATAAATGATTATTCAGTTCTTTTTAATTTAGCATAAGAGAGATACTTTATATTCAGAAGCTCAAATGTGTTTGCAAATTGGAGTGCATAAAATTCACAGAATATTAAAAATATACTTCTTAGAAATGGAAATGTGCTGAGCATTGCAGGGAGAAGACTTGAAGGAGTCAAATCTTGAAGGAAAGGAGAGGGTAGAACTAAAAGTAGTGTTGCTTTTTTTAGTGCTGTGAGCCTGCATGCAGTACAGCCACAATTCTCATTTTAAAAAAAACACACCTCATGGTGTGTGATGACTTGGGCATTATGTGACACTAATTGTAAAGCAAAACGAAAGTGGAAGTGATATTGATTAGACTGATGAAGCTTAATGAAGTAATTGCTAAGGCATAGCCTCCATTCTCAGACCTTGCACTATTTGTTTGCTCAATAGATAAGAAAATAAATAAGTAAAGGGACTGTTTTAATGAATGAAGGCTTGCAGGGCACTGGAGATTTTATACCTGTGCTGTAAATGCTGCTACACCAAAGAATGGTAACTACATAGAATTAGGTGACATTTAGCTTTCTTTCTCACTGAATAAATTGCTATGTGTTCCTTAGTAGCATCATGGCTGAGATGTCAGTAGGTTCAGTGTTGCTGGCAGTGATAGGCGAAGATCATGATGTTCTGTGGGGCTGAAAGGGTTCAGTAATTTTCTTTACGCTTCTGTTTTTGTTTGAAAAGAGATTCCTCAAGACAGAGACTCTCTTCATATCTGTTTCCATTACAACTCAAACCCCACTGTCAGTGCTTAACAAAAAGTATGTAGCATTGCACTGAAAAACAACCTGAAAAGAACTTTAAAGTAGCAGAAACATGCTCTCAGAAGCTAGTGAAAGGCAGATGTGTGTTTTCTTATGTGCCTTCTACTTGGATTGTTTATATATACGTACTGTGCTACAGTCATGAATTACATCATTGCAGCAGTTTTTTTCCAGAGAAGCAGCATTCCTTTTGAGCTTGAGATGAGTAGTGTTCAGGGCATTAATCAGTTTGGTGTAATGAATGAGGATGTTGTCGAAGAAGTTAATCTAGGAATTGACAATTGTGTAATGAAGAGAGAGAATGACTTCAGGGAAGGAAATGACGGTCTTGTGTTTAAATCAGATGAGCTTGAGACAGGAGTCTTCATTGCTGGCACTGCCCGAGGGCTGTGGGGAGAGGAAAGGCACTGGGGCGAGGAACTGGCTCCAAGCAGTGTGGGAATGAAGAAGTCCAGCCTGGCATATCCTTTCCCCTTGGCTGCCAGCCATGGGCAAGCCAAGCTGATCTTGCTCTCTGGGTTTCCCAGCAAAGTGTGTGCTGCTGCAGGGGCAGCAGGGGAGCTCAGCAGTGAGTCTGCCTGAGCTCTAGACGTGCTGCCATCCCAAGTCTGAAGGGTGTATGCTGATGCTAAGAAATGGTCATTTTGTAGTGTGGGGAGAGGAGTTGTCTGTCTAGGCTTGAAGGCTTAGAACAGTTCTTACTAAAATACAATAAAAAGGATTATATTTCGTATGGTGGGAGTTGGGGAAAGATAAGGGCTTGTTTTAAAGCTTACGTCTGCCTGTGGTGCTTGGTGGAAATACTTCTTGGGGGTTTGGATAAAAGAAAGTCTGCCCCAGAGCTCTGAGCTCAGGCCTTGGCTTCACCCCATCTCCAAAAGAATGCATTAACAAAATTGTCAAAAGAGATTGCTACATAAAGGCTTGCCAGGACACCACCACAGAAATGGAGCAATAAAGTTTGTTTCTGGGCTTTTGGTGGGAAGATCATGAATCTTGCTGGTACTGGCTGTTGTTCCTCACCACGCGCTTCAGTCTATGCATTCTCCTTTAATCATTCTAGCAGCATCTGAACTAATCATATTGCTCTTCTGTAGTTCTTCCTGCAAGACAAAAGTGAGTTTAAATCCACTTCGGGTGAACAGGGAGAATTCAGTTAATAACACTGAGCCATTTATGCTGGAGTGCCAGCAGATCACTAAAATGAATGCAGCTTGCTTGGCTTGCCTTTGACGGGACATCTGCTGTTGAATTTCACCTGGTGGCATCTGGGCCCAAGTACTTTTCTAAAATAAGGGGGGATAAAAAGGTATTTTTTCCATGGAGAAATATTGACTATATTTTTGCAACATTCAATTTCTCTGCCAGACATTTTGTGTACTGTTTCTCTGAGGACAGGGAAGTGGGAAGTTTAAAAGTAAGGCTTACGAATCATCTTCTGTTTAGGGATTTCAGAAACACGAAAGAAGATTTTTGTTCGTTGAACAAAATGTTTGCAAGAGAATTTCCATTTTCTTAAAAATTAGTAATTAATATAAGAGGATTCAAAATCAGTACTTTTTTGTGTGTGTGTCTTTTGGCTTTTAGTTGTCATAGCTAACTGGGAAATACTGTATGCTGTTCTCTTGAAAAGAAAAAAGAAATCACATGACTTGATGCAGAGATTGTTGAAGAAAATCTGCAGGCTGCTTTAGCCTCCAGATTTGATACCTCTTTCCATCTTGGCATTGCAGGTTTAAGACTGATGAAGGCATCAGTAAGTAAGAAATGACCCCTCCTCTTATATGGCAAAGACAAAGACAGTTACAGTTCACCCTGCCAAGAAAATCAGCTCCACAAAACAGTTCCTTTCTGGAACTGAGGCTGCATGATTAAGAAACAGCAAGGAATTACAGAAAGATACCAAGTTGTCCAGTGTGGTCCCTAAGAAACAGCAGAAAACTTCAACCCTGGCCAACTGAAAATGGGCAAAACTGCCAGGGAAAAAAAAAAAAAAAAAGTAACATCTGACTCTTCAGTGCTATCCATTTTGTATAACCAGTTACTGTGACACAAATGTGTATTTTTTGCTCAGGAAAGCCAATTTAATAAGTTACCATTCCTGCCCTGTTCACTCATTTCCATGTTTTGCCAGTTTACTGGTTGCAAGGCTGTGCTATAAGCCAGACCCAAATCTGGTGTTTTTCTGTTTGGTTGGTTGGTTTGACTTTTCAATTAAATAATGATTTTGTTCCATTTAAAGTTGCATCAGCATGACTAGGGGGATAGAGGACTGCAGGAAAGAAGCACAAATAAAGAAAAAAAAGGATGGGGACCATTTAAAACTGCATTTGTCATCACATAAAATGTCTCTGTAACTCTGCTTTCATTTTTGCACCGTGAGCGGATGCAATGCTACTGTCTTGTTGTTGTGGTATTTTATGTGGCATCTTCCTGGGAATTTTATAATAACACAAAGAAAAGGAAGAACAATCAGAAAGAGCATTATCTATCACTGGCTAAATATTGTATAAAAACAAAGGCACTTTCAATATCTTCTAATAGAACACCCCTCTTTGTCTGCCAGTTCACCTGGGGGCCTGCTAGGAGTGTGAATGTGCTGGCGTGTATGCTCACAACAAGGACATGCAGCAGGCATGCAGCCTTGCCCGCCCTGTTAACAGGAGGCTGCGAGTTAGAGCTGAGCTGGTTTACAGTCACATACAGTTTTTAAATTAGAGAGAGAATGTTTGATTTGATTTGATTTTTTTTTTTTTCATTTAATGAGCATGAAAATATTAATTTATCTTCATGCACATTTAAGTGTTTATTTTGTGATCACAGAACCACAGAATGGTTTAGGCTGGAGGGGAACTTAAAGTCCACCCAGTCCCAACCCCTTGCTTTGGCAGGGCTGTCCCCCACCAGATCAGGCTGCCCAGGGTCTTGAGCCGGATGTCCTATGTTGAGAGAAGCCAGGTCTGTTACACTCTTGACTGTTCTTGAATACAGACTGCAGTACGTTGTCCGCTATGTTTGTTATTCTCTGTGAACAGCTCAGGATAAACCTGTAGCCAGATAAATCAATCTGGCTACACCTGAGAATGGCAAATGTATGTATAAAAACTTTATTTTCTTTACAGACAATTTACCAGCAGGATAAAAACACTGTATTTATCAAACTGTTGACAAGCACTGGTTGAACTAGCTGCAGAGCTCATAATGATCAATTAGCTGCCACAATATAGCAGGGTTTCAGATTTAAATCTCCTTCATTGCCACTCTATGACAAATTTTAAATGTATTGCAAAAAATGTGCAGTCATAAACCATCTTAAAGCAGGAGACGTGCACCAAATAAGTGGATTAGCTTTTTGTGTACCAGGAACAAAAGGGACACAAAAATCTCCAAATTAGATTTGTTTGGTGTACAAACTCAAATGAAGGCAACGCTTCTAATTTACTAAAGATGTAAATGTCTGTTTGCCTTAAAGAGTTCAAGGTAACATTACAGCAAATCCCGATCCTGGGTAATTTTAATAAATCAAGCAGTCTCACTGAAATTAAGAGTGCATGCTCAGGTGATGTAAAAACCAGGATGACTTTGTAAATCCACAGCCAAAGGTGCACCATCAGTTGGCTTGAAAGGCTGTACTTGTAGAGCTTTAGCAATGAAAAATTACATCTTGCCCGCTTGTAACCAATGCCATCAGAAACTGGTAGTAAAAATCTTGTTAGTGCTTTCTGCAAAATGTGTTGTGCAGGCCATTGCTTTCTCAGTTGAGCCTACAGGTAGAGCTAGCTGTTGTTTCAATTTACCCTGGTTCTGCCTAGCTGTGTTACTTATGACTTACCTGCAAAGAGCAGAAAGGGCTTTTGTCTTCTTGCTTTGAGCTAGTTAAGTCCACAGGTAGTATGTGGGATGTTATTGTCTTAAATGTCTGAAGAATTTGCAGCAACATTCTTGACCCTGAAAACAGGGATGTGAGTTTGTGAGCCTTGATGTTGAACTCATAGGATGCATAGGTCTAAATAGTGAGGCTCTGCTTACTAAAATTCCTGCAGGGCTTGGAGGCCACTATAATGTAGAGTAGGGGATAGGTGGTTGGATTCATATACTACCAGTTGCAACTGAGTGCTTGCATCAAGTTGCTGTGTATTCTGACATCTCCTACCCAAAAAGAAATACCGGACTCAGGGATCTGCAAGGAATTTCACCCATGTGAACCTGTAGATAAATGTAACTATATCATTTAGTGTAGCACAGGTAGTATAGGGCTTTCCTGCCTATCTTTTTAGCAATTCCTTTGTTTTTGCTAGCATTTGTATGTTAGTTACTCCTCAGTAATTGAGCTCACTGATTGTGTTGAGCTGTGTTCACTTCAGAGCATGAGGAATGGGGTGAGGAAAGGAAAAAGTTTTCTCCCAGAGTTCATACTGCAGTTGCTTGGGCCAGGTCTGAAAATGAGAAAGGGAAGAGAGGCTGGACATTGGGTTTAGCAGCTTTGTGGCATCCACAGCTGTCAGCAAAGGCTTCTTATGAAGAGCCATTGTTGTTGTAATATGCGCTGCAAATTTATTTTGTGATTAGAGTTGGAAAATGGAATATCGAGTGTCCTTCATGTGACAAACAAGACTCTTTGTTTAAAAGAAGTAATACCAATGGCAGAAGAATTCAGTTTTCTATGAAAAAGCTGTTTTCATGAAAGTTTTCCAAGTAGCTTCTCAGTGACTTAGCCATTTTTGGGAGAGACCAACAACATGTCTTTTGTAAAAGGCTGCGTACAAGCTTTCTGCCAAACCTACATGACACAGAGTTGTAAGTTTGTGTTTTAATAAAATACGCGAGTTATCTCACCCTCCTCTTCATATATATATATTTTATGTCATCTATAAGGAATTTCATGGCCACAAGTAAGAAACTTTGCTCCGATGACTTTGGTGGTAAGATTAGTAATTCTGTATCTCATTATTTTGAAAGAACACAGCTGTTGGTATACTCGGTCTATATGTAAAGTCAAGCTGGGTGTCCATCAGTAAAGAGGAGGTGAGAGTTTTGCTTATGTATTTCCAAAATCTTTGTAGCAAATCAGTCTTTTTTAGAACTGCTTGAATGTCAGCAACTGCACTGTGTGTGTATGTGTATGGGGTGGGGGAAGCGGGCAGGCGACCATCCCTCTACATCAGCTTCAGTGATTCAGGGAACAGAAAGAGAACCACTTGCATTATGTATTTGCATGAGCTGAGAGGTACTGCTCAAGTACTCAGTCATCTTTGTCTTTCATACTTGCAACTCTTGTTTTGCAGTTGTTTCTGCTAGATTTTTGCAGCATTTTGGAGTACACTAACATTCAGGACTGTGATTAACTCATTTATCTGTATTCCCAGGAGATCTGGATTCCACTGTTGTTTTTTTCATAGCAAAAACTAATTGGGAATAGAGGATGCTTGACAAATATTTAGGTAAAAGAAATAGGAGTTATAGTTCAGTTTCTCATTTATGAATTGCTAACAAAATAGCTTGCAGAAATTCAGAACATTTGGGTTTGAGTCTCTTGAATTGTGTGGCAGAGGCCTTCCCTGCCAGCTGACAGTGCTAAGAAGGAAGAAAGCAGCGCAGCCCAGAGGGAGAACACTGTTAGCTTGCATAAGACCTGGGGATATCACTGCAGATATCCCTCCATTAACGCATACGTATCTCATATAAAACATGCTGCTTTAGGCTTTATATAGCATTTGAAATTTTAGTTTGGAAGAAATACTCTGAGAGGCAATGGCGTGTTGTTTTAGGGGTGGTTTTGTTTGTTGTTATTGTTGTTGTTTTAATACAGCTAGCCATAATAACAAATTACGCATGTGATTCTTCTCCAATGTCCTAATACTTCATTTGAATTTATGTTTCTCTGACTTAGGGAAAGAAAAAAAAAAAATAGATTCAGCATTTTCTGCCTACCTAAATCTTTTTTCCTCCATTTTGCCATTAATCAAATCTGTCACAGGAAATCCGTGAGATTGGTTCACCACCTTTCCTATTTAGAGTACCAGGAAGTCAATGGAAACAGAGGGGAATGCTTAACATGCCATGTACAATATGTAACATGCCATGCATGTCTAGTGTATCCTTTCCCTAAAACGCCTTCTCTTTCACCCTGTTATCTTATAGACTTTCACCAGCAGCCTTTTACAATCAACAGGTCGCTGTAGGATGAGTAAAGGGATGGTAGAAGTCAGATAGCAAATACACTGTTTACCTTACCATCGTTTTTAGCTGCCTGGCATCCTTCCATAAAAGCTTAGTTTGCTCTCAGAAGAGCCCCAATTGTGGCCTTCCACTGCCCACTCACTTGTGCTCACAGAATTGAGGAGCTGGACTGTGAATTTTTCACACCCACAGAAGTTGTTCTGCCCTCCTTTGTGCTTTAGAGTAGGGGTCAGAAGCATACAGATTAGCATTTTATTTTGACCAGCTTCATGCCAGAAGGGCAGTATCAGTGTATCCTTGCCAATCACTGTAGGAAAGGCTTTTCACCCTATGCAGTGCTGAGATTTCATGCCTTAGCTCCACAGAGGTCTCAGGGTGACCTGGGGCTCATCTGTAGCCCATGAATGATCCAACCTGGCATTTGCATTAGCAAGAATAATGCATAATCTGACATTTGTGTATGGAAGGGCTATGTGATAAAACTAGTTGCTGCTGCAATTTATGTGATCAGAATATTACCTCTGAGCTTTGAGGGAGTGTTGTGGCTAACACTGGCAGTTTTATGTATGTAGGACTCCTTAAAGATAAACATATGTACGTGTGTATATGTGTATTACATGGCTGATCTCTCCATGGTCTTGATTTTATACTACACTACATGTCAGGAAGGCACTAGATAGCTTAACTGAGTGCTGCTGATGATGCTGCCCAAAGATAGAGCTTCACCCTTATGATAGCAGTTGAAGGTTTTGATCCTGAAGAAAAAGATCCTGTGCAGGAACTCAGCATTAAACATTCTGAGAGCTATTGCAGTCTGGGAAAATATTGATTTACTTTATAAATGAATGCAGATCAGATCCTCTTGGCAACACTCTGTTGCCGTATTCCCGTTAACAGAAAATACACTAACTCTGTTACCAGTGCATAGGTTTTATGTGTAAGTGTGCAGGCACAAAGGTGCCCACTGCTGTGTGTGCCGTATCTTGAACAGAGGGTAACTGAGCAGAGCACAGTGAAGTCTCCCACACTGATTATTTTCTTTATGTTATCACTTCCCCTTTTGAATTGAAAAACATATATAGATGATACCTTGATCTGCCTATTACAAACAAGGTCCATTTTAATTTTAGCAGCCCTTACTTGTTTTCAATTCAAAGATGTGAATTTAAGCTGTAGGTGAAAATCAAGTACATAGTTGAGAAGTGTAGAATAACAAAGTGATTTATAAGGAACTTACCTTACATGCTGCAACAAAATAAATGGTTTATTTTTATGAAGCGTACTGGGGGGAAAGGGAAGAGGAATAGTGAATATTCTGCAGTGATCCTCCTGCTGACCTAAAGCAGTTTTGTTGAGCAGTTTTGCTCCACCCTGGGCAGGTTCCAGGATCTTCTATGTGCTTGAATTCAGCAGCTTGAATCACCAGTTGCGTAGTTTACATAGATAGTCACCTGCACTTAAATACAAAAGGATGTGCCATTGCCTCAACACTTAGCAGGCAACTCTGTTATTTCTATTGTTCTACGTTGATTTTGCTTTTGGAAGAGCTAGTACCTGCTGCCAGTGTAATCTTTCAGGTATCCTCAGGAAGGGTTCCTATGCTCTGCCTAAGACAAGAGTGGTCAAAAAGCATATTACGCTTTTAGAGGCCCTTCCTTTCTCTTCCTGCTGGAGTTCAGTGGAACTCTCTCAGACTGATAGAAATGGTTCTTAAGGTCGCTTCCTGAGATGGATCTCACCTGAAGGGTATTAGCATGAATAGCAACCCTTGCTGGAGAGGGAGGGAGTTTTTGGCTACTTTTGGAGGAAAGTCCAAACTGGAGGTAGTTGGTACCTCTTCTTGCACTACATTGTTGGCTTTTCTTGAACGGAGGCAAAAAATTGAGATGCAAACACTCTTTTTAACACTTTGGTAAACACAGTCCAGTAATTCTGCTGGAAGTTTTCTATGGAGCAGCTTAATTTACCAAGAGCTCAGAAAAATAGTTAACACATTTTTTGTACAGCTGAGGTCATAAAAGTGAATTTACCTCTGTAATAGGCAGTTGAAAATAAAGACATGAGATAGCTCTGTTACCACCATGGGGGAGCTTTGTTTTAAATGCAGTCCTGGGCAAAGTAGTGACAAAGTGCCACTTGTGGTGGCAGGAGGCCTATTTTGCAGCTGTGAATGAGCACTGGAATTCCATCTCTTAACCTTAAATAGATAAATACCGGTTACTTGAATTTACCCAAAGCATAGGTTTTATGTCTGAAAACAATTGCTTTTAAGAGGACTGAGGCACCTTCTCTTGAGATTATGTGGATCAAGCATGACTGTATCTACAGTATTTTCCCAAAGTTCTGAACACTTTCTCTGATTTCTATATTTTTTTCCAGTTGTTAATATTGATTGTAGTTGCTGCAATCCCCAATTAGTGCCCAATTTGCTCATCTGTTGCCTCCTGTCAGTGATTCAGTTGCCAATAACTCTTTCCTGCCTTCCTCCTTTACAACTTCATCACTCTGCTGGGGGAAAAAAAAATAGCATTGTGACAGTTTGTTAGCTTACTGCTTTCTCCTCTGCTACATGCAGCATTTTCTTTCCTCAGATGATGGAAGAATCAGCATGATGATGGATAGAATCATAGAATGGCCTGAGTTGAAAAGGACCGCAAAGATCACCTAGTTTCAACCCCCTGCTATGTGCAGGGTCACCAACCACCAGCCCAGGCTGCCCAGAGCCACATCCAGCCTGGCCTTGAATGCCTCCAGGGATGGGGCATCCACAGCCTCCTTGGGCATCCTGTGCCAGTGTGTCACCACCCTCTGTGTGAAAAACTTCCTCCTAATATCTGACCTGAACCTCCGCTGTCTCGGTTTAAAACCATTCCCCCTTGTCCTATCACTATCAACCCACATGAACAGTTGTTTCCCCTCCTCTTTATACACTCCCTTCAAGTACTGAAAGAATGCCCTTCTCTGATTCAGTGCCACAGTTTTTCCCTTGCTACTCTGGTTTCTCATTTGATCAGAGCATATCCCCAAATTCCAGACTGGCTTACAAGCAGTATAGAACTTACAACCATGTTGTTATCTTAAGTGATTTGAGTGAAGAGCAGCCTTGGCCTGGTTTGACCCAGACTTTGCTTTATTATAAGTGCTTAAAGGCTTACATTGTCTTCAGTGCTACAAACAGTCTGAGAGCTTCATCCCAAGGTCATGTGACTGTGCTGAGGTAAACATCCATATGTTTTAACACTTATCCTGAGTGTCTTTAAGGACACTTTTTATAAAAATATCTGCTGGCACCACTGAGCCACTTCTGATAGGCAGAGCAGCAAAGACATCTATTCATCATGCAGTGGTGGCCACCAACTTATACTTCAGAGGCAAACCTATTTTTACCTTGCCTATAAAATACTATATTCTTATGAGTTCCATGGGGAGAATTTCCAATTAAGCTGACTGCTTCTTGCTCTTAGGTAATATTGGCAAGATGACAAAAAAGCCTTATCAAATCATAATAACCGTCTGCATGTCTTAAGATAGATGTAGTTTACTTTGAAGCTCTAGAAAAGCAATGAGTAGCGTATCATATTTGCATGTTGTTATCCCAATGTAACTACTGTGCTACAGCCCAAGTTTTGTTCTAAATTAATAATAATAATCGTTAATAACTTCTGTTAATGAAATTTTCACATTCACTTATATTGCAATGTATCTCTCTTTATGGAAGCTTCCCAATTAGCAATCTTCTGTGAATAGATGATATCTTCTGTCAAGATCTTCATCTTCACCTCTTTTTCAGACGATTTCTGTTTGGGAGGTTCATTATGAAGGAAGGAGCAAGGATCTTGTTCTCCTGGTGTTCAGATAGCTCCTCAGCAAAACACTCTGCTTTGAAGACTCTTTTCATGATCTGCATATTTTTGTTTTGCTGTGCTTTTTGAACAAAGTGTGTGGTCACTTTCCAAAAGTTTTAGGGGTTTGCATTTGGGATTGCGTCTTTCATGAAGAAACAAGCAGGCTCCCAAACACAGTCTCTGAAGCTTGCCAAGCTGCTAGACATGCAGGTTGCCAGAGGAGTTTTGCTGCTTGTATAAGTAGATGAATATGGAAGCTTTGAGCTTTTCAAGATCCTTGGTTCACCTGCAGTATTCTGTTAAGGAAAGCTGAGCAGTGAAGTACACAAGTGAAGGAATGTTTTGTTTTTCCTTTCTGTGGCCCTCCCACAGGGACAGCAGCATAGTGCATGTGCACCTCTGAGAGCACACTTTTGAAGGAGAAGTGAGTTTCTTGCCCTGGATGGACAAAATCTCAGAAGGAAGTTGGGACTGCCTCTAGGTGAGGTGAAATGCAGCATGGCCTAATGATAAAGGAAAGCCCAAATATTTTGTGGCAATTGTTACATTAAGGCTACACAATTAAGGAAATCAGACTAAGTTTTTTAGACCCAGCTATTGTGTATTTGCATAATACTGACTGCCTCCAAGGACAAGGATTTTTTTTTTTTTTTTTTTCATTATTACTGGAAGAACTGAATGGCCTGCTTTAGGATTGCCCTAAAAGTGATTCCTGCTAAAATACATGTGTCCAAACTGGTTGGATAATATGTTCGGTGTGGCTGTTTCTGGTGTGTTCACTATAGCAGTGGACCAGCAAGTAACACAGAAGGAAAACCCCAGAAGGAAAGAAGAAATAAGACAGGCAGGATTTTAAGCTTTGAAAACTGAGCATGTTATCTTAATGGACAGCCCACCCTAGCGCTATGAATGTAAATGACTTTGGTCCTTAAAGCGAGTTCTATGGCTTGTTCAGTAGTTCCTCTTCTTCTCTTATTGGGGTGTGTTTCCACAGCACATCCTTATTTAGGTAGTGTATGCTTCTTGACTACTATATGTTGGCTCTAAGCAAAAGGTAAAAGTACTAAAGAACAAAACAAAACCTGACCAATACATGTGGTCTGTTAGAGAATGCTTTTTTAAATACTTGACATGGTTTTCCAGAAACTTTAGGAAACCCACCTATATTGCAAAAATAAACTGTAGTTGCCAGTAGTGATTTCCACTGTATTGAATACAGGCTGATACAAACTCAGGCCTATTATAGATGCCTTGCACTTGCTCTTCTGAAATGCAGGTGACCCAGTTCACGTCTGCTGGTATGTGGATGTTATCCATCACAGTCACTGCTAAGCTGTGTGCTCAGCAGCCTGTGCTGTGTCACTCTGCAACAGGTGTCCACTGCAGCCTTGTGTGGAAGGATGTCAGGTCATGCTGGAGCCTGGCTTTAGCTCGTTTAGTGTAGGCATTTTTGTCAACTGCTACAGATCATTTCAGACTGTGTTATGGTCTCAGAGAATGAGCAAACATAGTTCATGAAAATTACATTAAACTGATTGAGCACAAAGAGAAGTTTTAGCTGGGAAGTCTTTATGTATTACATCTATGAATTCCATCTGAACATAAAAAAGAACTGGCATAGTGACTCATCTTTTCATGTTTCATAATCCATTAGATGACAGCACTTTCGGAAGTATGAGAACAACTAGGATTATTTTGATGTCTTCTGCAGCATGCAGCATAAATTTGCTTTCTTTTTTTTTCCCCTGTCTCTTCCCTCCCTCCGACTGACTGCGTCTCTCTCTTTTCCAATTTATCTGGATTAAACAAGTCTCTGATTATTCTTTATGCCACTGCAAATAAAGTCATTTTCAGAAACAGATGTCGAAAGAGCCCAGTGAAATAATCCTGGAGGCAGATGCAGTCTTCCATAAGCTGCCAAGCTCATGGTGCAATCAAAGTGATGAAACAAAATGGAACAGGCTGCAGAAGAAGTAATTAAATTATAGTTCCATTGTAGAAGCACATTTTAAAATTACTGAGATTCAGAGCCCATAATGCTAGTATTATAGTTGAAAGAATACTTGCCATGGGTCATGAGCATTTTTTTTAACAGTTATTAATCATGCTTGACTGGAAAGACATGTGTAACCTACAACAAGCTTTGGCTGTAGTTGTGCCAAAGGAAGCTTTTGTTCCCTGAAGAGAATTGTATCAAAGGGCCAGAGTGTCCTATTATTACATGTGCAATAGCATAGTGCAGAATCTGAGAAAGGGCTTTTCAAATTTCAATACAGAGTACTGGAGGGGGAAAAAATAAGCATTGTATCTTAGTGAATACTAGATGACATTCCTTTTTTTTTTATTACCAAGTTAACTTACTCATTGTCTAAATAATGGTTAAAAAAGTCTGTAAAACACCACTCTTCTCTCTAACTTAGATAATGTCAAGATTCCTGTGAAAATGGAAGAGACATGAAATGTACAAAGTTCTAGAAATTAGAGATTTGAAAGACCTTATTAACTCTTTCAACTCAGTTCCCTTTCCATTATAATCAGTAGAACAGCTAATATAATTTTTTTCTAATGATTTTTTTTTTCAATAGCCAATATCTAAACATTCCTTGTGAATGTGGGGACTTCCATATTAAAAAATTGAATGAGTTTCATGATGTCTGTCCATACTGCCTTTGCAACATTGTAAAACTGTACTATTTTGGTTTTCAATTTCAAATAGGTGTTTTGAAATGTAGGTAGTGGAATACAAAACCAGCAAATTCAAGTCTTTACTAAAAATCAGAAAAATAACTTGACAAAACATATTATGCCACACAGACACTTGCACACTAATAGCTTCAAAATTTGACATATTGATTCAATTTGAAATGAAAATGATTTTTTCAAGCTAGAACTTCCTGTAAACTATATGCTATATGTCTAAATTCTTCTTAAGACTTCATCCAGCATTCCCAACATTAAGTGTCTTGGCTGACCTCAATGTATCCCTTCTAAAGCTTCAAGGAAGCTTTCTGTACCCATTCTTAATGGAAATGCCAGATGCAGTGCCGCTTCTGGAGAATATTATTCAGCCTGAGAGATACCCCTAAGAGGTTTTGAAGGCAGAAATTTAGCTTTAATTACTTCATTTCTGGTAGTTAAGTCATCCTTACATCAGCTGACCACACTTGCAGCATACTAGTTTCTCTTCTTATCTTCAGTTCCCCTAAATATCACTAGCCTTTATGGAATACTGCCTTACTTATTGCTTGCTAAGCTCCATTGCTTTCTTTATTCCTGATGTAGTCCTAATGCTGGCCCCCAGTTACTGATGTAGATATTACCCAAACTTCAGCAATGTTTTTTGCTTGGGTTTCTTTTCCTTTTCCTTTTCCTTTTCCTTTTCCTTTTCCTTTTCCTTTT